>BQMF02000306.1:0-547087 GCA_027922465.2 Turritopsis dohrnii
ATAGTCAAAATTCAATAATGAAGATTTGAGCTATAATGAAAAATATGACGAACCTGTGATAAAAATGTTATGAATTAACACCTCTTACATATGAAATGATGATAGCCTATTGCTTAGGATAAAAGAAATAAAAAAAACAAGTTTAAAATTAAGTGAAAGCTTTTCGGTATAAAACCATCATCAGTGCATATAAAATGTCTATATTGCATGTTTGGATTTCATTATATACAATGTTAAAACAAGGGCGTCCTAAAAGATTACACGAATAAAAGAAATATTTACAAATCACGTCACACCATTGCGAAACAATAGCAGCTTTTTTGAACCAAGTTGGTCGTTTAATCAAGGTTTTTTAAGTGCTATAAGTGAAGCTTTTAGGTTTTTGCGTATTCTGGTGTTCTGTGGTTGCTGATAGAATTAGCCATGTAGATGCATGACCCGGATTGTTACGCAGGCGTTTAGCAGGTTCTGAATCCTTGCTAACGTTCTCATGTTCGTTGAATCGCGTGATCCCATTGCGTTTGGTCTCTCCAATATAATTAACTGCACATGAGCACTCTCCTTCGTAGATTTTACAGGAGGAGTAAGGATTACGTTCTTTTAGACTGAAAAGTTGTCTGATCTTCTTCGTTTTCCATGTTATAGCAGCATCGAATTTGTGGTTTGTAAAATCGCGAAACTTCCTCAAAAACCTCTTAGAAACACTTTCGTTTTCTTCGCAGTGTGGTACTTCTATTAAACAAAAGGTTTTGGATCTTTATAAAAATCAGGTGGGATGATAATATCGTCATCAGATCTGGCAGAGATAGGAAAGTGCCGATTATAGCGCAGAAATTATATCATATGATTTTCAGGAATTTCCCTACTATCATCTTTGTTTTCATAACGCGATACGAGTTACGAAACGTGTTATTATAACCACAAATTACTCATAATTGTAAACAATTAAATATCTCATTAAAAATGTAGTAAAAAGCAGTTTGTAGCAGTTTCAACTTTATAACATAAATGAGCTAACAATACATATAACATACAGATCAGCGTAGTCTAGTGGATAAGAACGCTAACTTGTAACAACAAGGTCGTGTGTTCGAACCCCACGCAGTTCGTCTGAGAGGAAGTATATATACTTCGGCGGTTGTAGATCTCTCATGTTCTGGTTGTAAAACTTGCATGAGTGCGCACTTCCCCGCAGTTGTGTTGAATATATCGCGGAATGGTTAGCATTGTGTCTGGGTGATTTATCACTGTCAGGTTTCTCTGGTCCATAGAGACATTCAGGTTACCGTCATTTCGATCGAAATTCAACAAACGCCAGGGCTTAGAAGTGTTAGCATGTATCCACAATGCCGGCTATAATTGCAAACTACATACGCTGATCAGCGAAATAGTACATACCATATACTAAACATCATAGTAATCGCTAAACCAAAGAACTTTTATTTTTTTTTGTTTATGTTGGAGAGCTAGTCACTTTGAGTGAAATATGATACGCTTGCATAACATTAATCATTTTGTTATGTAAACAAAATAAAAAAAAATTATAGCGTTCCGAGGGACACCACAAGCAGACACTAAGGTCTAAATGAATGATATAAAACCCAAGAGCGGAATAATTTGAAAATTGTGGTGAACAGGCGACAGAGTCTGCCGGAAAGGGAAGGTCTAGTGGAGCGGCTAGATTGGAACTGGATGGTGCCGTCCGCTCCCGGTATTCACCACAAAATGTGCCAAAAGTTGTCGGGAAAAACAATGTGACTAGATGTAATATACTCGAACAGATCATGAACGGCCATTGCGTGCGTAGTAGTCGGAGTTCGTAAGTAGTCACACAAATAGTCTAAGATCTAGGGGTAGAGCTCAGAGCTGGTGGATTGGAGAAGCCAGGGTGGAGTGCCGGTTAGATCGAAGACAATGAATTAAAAACCCTCTAGGGTATCACAACAACAACAACAACAACAACAACAACAACAACCTAGGGGGTTCTCCTAAGGGAGTTTTGTTTTCAATAATAATAATAATACCATATACTAAACATCGTGGTAATCGCTAAAACCAAAGCTATTTTCTCTTCTTCATGAGATGGGAGTGAATCTGTTTGACTCACTACTCTTTTTGAACTTCTTTTGTGAACTTTTATTTTTTGTGTTGGAGAGCTAGTCACTTTGGGTGAAATATGATGCTCTTGCATAACATTAATCATTTTGTTTCTTCCGAGGCTCAAGTTGTCATTAGATATGAGAATTTTATTATTATAACCAGACACTCCCGACTTGATGTTTAGATTCATGTCACTAGGTAACATGTAAATACCTTGTCCAACAGAATAATCAACTTTGCTTGAAGCGTAATTTAAAGTATCTTGATAACGTTTAATGTCATCTTGAATATCAACTCTGCGGTTAACAATGTCTTCAAAGTTGTTCATAAAAACTCTTTGAGCTGTCAAAGCACTTGAATTATTACCTAAAATAGAAGAACGAGCTGAGGCTTGCGAACTAAGAAGAAGATAAGCATATGCTCTAACACTCTCTGAAATTTTTACAAGACCTGTTTTTGTAAAGCCTTTAGATTTTTCTATAATCCATCGTGTCATGGAGTCGTCTGTGAAATAACTCAGACCTGGCGTTGGATAGTCTCTACGTCTTTTTTGATACGAGCTGTAAAAATATTGCCTTTGTATTTTTTAGGATCAGAATCGACACCATATTCACTACAGATTTTTAAAAACTCTTCTTTGTTATAAGGATTATCGTATTGGTTGAAACTATCTTCAAAAGGTAGAGGTGTCTGCAGACGCTTAATGATTCGTCTAATATGATAATAGACGTGAAAACGATATACTGCTCTAATCATAGGAGTAGAGCGACCTTCTTTCAGGTGTTCAGAACTGACCCCACAAGCACTTGAAGCACACCAAGTGACAAAATTGAGTTGGGTTTGCCATAATTTAAATGGTTGTTCCTGCCAAATTTTCATACGTTGATCATTTTCATCCATTTCGTAATTAGTAAATATATTTGGAAAAGTTGCGGGGAAAGAACCGCTCTCAGAGACGATAATTGTTTGTTTGTATAAATCTTTAGCATTCAATATCTGAAGGTATTGCCCTCCATTTGGTTATAAAGCGCGTTGGGAATATTTAAAAATATTCTCCATTATTATTTAATAATATTATCTTCTATTTAATACAAGAAAATGTATATCACAGCAAATCTCGTAAGGGGTGAGAAGACCATATATCTACCTTACCCCATTCGAAATATGGACGGTTCGAAAGAGATCGCATTATTGAGATATTTGGAGACACCTTCACCTATCAAATCACAACACCGATAACATTGAAAACGTCTGACGATGGGAAAGTGAAAAGTCGATACCAAAACGAAAATTCACTGGCAGAGAATTGAACGCGTTTTTAGCAGGCACCTTTTTAGAAGGTGATAGAACTTAAACCATTAGGCAAATACCTCAAATAATCAGAACAAATACGCTAGCTAAAATAACCAAAATGAATTTACATCTCTCTGAACTCGACAACACTCAAAATCTTGAGGATGGAAAGCTAAGTGATATTCTACTAACTATTCCCATCGATAAATATAGTGACTTTACACATACTGAGCCTAAAAATCCCATTACAAAAAACTAAAAAACGGTGTATTCCAGTCTCTCACATTGAGACTGACAGATCAGCATGGTGGTATACTAAAAGAAGATCTGGGTACAACCGTTGTTTTGTACATCCGCTAAACCGAGATAAAAAGTAAAAATTAATTATATATCATAATTAATAATGGAGTATGGAAAGAGGTTAAATCCAGAACGTTCACTTAGAACTGCCCGCGGTGTAAAAGGTTCTCGTCAAAAAGTAATTGTCACACACAATCCGAGTGAGATCGATCAAAATCAGCTATTATTGGTTAGGTTTCCAAATTTAGGAAGTGATGATGTCATTATTCCAGGAACAGCTAATCTAAGTTTTGATATTGAACTCGAGTCGACAGCTGACCCAAAAAGAACATTGGTCAGTAACATTGGAAGAGCTATCGTTAAGAAGTTGGCTGTCAAGTTCGAAGGTAACGAGATATTGAGTATCGATGACTTTGATCTTTTTGGGTGTTACAGAGATTTATGGTTAACCAAGTTTGAAAAGACAAACGCGATAAGACAGGGTATCATCATCGACGATGGGTGTACAGAGAATTGTATGAAACTAAGGATTGGTGCTTCTGATAAAAAGGACGATAATGCGGAAGACAAAGCCATTGCTGACACCTATAAAAACAAGTTTGTCATTCCACTCGACTTTGAGATGCTAGATAGTACTATTCCATATTATCAAGCGGGTTTAGGGAATAGACTTTGCTACGAGATCACATTTAACGATTATAACCGAGTTATTTATTGTGACCCTCCAACTTCTGCCGGGTCAAAGAAAAAACCCAGACGGTAAATACAAAATATCCAACATCTCACTTGAATATGAGCTTGTGACACAACCCAAGTTGGCTAGACAAATCGCTTCTGAATATCAAAACATGGCTTTGCTCTATGATAGGATTTTGCGACACAGACAAATTAGAGTAAACAAGTCAGACACAACGTGGAATTGGTCATTCAACACACCTGCCAAATCTTTGAAGGGTATTTTAGTTCTATTTGAAGAAGAAAAATCCTACAAACGAGAAACCTGTAAATTCTATAATCCAAAGATCGAAAAGGTATCTGTCATCATCGAGGGTAAGCCTAACCAACTTTTTGCTCAAGGGATGCAACCGTTTGAACAATACAATGAGATTTGCAAGTATTTTGCTGAAGGAAAACCAAAAGATAATAGCGTCGGTGAAAACCGAAAGCGCTTAGGATTACATGATGTAAAAGTCTCTGATTACTTAACAAACAAGTATGCTCTATGGTTAGATTTCAGAACAATTGATGAGAATGCCTTGCATGGGACCGGTCGAAAGATTGAAAATGCGAGTGAAGGCATCACTTTACAGATTGAAAAGACCGCTGAAACTGCAGGAAACTTAAACGCATATATATATCTAATAATGGACGCTCAAATAAACATACAAAACGGTCAATTTATGTCTGCATTATATTAGTAAAATGGATACACTTTACATGAAAGAGCCTCACACAGCATTATTCGTTGGACCAACATCGTGCGGTAAAACGGATCGTGTTGTAAAATTATTAGAAAATGAATACTTTGATCACTTTGATTTCATCGTGATTATATGTCCCACCTTAAGGTGGAATCAGACTTACAGAGATCGAAAGTGGTTCTGGAATGACAGCTATGTGATTTTAATTGAGCCGGAAGGATCTTTGTATGAATGGATTAAGAAAATGGACTTTTTCTGTGCTGGATACAAAACCTTATTTCTGATTGATGATATAATAGCTGATGAAAAATTAGACAAAAAGAGACAGCCTTTGCTCGAGTTGGCAATTAGCGGTAGACATCGAAATCATTCGCTATGGTTACTTACACAATCATACACAGCTATACCTAAAAATTTACGACGACAAGCTAAAATGTTATATGTGTGGTATCCAAAAGATAGAAACGATCTAGCCACTATTCATAAAGAGAATTATATCATTGAATTGAAAGAAAATTTGAAAGAGGTCAATGAAAAGTTAAATGCGGGGAAACACACATGCCTAGTCATGAGGATGGAACATCCGAGAACGTACGCGATTTGTTAAACAGGTTGACGTTATTTGTTACATGACTCTTGTAACAAAAACTATAAGACTCCTGTAAGACTACTATAAGACTACTGTAAGACTGTTATAAGACTAATGTAAGAGAATAATTTACGTCTCAATACAGGTTCTAGAATTTTACCAATATGTTTAATCCTCGATTCAAAGCGTACTCTGTCAACAGCAGCCTCTATCCAGTTACTTCTACGAGATTCACAAGCATAGATATAATGGACCATTACTTTATCATTAAAAGTAACCCTTTTTGTATCTTGATGGGAAAATATAATATCATCATCTGAGGATTCATCATCGAACATAATTGTTTAAGTAAACAATGTTTATTTATTTAACAATGTTAGAATATATTATTAAACATCATCATCCTCTTATAATTATTTTGTCTTACAAAATTATAAGAAGATAGCAAACTCTTATACAACAAATTTCAACAAAATTATAAGAGGACAGCAAACTCTTATACAACAAATTTCAACAAAATTATAAGAGGACAGCAAACTCTTATACAACAAATTTCAACAAAATTATAAGAGGACAGCAAACTCTTATACAACAAATTTCAACAAAATTATAAGAGAGTATAAGAAAATTATAACAAACACAACAAAATGATAGAATATGTCAACTTCATGTTATTAAGCATACTGCTGATCTCGCTATTTTACTTTTATTTTGTGTTAAAAAAATACCTCTCTCTAATAAAAATGGTGGAAACAGCGATCGATAATTTAATCAACCAGAGTAATGATGTTCCGGGTGAATTTCCACCTTCAGATGGTAAAAGACAAAAATTACTCGAGTGTGTCTTAACTGGAAATAGCAAGCTATACTTAGGGAAAATGTACACGGAAGAGCAAATTAACAAACTCAAAGATGAAGAGGTAGAAAAACTTTTTAGTATCTACGAGGCTAAACTATCAGGTCAAATGGTAAAATCCTTGGGGAAATCACTGATACGTATTTATTCCATGGGAGCTTGTGCAACGTTAGGAATAAACAATCAAGATGCGTTGAGCAATGACCTGGAAACTGACCCCTTCTTAAACTCTGCCCTTCAAAGATTTACATGTGACTTATATTATAAATTCGGCTCATTATTAGCACCACTCAGTGTTGGACTTATTACCGGGAGGCATTATATCAATGAAAGGAATTTAAATAAATCCGATGATAATATAAATACAGCAGATAATAAAAATGTCAGAAGAACAGACTCCCATTCAAGTGACAACGAAGAACCCAAAAAAGGTTGAAGCAGGTAAGAAGTTGGCAGAATACAACCGTAAAAAACGAGAACAATTAAAACAAGTGTCACCTCAAAAAGAAATGGAGAAGCCCGATGACTCTCTCACCAAACCAAATGAACAACCTATGAATTACACCTATGGTGTAGGTGGAATAATAGCTCTCGGTTTAGTTGGTGGATTTGCTTATTTTGTGTATAAAAAGAAAGAGCAAATATTACCCCGTGGGTCACCATCCACCCCCCTTCCACAAAAATCTAAAATACCAGTGAAAATCAATAAACATGAAATGGACTAAAAAGAAAAAAATGTATATATAACAAACATGGACAAGAAAAGTATCATCAACGATTTATATCATGCATCAGTCGTCTGCGTTTTCGCTATCGGCTACTCTATGCTAGGAAAAAAGGTGTTAAAAATGACACCTCCCTCTATTCAAAAGTTCGACTTGGAAGATACGGGAAAACTAGTTGCCATTATCGCCGCTAGTGAAGTGACAAAGGACTACTTAATCAAACAAAAGATTTTGCCTGAAAATATCAATATCTAAATATGGCTTCTATCGCAATGATGTTGGGTGGAGCTTTAGCTAACGCTTTGGCTTTCACAGGATCAAGCTATCTGTTTTCAAGTTTATCCAAAGACAGAATCGATAAGGAAAGAAAACGTCATGATTTGGCCATAGAAAAATTACAAAAAGCACAGATTGAATGGCAGCAAAAACGACAGGAAAGGATCGATTTCATCAATAAACAACTATTGCTCGAAAAGAAGGCTGATTCAAAATTCGTAGAACTAAATGATGCAATGAGAGAGTACAATAGAGTATTTAGTAATCATCTTGAACCGCTACCACGAGAGCCTGTATTGAGCGACTTTTATACACCGAGTCATGATCAACATGAAAGGGAATTGACTTTTATAGCTATGAGTATGCTCGGTATTGGTGGAATTGTGTGGTATTTTGAAAGATGAAGACCATCAACAAAAAAAATTATGTTACACGATACATGTAACATATACACTTTCAGATGGTTACCGTCTAGTGACAAGGTATGTATAGATCATCCATCCAACCCCTACAATCAGAGCCCATAAATTTTGACTCAACCAACCTACAACTTCTTTTGCTCTAGTGAGTATCCATGATACGATAGACCCAATTATTCCTGGTAAAGCCTCTGCCGCTTTAGATGCTAATCTACCTAGAAGTGATGCTAACGCTTTTAGTTTATTTTTTATCCATTCCTTTGCATCGTCCTTTTTATCATCAGGCTTTTGTCGAGTGACTTACTGAGCTTTCCACCTCCAGATGGTAACAAAGCTTCCACAAGGAACACCTATAGCCATACCAAACGCCGTCAGAATGCTAACGATTGTTATACCTTGTTCACGGAATAGTGTTCGTATCCTTTCACCTAATGAGGTATCTTTGTCGAGGACTTTAGCAATGGTTTCTTTGATGCTCGTAACTTGACTGTTTAATTTACCTTTGAGAATATCAATGTTCTCTTTCCTAGCTTTCAACTCTTCACGTAATCCATCCATTCGATCTTCGACCTCTTTTCGTTGTTCGTCCGTGTATGTTGCATCATTTTCCATTTCCCTCCAACTTGTTTTTCTCCTTATCGATATGCTGTTCTATTCGAACCTTTTTCGCAACCTCTTCCTGAAGACCTCCTCGTATGTTTCTCAGCGCTTTATCCAATCCTAACAGCTCACGTACAGGATATTCAAATAGATCACCGGTCTGAGTTGTTTCATGATCGACCGATTGTTGTCTAAGCGTTGAAATTAAATCTTCCGTACTGTTCACCACATCACCGGACATATCTTCCAACTCTACATCGGTTGCTGTTGTGATTTTAGATGTCGAAGGAAGGTCTTCTGCTATTTTATTAAGCACAGCTGCCTGTCTGGCTGAAAATTTGCTCTTAGGTATATCATACCCTAAACTGCGTAACCTGTTCTTACCCAATATGTCAGCTATAGTACCGGTAGCCCTTAGTCTTCCATTGTTTGTCAATGGTTTGCTACCGTCTTTGTAGTATAATTCACCATCTCTAATTTCAAACTGATCGGTATATAACGTCTCAGGTTTTGACCGGTATTTTTCGGATAATCTATCATACAGCCCTTCAACTAGTTCTTTCAAAACTCTAGTATGCAGACTGTGACCTCCAAATGATGTTTCTCGGTCACCTGATGTATGTATCTGTGCACCCGTACGGTCACCGGTCGGTATGAGAGGAAACGTCTCATCGGTTGTTTCATCTGTCGTCATCCCATGTTCTCCAAAGGGGTCAATGTCAATGTCCGCCATTTTATTTATTTAGAGGATAATTTATTATTATATTATGTTATAACATCCCTCTAAATATGAGTTTTAAAATTTATCCAAAACTACCCACTGCTCCTGAGGATTTGAATGAGCAGGAAAAGTTTAACGCAAGCGTAATAAATTCATGAGTTTGAAGAGTTGATAAAACTTAAGAACAAGTTTAGTATCAAGCTCAAGAGATACAACAAGGCGATAGAACGATCGATGCTAGTAAATGCTAGCTCAAGCGCTATAACCATTGGCTCTGGCATCGGTTCAATTGCAACAGGGGCTACTATTATCGGAATACCTATTTCTGCAGGATTAGGTGGTGTAGCCTTAGCCGGCTCTATCTGTACCGGACTTACCACAGCTGTCATCAAAAGATATCAAAAGAAAGTAGAAAAAGTGATAAAATTATATGATATTGTTACATCCTCAATTTCTGTCTTCGAAACAAGTATCTCACAGGCATTGACTGATGGGAAGGATCAATTACAAAGAATTCCAGGTTTTGCAGGGAACATATTACAAAGCTTTAGAAGGACTCAGTTCTACAGATAGAAAGATGGAGACTGAAACCCAAAATCAATTTCAAAAAAGTTTGATGATAGAACTTCCAAAACCTGAAAAAATCCATAACCGAAAATGGTTACTAGGATGTGTGGTCGTCATTTGAAAAAGTGATTAATGAAATGAAATGAAACTTATATAAAGACATATGATGATCATAAGTATATATAGACAATGGAATTCCCAACAGTTGCAACATTTGAACAAAACATGGAACAAATTACTCCAATCACAAAGTGGAGAGAGCTAACTGAAAACGTGATTTATCATGTTAAATCTGTGGTTGAGATAGACACACCCGCATCTGAATTTGGGTCTGGAAAAGCTATGTATGCAGAGGTCCAAGACAGAACAGGAAATTTATATAAGACATGGTTGCCTGCAAGACTTTGCGTTGAGTTGAAGGATTATGGTTGGAATTCTAGAGAAGCCTTTGTCAGACCGAAGGGGCTCAAACAATCTGAAAAGAATCATGAAAGGCAATTCTTTGATTATGACATTATGTGGCACTAAACCTCGTCGCTAGACGACTCATCTTTACTTGTTTCTAGTAAAGATACTTTGTATTTACAGATTCACCAACCTTGCACATAATCAGGAGGTAGCTCTGTATCCTCAGGTATCAACATCAAGCTCTTCTTTCACAAAAGCTCGTTCAGGTCCATCTTGAAGGTAATACTAGTACACGGTTACCTGGTTGATCTATTACCTCACTCAATCTATATGCCCTCTTTGACCATATGCTATCTGTTGCTCTTTTTCGATGGTCATCGTGCTCTTCACCCGGTTGCAATAGATATCTATACAAACCATCTTGAGGTAGCTCTACTTCAGGTGGATAGCTCTCTCGTTTAGCGAGAGTTACCTCTTTCAATTTGATGGCATCTTTCGGTTTCATATCGATCATCTGAGTCTTCGTGTCGTTTAATCTATCCATAAGTTTATACAAATATTTGACCCACGTATATGATACCTTTTCCGAATCGTTCAGTTCTTGAGCATCTTGTATTTTGAATAAATTTTCGGCAAGTATCTTGTTCAATGCCTCGACAAAAGCTGTATGGGTATGTTTATATTTTGTAGTTGCTCTTTTAATTTCAACATTATTCTTCTCCAACAATTTTGATACATCCGCTTTGAATTCTGAACCGTTATCAGCATTGAAATACTTTTGGATAAGTTAACGGTCCAACCTTGTAGATGTCTTCAATCATAGCGGCAACCTCTTTCGCTCTCTTAGTATTCAAAGGTCGAGCCACCTTATAGCGTGAAGCAACATCGATACCGGATAAGATGTACTTGTATTTATTACCATATAGCATATCACTAGGCATATACAATATATCAAATTGATGAATCTCATTCGGTTTAGTTACCTCATAATGTGGACGTTCGATCCTTTTCGGTGTCGGTAGATGTACCTGCCACAAAGCTTGCTTTGATAGCCACTTCTTAATTTCCTTCAGTTTGAAACCAAATCCTCTTAGATTGCGAACAGCCTTTTGTCCTTTCCATAAGTTTTGAGGTTGATAATAAATCTCTTGAAGTTTAGTGTCTGACATTTTTTATTTATAAACAACGTTTTATTTTAGCTCATTTTGTTAAAAAAAATGACACGAGAAAAGTGGCTTAAAAGTTTTTATTATCTTTATATAAAGAATAAACATGACCGACAAAACAGAATCAGATTACCAATCAATGGGTTTTAGTGCGTTACGAGCATTATGTGCGTCACGAAAAATAAAATATGTTAACCAAATGAACAAAGCTAAACTGCTTGAGGTACTTGAAAAAAATGATAAGGATCCATCTTATACTCTCGATCCTGATACGAAACAAGCATTTTATACACGCTATTCAAACTGGATAAATAACAACGAAGAAAAATATCTCAGATATCGAGAGCATAATAAAGAGCAGAAAAAGATGGTTCGGAAACAAAAAAAATTGGCTCGTTCAACCTTGTAGAGGCTGTGTTTTTTTTTTGTTACTTAAAATCGAGTAACAAATGTTAACTATATAGTCTGAAAAAATTGGAAATTTCTAAAACATCTTAAAGAAATCATGATCACTTAAATATTACACAAATAATAATTATACAACATGACTACTAAAAATACTGTTGTTGAATTAAAAGCTCTTGCAAGAGAACGCGGTCTACATGGCTACTCAAAACTCAGAAAAGCTGAGTTGATCGAATTATTAGCAAACCCACCTGTCCAACCTGTTGCACCACCAAGACCTGTTCCAATTATTCCTACCCAACAAGATATGGATTTGTTTGAGCAACAAGAAATGGGAAAATCTCGACCTGTTGTGAAAAGCAAGTTGAATGAATGGAGAGATTGGTTAAGTAAATCATGTACCTAAAGCTATTAAGTGAGAAAGTGAGTAGCGCTTTCAGAGAGATGAAGAAGAAGATTCTCAATCTCTACAAGAGGAAGAATGATGAAAAAGATGAAAAATTGGTGG
Source organism: Turritopsis dohrnii (assembly GCA_027922465.2). NCBI lineage: Eukaryota > Metazoa > Cnidaria > Hydrozoa > Anthoathecata > Oceaniidae > Turritopsis > Turritopsis dohrnii. Next base: position 12,355 of record BQMF02000306.1, read on the forward strand.
AACCAGAAGCGTTTGTCCCCATTGAAATGGCGTTTGAGGGTTCTTACAAAAGGTTCAAGATAAACTCAGATGGAAAAAAGGATGTTGATTCGTTTCTCGAAAAGGTTCGACCCATTTTAAGCGATCTGATTATGAGAGAACTCAAAAACAAAAAATCAATAAAAATTCAAGCAACTGTGTGGATCAAATGGAGAAAAGAAGATCTATCCAATCCTGAAGCAACAATCTATGTCGATAAGGCGTTCAATAGCAATATGGAAACAATTCACAATGAAAGCGATATATCTGATGTTATTAATAAGATGTTCAATAAGATAATCGAACAGGTTGAAAACCCTGCGTTACCTCAATCCGGCTTTGTTATCGATAAAATTTTAAATATTGATGTGGACTTTCACAAACTAAAACTAACGAGAGGCAGCTCTTACTTACCGCTACCTAAGAATTTCAGCGGAAAACGATCTGTTATCAATCCACATAACGAAGATGATGAAGAGTGCTTCAAATGGGCTGTTACTGCTGCTTTGAACCACAATGAGATTAAGAAAGATCCACAAAGGATAATGAATCTCAAGAAACACGTTGATAAGTATAATTGGGACGGTTTATCGTTTCCAATGGCGCTAAATAAAATAGATTTGTTTGAGAGGAGGAACCCTGATATCGCTGTGCATGTTTTGACAAAAGATGCGACAGAAGGTGTCTATATGTGTCGTAAGTCGAAGCATCTTGATCGCAAAGAAACGGTTGTTTTGTTTTTATTATGTGAAGAGGAAAAGAGACATTATGTAGCTGTAAAGAACTTGAGTGGTGTCTTGAGTAAGGTCAACTCGAATCATGAACATAAGGAGCATTATTGTTTGAATTGTCTCAATGGATTCTCAAGTGAGAAAACACGAGATGAACACTTTGAATATTGTAAAAATAACGATGTCGCGAAGATCGAAATGCCAAAGGAGGGTAGCACTGTTAAGTTTCATGACGGTCAGTACCAGCTCAAAGCTCCTTTCATAATGTATGCTGATTTCGAAGCTTTGTCAAAAGAGGTTTGTAAAGAACCGCGTAGCGTTATTGGATCATCCACTAAAAAGGTTGGTATACATATCCCCACAGGCTTCTGTTGTTATAGCAAATTTGCTCATGGTGAAGTTTCAGACCCTCTAACGCTTTATCGAGGTGAAGACTGTGTTTTACGTTTTGTAGATCATGCGGTAGGTGAAGTGAAAAGGCTATACAATATGTTTCCTAAACAGAGAATGCGAGACCTTACATATGAAGAGGAACAGGGATTTATCGATTCTGATAAGTGTCACATATGTATGAAAGAATTTGAAAAAGATAATATTAAGGTTAGGGATCACTGTCATTTTACTGGTAAATTTCGTGGAGCTGCACATCAGTCTTGTAATCTCCGTTACAAAGTGCCTAAATACATCCCGATCGTCTTTCACAATCTGAGCGGATATGATGCTCATCTGTTTATCAAAGAACTAGCCAAACAGTATGGAGATGAAGGGATTGCCTGTCATCGCTGAAAACAAAGAAAAATATATATCTTTCTCATTGGATGTTAAGGTTGGTGAATACATTGATAAAGATGGGGTGACTAGGGTTCAAAAGATACAGTTGAGATTCATCGATAGTGTGCGTTTCATGGCTAGTAGTCTGGATAACTTGGTAAACAATCTATCTGACGATCAGTGTAAAAACCTTCGAAAATTCTTCAAGGGTGATGAGCAATTCAAACTATTGAGAAGAAAAGGAGTTTATCCTTATGAATACATTGATTCTTTTGATAAGTTTAATGAAACTAAGCTCCCACCGAAAGATGCTTTTTACAGCAAGTTGAACATGAAAGATATCAGTGATGCTGATTATACGCATGCGCAGAATGTGTGGAAACACATGAAAAATAAAAATATGGGTGCGTATCATGATCTCTACCTCAAGACAGACGTTCTATTGCTTGCTGATGTTTTTGAGACTTTTAGGGAAACATGTATAACAAACTATAAACTGGATCCTGCACATTTTTACACTGCTCCAGGATTAGCTTGGCAAGCATGTTTGAAAAAGACAGAGGTTGAGCTGGATCTATTATCAGATATGGATATGTTTCTCTTCGTAGAGCAAGGTATTAGAGGAGGTCTCTGTCAGGCTGTTCATAGACATGCTAAAGCTAATAACAAGTATATGGATGCTAAATATAAGAAGACTGAAGAAAGTAGCTATCTCCAATATCTTGATGCAAACAATCTATATGGATGGGCTATGATTCAGAAGCTACCGACAGGGAATTTCAAGTGGGTAGATGCTAATAAATTTACCGCCGATTTCATTTCAAAGTTGGCTGAGAAAGACGGTAAATATGGTTATCTTCTTGAAGTTGATGTGAACTATCCTCAGGAGCTTCATGATTCACATAACGATCTTCCGTTTATGCCTGAGCGAAAGAAGATCAATGGTGTAGAAAAGCTAACTCCATGTCTTTCAGACAAGAAGAACTATATTATTCATATCCGTGCACTTGATCAAGCGCTGAAGCATGGTATTGTTCTTGAGAAGGTTCATAGAGTACTGAGATTTAGACAAAGCGCATGGTTGAAGCCGTATATCGATTTCAACACCAATTTGCGTACCTAAATCAAAGAATGACTTTGAAAAGGACTTTTTCAAGCTCATGAACAATTCAGTCTTTGGTAAAACTATGGAGAATCAACGTAAACATAAAGACATACGCTTGGCTACCAAGAAAGAACAATATGAGAAGCTGGTGATGAAACCTAATTTCAAGGGTAGTATCTGTTTCAGTGAACATTTGATGGCTGCTGAAATGCAAAAGATCAAACTCGTGTTGAACAAGCCGATCTATCTGGGACCTACAGTTCTTGATTTGTCAAAGACGATTATGTACGAGTTTCACTATGATTACATGAAACCGAAATATGGTGACAATCTAAAGCTCTGCTATATGGATACAGACAGCTTTGTCTATCACATCAAAACCGACGACTTCTACAAAGATATCGCTGATGATGTAGCTTTGAGATTCGACACTTCAGCGTATGATAAGAAAGATAACAGACCTTTACCTATAGGTTTGAATAAGAAAGTCATCGGTCTAATGAAAGATGAGTTGGGTGGTAAGATAATGACAGAGTTTGTCGCTCTAAGAGCGAAGACATATGCATATAAACAGCTGGATGGAAAAGAAGACAAGAAGTGCAAGGGAGTCAAGAAGTGTGTAGTAAAGAAGACGATGGGGTTTGATGATTACAAGAGATGCTTTGTTCGATGGTAAGAATGTTTACAGAGAACAGATGACCTTTCAATCGATTAAGCATGATGTTCACACTATAAAAACAAACAAACTCGCTCTCAATGCGGATGATGACAAAAGAATTATTGCAAAAGATGGTATTGCTACATATGTCAGAGGACATTACAGATATGTATAAGATAACAAAGAGGTAAGAGGTAAAAAAAAACAAAAAAGTTGAATAAAACATTATAAAGGAATTATACACAGTAATATATAATACCTATGGATATTGACAGATTAAAACGTATTACAAATCATCAAAATAAAATGATAAGCATGTTATTATTAACACATTTGAAAGAAAAAAATTGTGTAACTAATTTTGAGAAAGTAATGTGCGATGCGTGTTATTACGGACACATCAACGTTTTAGAATGGTTGAAACACGAAGGCGTCGTCGATTTTAGTAAAGGAGTAGAATTTGCTTGTTATAACGGACACATTGACGTTTTAGAATGGTTGAAAGATAACGGCGTCGTTGATTTTAGTAAAGGAGTAGAATTAGCATGTTTTAATGGTCACATTGACGTTTTAGAATGGTTGAAAAACAACGGCGTCGTCGATTTTAGTAAAGGAGTAGAATTTGCTTGTTATAACGGACACATTGACGTTTTAGAATGGTTGAAAGATAACGGCGTCGTTGATTTTAGTAAAGGAGTAGAATTTGCTTGTTAAGCTGGGAGTATTGTTAGCTCATTTATGTTATAAAAATGAAACTGCTACAAACTGCTTTTTACTACATTTTTATGAGATATTTAATTGTTTACAATTATGAGTAATTTGTGGTTATAATAATAACACGTTTCATAACTCGTATCGCGTTATGAAAACAAAGATGATAGTAGGGAAATTCCTGAAAATCATATGATATAATTTCTGCGCTATAATCGGCACTTTCCTATCTCTCTGGCCACACGATCTTCAAATTGCCTGATCACGCTGCTGACCAATCTGGTTGGATATAGTGCATCCATAAACTATTTTCGTATAACTGATTTCTCATGTTCGAAAACTGTGGAGATTCGATATGCACGACTAAGGTCCCCGTTGATCATATTACGTTCATAACATTTAGGGGTCTTTAGGGATATTTTGCTGGTTTTCTGTAGACTTCAGTTGAATATTTTCCATCGTTATTGACAAGTTTAGTGTCTAGAAAAGATGTGGGAATTCAATAACCTATTGCTTCGGGATGGTTTTGAATCTGCTGTATAAATTGCAGGTAGCATAAGCTGTAAGACAGAATGACGATTGATTTTTAATGTTCCGTAATAAAGAAAAGTAAAAAAATGTATTCTGTTGTACCCTGAAAAAAAATTTCACCAAATTACGAAAAGTTCTTCTTCGAAGATCTCTCGCAGTAATGCATTATCATTTTTATGAATTTGTGGCTGCCTTTTTCGTGCTTGTTCTTGCATAGATGTATTATGTAGTATAGCTGCAACCTATATTTTTTATGTAATGTAATTATATTTTATTCATATTTTTATTTTTACAGGACATCCATAATATATTGGGAAACACAATAACTACACGTAATGTAACAGTGCTTTCTTCCATATAAAACAAATAATCTCGTTAACAGAACCTTTACAAGAAAGAAGCCTTGAAAATGTTGTTACCCAATATCTGAGAAAATTTCACGAAGAACTTCTTTCATAATAGCCCGGTAATTTCTATTGAAGCACAATTTCCGTTTTTTCCTGTAAAATCTTTCATAAAAACTCAAACACATAAATGTCAGCATACAGTTTTTAGTAATGAAAAATATATACAGTCACATTCTCAGTGCTTCTGGCCTTCTGATTAAATTTGAAAAGAGAAGTTCTAGAGCATCAAGGCTGAAAAATTCACTAGAATCTCATAAAAAATGACACAGCTGAGAAATATAAAACCAACTTTATTTTAAACTAATGAAACACTATAAAAATACTACTGATAGCAAATATCTAAAGTTTAAAACATAAACAACTTCGAATTTAATGCCTTTTTCATTGATACATACACAAGAGCCATTTGGTGGGAATTTTAGGATGTTTGATAATTAGACCTCTTCTAATGAAGAAGGAAGAGAGCGTGAAATTAGTCAAGTACGTTATTATTCATGAGATCGATATCGTGGACCTTCAAATAATTCAGTTCGGACAGTGAAGTGATCTACAACATACAAAAATGAAGGTGAAAAAATGTTGTATGCATCAGCTAGTATTCGAAACCTGCTTATATGATTGAACACTTTTGTTAAAGTATAAACATACAGTTCCAAAATTGCAAGACTGTTTTAATGGATTGATGTTATCATGTAGAAACTGTATTACATCATCTGCATCTTCTGATGTCAATAGTGGCAGGTTAATTTCAGCATTGCAACTAGCAGCTTGCAGACCTTCCCAATCTATACCATAGCCAGTACTGTCCTTCAGAGTCGTGAATTGCTTGTATGAGATGATATGCAAGCTGACCTTCAAACCACATTTCAACTCTCCTATAATGATTTAAGGTGTTGCGTGACACATAAATGTATTTCAGTACAATTAAATGAATTGTGTTATGGATATTTCCAAAAATCCATTCTCCTCTAAGTTAACAAATACAAAATGATAAATGGTTGCACACCCCACAAACAAGTCTCTCCAGAGTCTCTATTCGCTCGTTATGACAACTTTAATCAACAATGAAGCTGCCACGACCAGGCCCTCGCAATGGGTGATTAAAGATATATCATGCCACACCAACGTTTTCCACTCCTTGATCAGCACGAACTCTTGAAGGCAGCCCGTATGACCAATTCAAAGTTTTTTATAAGCGCCCCTCTCCAATTAGCTCCCCCAAGAAGCGCCTACCAAGAAAAAAAAAACTCCAGTAATCAAATTATCCTAAGAAAGCATTATGGAATCTGATTCTGAAATGAATAATGATCATGAAAAAGGTACAATGCCTGATATTAATGTTAACAATGAAGCACAAAGTGAATCATCCACATTCGAAAAACTTAAAATCGTTAGCCACCCTGCTCCGCGGCCCCTGAGCAGTGGAAAAGTTTAATATGCTGTACACACGTAGCTAAACCAATGTTTTTATTTATATTTGGTGATGTTTGTGCAGATGAAGCTACCCTTGATTTTGGTGTTCCACATTTGCAATTCTTCGTGGGTCATATAATGTACTGCAGATTCCCTTTATACTGACATTCTTCCCACAGGTGTTCCCATCACGGGTGTTTTGCTACATACTTCACTTGGAATATCACACTGACGTAAACAACAGGTACAGGCAATTTCTTCAGGAACTGGTTGATGCTAGTTAAAAGAGTAATCGACTAATTTCACATAAAATGCCATCACATAGTTGCTGTACTGCCAGTAAATATCGCAATCGCCAGTAAGTGTCGCAACCAGAATTTTCATTCGTTATAATTTTTTTAACAATAAATGTCGTAATGTTTTTCAAAATCAACAGCAACTGTCGCAAACTTACACAAAGTGATTTTGATCATATAATGTGGAGGGTATGAAAAGGAAATACGTTGCTCAAATCAATCGGTCAGGACTCACTTTGGGAAATCTTGAAGCATAGAGTAACTAAGTATTAGCGAAAAAAAGTAAAAGCAACTTGCTAAGTGAAACATAATGTTGAAAATTATAGCTGTCTTATTTTGATAATGTTGCAATCCCTTGACGTGTCGTGTAGCTCCATCAGCGCACTGTGCGATGAATAGTACCACATCTTGATCAGAATAATCAGTGTCGAGTTCAAAACAAGGATGGAGAAGACATTGGTTAGAAATGGAAATTATATAGTTGCGACATTTACTGTTGATTTTTAATTTTTTATGACATTTACTGTTGCGACACTTACTGGCGATTTTGCGACACTTACTGTTGAATTACGACACTTACGGGCAATTTTGCGACACTTACTGGCGTTTGCGACATGTACTGGCGATCGCGACATTTACTGGCAGTACAGTTGCATCACGCACTTTTACCAGCAGGATAAGAACATTCAGCTACTTTAACACCCTCAGTTTCTTTGACTTATGTTACTTCTCTTCTTTTCTTACATACTTGCTTTGCATAAAGCCTTTCCATAAGAATATTTATTGTCTCTCTTGGAAAAATAGTTTCAGTTGTGCTGTACCTTTCTTCCTCAAATTTTCTACCATTTTGTAATGTTTTAATAATCTATTTCAGGTGTTTCTAAACGATGCTTTTCAATTTCTTTGATACTAGTGGAAGTGACTTTATATTGAATATTGAATATTGATTATTTAGAGAACAGAACAGGAACTGGTATTAGCGTTGTCGTTACTATCTTGAGAATTATCATTACTGTTTTCATTGATTTATGTATCATCTGTTCAATATCAAGCATTAAATAAATCATTTAAAGATTCCTGTCAGCACTGTTATTCCTGCTTGTCGCCATGTTTTACTTCATCTACAACACTCAGCCTCGCTTTCATGATTACGCAAAAAGATTCAGGAAATGTGTATTGCTGACACGTATATACATATATATGAATAACTTGGACAGGTTTAATGATGTATTGTTAGAATGTTGAACGTAGAGTGACAAATAACTACCGCTTCAAAAGATTGATACTCTGGCTCCAGGTTCCAGGTTTCTATTAGTTTTCGCTGACAGAGTGATAAATTGACATCTGACATTGTTACTATGGTGACTTCCACTTTGCATGACGTTCGGTAAAACTTGTTCCTTTTCGGATTTTTTGTGTGAGTAGTATTTCATTCATATCTTTATGTCAACAAAAATAGTAGAGACCTGGAACCAAGCTGGAGTATCAATGCCAACAATATTTTAATAATATGTTAACTATAAGAGCATGACACTCAACATACAATGTTCATTTATTGTAGTACATAAACACTAATTGTGGCTTGTTGACTTTAGGACACCCATGGTGGAGTAAAGTATTTAAAATACCCGTGGTTTCTCATCTCTCTCCTTCTCCTACTACTCCAAGTTATGAAGGAATTCGTGCAACATTTACATGGTATCTTTGACAAATTATTTGCAATTTCGGCCAAATTTGGACATTCAGCTCACCACATTTCACAAAACATTTGCACTAACCACAGGTTTGACCAAAATTGAGCAATTTGGGCCAATTTTGGACCAAATTTCGAAAATTCCAAATTTTCATAAAAACTTGCGCAAAGCACATGAAAGGTGTTGATTTCGATTTTGACAAAATATTTTGTCTGGTTTGACTAAAACTGGACAATTCGGGCCAAATTTTGACCAAATTACAAAAGTTTTCATAAACATTTTCATGGATCACTGTATCATTGTGACATGTCCTCTGCAGTCTTCATGTTAAGCGGCTTCTTGTTTGAGTTTAGTTCTCTTTTCGTAACTTCGTGCTATCATAGATTTCTATAATTATTTGTCAGCAACACAATATGGTTAGCAAAGCATCGTATACATTGTATACATTGATAATTTGGGAGAATATAGAACACTCTACCACCTTACCACTACTTCCTGACATGAAGCAAAAGGAACTTGACTGACAATAACAGCAAAGGAGAAGACTATAGTTTGCTCAAATACTTCTTCTTCACATAATATACACGAACATTGTGAAATAAATAATTTCCTATTATTTACATAAACTGTAATATATATTGATATATTTTATATATCTATTTATAAAAAAAACAGAATGAAGATATGTGGTAAAAATAATTTCTCTGAAAAGTATATCTTATAACGATACTTAGGTTCATGATCTTGGAAGATGGAAGCAGATGTCTCTCTTAAGAGCTCTTTGTTACATGAAGGTATGGTTGTCCTTAGCTTTGCAACATTGAACATTATGGCTTGTAGCTATTAGTCCTTAGATCCGTTACAGTTTTGGTTTTTAAGTTAGGACCAGGAGATCGATAGACAGCTATTTATTGGAGCTTCTGCTAACTTTCGTCCAATTGAGTTTTGCAGATGTATTCTGATCTGTAGTGTACTTTATTAATGGTCCCTCGTTTAAGTCTAAAAAAAAAGACGAATAATGAAGGGAAAAGTATTTGAAATTGTAAGTATTAGTTTGAGCAGTTCTGACGTCATATCTTGCATCAGCATTGAAACATTCATTGGCTAAAATTAAAAGGAGATGTGAAGCTTACTTTTTGGTTCTGCAGTTTTTCTTGCTGTCTTGTTTACATGGTTCAACGACAGTAATGTATTTGTAAACCAAGGCAGGTTTTAGATACGATACCAGTTTTGTAACATATGTCTTACATGTTCTAAAACGGAAATGATAATAGTTTTCATAATTTAAATTGAACAGAGATTCTGGAAACAAATCATCTAAATGTACAATTTAGATACCAAGTCTTTTGACTTTTTAATGAATATTGCCTATAAGGGACTAACATACACACTTACTCTCTGTATTGACACTTGTCTCCTTTAAACCCTGGTTGACAACGACATTTATTCAATTCCGTGCAGATGCCGCCGTTTTCACATTTCATCAAACATGTTTCTAATACAAAGTTAACACCGCAAGTATAAATTAATTAGCTCATAAATGATATAATGCGGACATGCACAAAAATTGAGTAAGCTTACTTAGTTGACATTGTTGCCCCTCGAAGCCTTCTCTACATTGACACTTATTTGGACCAACGCACATTCCACCATTTTTACAAGGAAGTTGACATTCAGCTATAAGAAAATGTCAATATATTAGAAAACACAACAGTGATGAAAGCACTTACAGTCACAAAATCAGATTACGTAAATCTTTACAAATAGCTGATATAATAAGACTTACTGAACTGGCAATATTTTCCACTAGTTCCCTTCTTGCAAGTGCATGTGTTTGGTTTGGTACAATTACCATCGTTTAAACACTTATTTTTGCAAATAGCTGAAAGTAAAGAAAGGACAAGTTTTCTCAGTCACTATGCTTTAATCAAAACACAATGTGATTATGAGCACTCAAAAATGGTTTGTGAAAATAATATTCACCATTTAAGCAGTTCTTCCCACTCCATCCCATCGGACATAAACAGTTTCCATTACTTTGGCATACACCACCATTATAGCATTTGCATTCTTCTAAATATTAAATGAAATACGTTAACAAGATCTCTATTCAGTTTCTTTTGAGTAAATGGCATTGCCTTTCTTCCGCTTTCTTCCTCTCAAATTTCATATACACTTTATTTACAAGCTGTTTTTACGTATCCACCAGCTAGAATTATAAGTGAAAAGGTTGGAACTTACCAGGAGCTTTTGTTTGTACTTCAAGCATTCCAGATCCATACTCCTCATCGACATCTCCACCTTCAGAATCATCAGGACCACTGACGGGACCTTCACCAGATGAAACGAAATATGGAGGAGTAGTAGGATGTGCCCCTATTTCTCTTTGCTATCAAAAGAAAGATAAAACTTCATTGTACTGGGAATATCCAATACATCTTTTAAGCATGAGATATACTCAATAAAAAGTTTGGATTTTCCTTACCATTTCGACCTTGCCACACTGCTTTTGAAAGCTTGTCGGATCTTTGACTAGTGTGATCTGTCCGATTTCGACCTGTGGAGATTTCAGAATATTACAAATCTTCCGCAATGACTTCATAAATATTTTGACGTGACATAAGGCGTTTTATTTACCTTCACTTCATGTTGACTTCCAGCACTTCTATCAGCTCCAATATACATATGACCAAAGATGTCAAAATTCCGAAATAAATTTCCATTCAAGGAGGCAGCGTAGACGTGTTCGCAATTGATGTTAATCTGCACTTCAGTGTCCTTTAGGAGCAGCGCCATCGTGTACCAAATATCGTCTGTAAACTCGTGCGCAAAACGTCGTGATTGTCTATTAGAACTTGTATGATCCACAGAATTCTCATAAATAAAATCAATCGAATCTGGGGACAACTTGATGCCCATTTTCATCTGGTCCTCTGCGTTGTAGATACTATATATATATTGTGTATCTTTAACTGGTCCGTGAAAAGACATATGCAACACAGAATCACGAGGAAAGTCGTCAGAGAAAAAGAGGTGAGTGGGTGCCTTTGCAGCAGCTCTTTTTTCCAACTGATTGTCGAAGGATTCACCTCTTGGTTTCCATGGATCACCGTGACTTTCATACTCAAGAATAAGTGGCAGAAGATTGATAGAATCTGAAAACAAGGAAGCAGTATATACAATCATTCTTAAAACCTGAAATCTTTCGTATATTATCTAGACTTACCTTTACAATCATACGTGTTGCAATTTCTCTTTTGATCACCAGAACCAGTGCATTTTTCACCTGTGGTTTTTAAACATTTTCTGGTTCGAGCTTGAGTTCCTGTACCACAATGTTTATCGCACTTTGACCAGCTTGTCCAATTTTCCCATCCTAGAATCAGGAATAAAAGTTATTCAGTAAGCCAGAATTAATATTAGGATTGATGAAGAAACAGATCTGTTTCATATTAGCTTAATTATGTCCCAAGCTCGTTTGGAGCAATATTATACGCACATAAGACTTTAAGATATGCGTATACTAGTCACGTATTCCAAACCCTATCATATTGTTCATTTGGACAAATGGCCACATCGAAATATACAAATAATTGGAATTTAATCGTCTGTTTTTCGGATAATATTATGTTTTATGATATATTTGCGTCTTCTGATGTGGAGTTAAATTATCTTATAACGGTTTTTATAACTAATTATTAATAGGTTAATGCTAAGACTGCATTTGTCCATCGTAAGAAGGTTGTTTGTGAATTCCGAAGTATTTACTGCTAATCATCTCATGAAGCATGGACATAGCCGGCTTACGCGAAGTATATCGGAACTCTTTTGATGTTTTTAGGAAAAGATCAGTTTTAGAGATTAAAGAGTTCGTTGCGTATTTTTTTATAATGCTTATACAGTATATCAAAGGTAATGAAGATCTACAGTGGGTCTAGACAATAAATTAAGCCCTTAAGACTTTTCCATTTTCCCTGACGCCCATATTAATTAATGAAGATACATATATTATCTTTAGCCGTGTCTACAATTAGCTAAAAGGCATGATTCGTGTGCATGTCAATCAGGGATTTTGTTATTTATTCGGTTATGTCTGTCTTAAAGAATCATTTTCAGTGTCTCAAATGTTTGATTCGAAAATACATAAATGTAATATATTTTAAACAAAAACTCGTCTGTCTACTGTTTGACAATGGTGGTCAAGACAAACCGACACATTGGACGGATATGATTTATAATGTTGTGCCTTGAGGACATCGTGTTTGTGAAAAATAACAATGCAATAACTGAAACAAAAGAAATTCGCATTGTTTGTTGTGAACTACTTGATCAATATAATCATGTCGCTCAGGAAACTAAAATTTGACTCATTTTCGTTCACAAATATTAGGTGTTAATGAATAAAAAAACAAAGTATCAATTTGGATTAGGACATCTATAAACACATTATATCGGCCCATTTGAGCAGAGGATGTACAAGTTCTGGACATAACACAAAAGTTACTTGCAGTAAACAGCTGCTTTGCAATTCAATCAAATAGCTAATGCTTTTCTTGTGGACGTTTAGCGTATAATGATTAGTTCACTAATAAATCCTTAGAAATATTTTTCTAAAGCCGATCTTGTTAAAGTATAATGAATCTTAACAGAGATAAAATAAACAGGGATACTCAGTTCTAAAGGTTATATAAAGTAAATACACCAAAGTTCTTAATTCATGTAATTCAACATCATTTTAAGCAAATGGAAACATAACAAGATCATGGAGATATTTGTTAATCTTATTGACGTTTGTTGATCGTTGTAAATGAACTCGTCCTGTCTTTGCAACGTTTCCCCCATAGACTCTCAGAAAGCAATTAACGTGACTCTGTTAAAATGATTCGTTTAAACAGTTGGCAGACAAACAGCAGGAGATTGGGTTTTGTCAATGTATCAGAATTTAATAGAAAACAACATCATGGAACATTAAATATGCAATGTGATATTTTTGTAAACTCATGACATCTAAAAGACATTGTGGGTATTTGCTTTCATACATTGTGGCCTGTTGAATGAGTAATATATAGAACGATAACTTTACAGTCTAATCTGAAGAGAATTTTAATGTAAAATGGTGGCAATCTAAATAGTAATCAAACGTACTAATTAAGCTGCTCCTAATCCGAATGAGTAACAACAACATTTAAAATGATCCTGATGTTGATAACTGTGTTTTATTATTGCTTTTCAACATCTCCATTGAAATGTTTATAATCATCTGCTTTATCTAAATTGATTTTTCTTTTTTATCTATAATTCTGAACTACGTGATTAGATATAATTACATCTAGTCCATGATATAGGAGCAAGTTTAACGTAGATAATTTTAGAAACAACAGGTCATACAAGCAAATATAGATCGGTTCATTTTCCTATGATATGTTTGTTTATAGATTTTCATTTTAGATTAGAAAAATTTGTAGATATCTTATCTCTGCTTGTACATATTGGTTTTGATAATAACGATGATTATGAGAAATATTCATAATGTGGATTTTAAAATGCGCACAGAGCTGATTGTGACAAATACAGAAATTGTAGGAAGGAGGGAAACCTACTGACCACACACTAAATATAAAACTTCAAAAGTATTACAAATGTCCAAATTGACCAATTTTGTGATTTCCGGACAAATTAATATCTAACTCAAAAATTAAAAACGCATTTACGTTATAGGAGAAAATTGATTTTTGTATCAAATTATAAGAAAAGACACATGAAATTTCCCGAAAATATTTATTAGTTTTTTATAGTAATTAATTAGCCTTCCAAAGTTTTCTGTCTAATTTGCTGTCTCCATTTTTTATGGGCACTAGAGTCATCTTTATTTAAGCTTTTTGTATGTACTTGTACCTACTTGCTCACTGATATCTGCACGCGTGTCACCTCTACATGCTGGTTTAACATCCTGTCTACAAATATCAATTAATGTAAGGTTTTATTGATTGCGCTTTGCAGGCTATTAACGGCAATTTCGCGAATATTTTGCGGAAGTCCAAAAAATTAAAGATTTGAAAATAATTGCAACTCGAAAATGATTTGTTTAGTCCTTAAAGTAAAAATTCACTGGACTAAAAATCAGTTTCTTCAATTCAATTTAAAATATATAATGTATTACAATATTTGAGATCAGGAGAGAAACTGGCCGGGTTTTTAAGTTTAAGCTATCCATTTAAAGCTGTCTCGCAAAGGAATTCATATCTGTTTTCGTTTATCTTTACAATTTATTTCAAAACCCAACTGGCATTTTGATAACGTCGTCAAAGGGATTATTGCGAAAACATTTTTAAAAAAGAATCAAATCCAAATTAGGGAAAGATGAAAGGAAAATGAACAAACGTCTTCCTATTTTCCCGTCGGAACATCTTTTCTTTTTCCTTGGATTCTCCTAATTTTTCGTTTTATTTATTTTTATTTAATTATCCTGTGTAAATATTCGTTTTAAATAAATAAAAATAAATAAAACGAAAAATTAGGAGAATCCAAGGAAAAAGAAAAGAGGAAGAAGAAAATACTGAAACAAACACAACAAAGAAAACAAAATAAATCTTACCTAGAGATTGCAAAATTTCCATTTCAGTGTTTTTGTAGAGTAATTCCGCAGCTCCGAATATATCATCGTACTTGGCGACTAGTTCGTTCACATCTTTTCTGTAGCCGAGAAATAAGGCGTAAGACTCTCCCACTTCCACATTGGAAAAACATAAGCGACTATCACCAAAACCTTTTGCGGACAGAATGACTTTGTCGTTGTCAATCTTCACAAGTGACTTACTCTGGCGCTCATTTATCGTTTGTAATATGTCCATGCCTTTTAAGACGTTTAATACCTCAAAAGAAGCAGTGTAGAACAGCAACTGTCCTGCTATAGGTGCAGTGGCAACAACCTTACCAGTCACCACTAAGTCCGCACCCTTGGTTCTTTTTTCAAGTGATATTGGCTTCCAATTGTTCAAGAGTTTTATACACGATTCCATGTAATTGATTGTGATAAAAAAAACTAACAGACTCAATAAGTTAGAATGTGTCGTCATATACATCGTTAAGGTATACTGGAACTCTGTGGTTAAGTGTTACCCTCTTTTGTCGTGTGTTTTGATTTTGATATAACTATGTGTGTGTTTATCTAAAATAAAATGTATTGCTAAGTGTTATAAGCTTTTTTATATACCAATGTGTTTCGTAAAGTATTTCCTCTTATATACACATAGTAATTACTGCGATCATTTAAAATAATTGGTCATAAAAGAAAATAAATCCTTTCTGAAATTGAGCCTTGTTGCTAATTTAGTACGACCTTCACACATTGAAACTTTTTAAAAAAAGCCAACAACACTATCGCTCTATATATCTCTACACAGAAACAATTCACGTCCAAATGATAATTCCTCGATGTTAAACGATCCATTTATATACGCTCAGATCAACACTAATTAAAAAAATGTCAATTATTTTTTTATCCATCGAGGCATAGACTTATTAACTGTCTATGACAACTTGTTTATGTTATAATTTGACTCGATTATTTTTCATTCATCAATACAAAGGTCTGCATTTTACAGCAAGATCAGTTTTCTGTTGTAATTGTCAATATAACGGGAATGCATCATCAATAGCTATTTCGTCTTTACGTAACGACACGTAATATTTGTAACAACAACAGGAGAACAGTCAAGCAATTTGAAAATGATATATTGAGTAGATTTAAAGACTTGATTCAAAGTCATTCTACGTTTCTTAGTTTCCTGCAAAAGTCGATTTACATGCAAAAGAAAAGACCGACAGCGGAAGTATGAACTTGCATTTAACGGAAGTGTTGCTACAGGTACCAGAGATTAATGCAAGGTTAATATATATGTTACTAAAACATTAAAACAGACGAAAACAAAAAAGAAGTGACTTCATGGTTCATCGTTTTGGCAAAAGACGCTCAGATCAAATATTGGAGACGATTTTGCCGGAAACATGAAAGGGTTGATAGGTACAAAACTGTTCCAATGAATGATTTAAAAGTAATTACCTAGTCAATACAAAACTGATTTACAACGCGCCCTTAGATGATATCATGATAGATTAAGTAAGGTGATAGTCTTATGTTCCGTCCGATCAAAAGAAAAATGTTGTCAAAAAATAATTGCCATTAGCATTCAGGTTTACGCTGTTTATTTTCGTTGTTTACTTTATATTTTATTGTCGTTGATATTATATCCAATTACCAGCGAGATTAACTTCAGATTCGGTATATATGATCTTTAATGCAGAGATCGAAAGCACATTTTTAGATTTTCAGACAACCCACGCAATGGGATTTTTTTATATACATGCAATCATTAAAAGAATCATTCGATTCGGGTGGCAGGAGTCACGTGAACCCAATTTGACCAATTACTTTAGTAATAGAACCCGTGGTCACCTCATTTTCTATTTTACCTTAGTTAATTTTACATTATTAAAATGGCGCAAACATCAATCGACTCGGCAACACCCAACAACGTCAAAGCTCATTGAATGATGATGCCTTGCAAATCAAACAAGATCTTTATTAACAATACTAAAGACAATTAGGTAGTGTAAATTGGACCTTCGCAGACGGCATAATCCAAGGCGTCGATTACACTTAACAATCTTAAAGTATTGGATCATCTACCTGCTTTTCGATCTCCATTTTTTTCTTTTTCTTTTTCTTTTCAGTTATTTTGAATGAATAAAATTACTTGTGAATTATTTTTGCGGTACTTGCGGTTATCTCGTATTGAGTCAAAAAAGCTGTGAAACCCACTAAATTTGAAAGACTTTCGTTCATTTCTTGAAGTCATTTCGAATTTCCTTGACGCTAACTTGATAGCATGACGCTTTCAACGTCCGTTTCTTTATTACATTTAACATATTGAATTTTACGAGCTCTTAACGTGAGAGCTCAGGAAGTAAATTTTGTAAAAACCGCAGACACTCCACGATTAAGTGTTCGAGTGACAAGATTTTTTATATAGCACGCTTTCATCTTAGAAGCCTGAGTTATAGATATAATCTTTCCTGATATCACCCAATATTATTTTCTTTTAAATTCAGTAGGAAATATTAAGTGAACATGAACTTCGGTGATAACCAATCAAAATGTCTTGTAAACTTCATTGAGAAAGAGCTAACGTCCATCGAGATTGAGGTCATAGTCAACAACATACTTAACGCTTAAGACATTATTGTTCCGAAGTTAAAAGTACATCTAAAGCGGTGTGGTAGTGCAATTAACACATAAAGCTTTGCCGAAAGTATACCAAATGCCGAAATGAGTTCAGATGCAATAACTTGTTTTTTGATGATGTCAGCTCGGCTCGGTTTCAATATCCTTTTCAGAGCAAATTGAATTTCCTGTTAGTTATAATTTTCAGAAAATGTTATAGATTTCGTGTTGAAATTCATTCACGTTTCCTTTCTGAATAATAGAGATAAATTTCACATTATACAGAGCATAGAATAAAATCACCATTGGCAACACCAATCCACTTTATGTTGTGAATACAAATAGTACTTGTAACGATTCAGGATGTAGCAATATAGACTGTTTAATCCTTGTTAATGTTGGCAATAGGATGGAAAGGTTATTAAACTGATGTACTTTTAACACCACAGATTAAATAATGTGTGAAAACATTCGTCTCTATGCTTGTCGAAGATGGCGCGAAATCTTTTTTTTTTTTCCTTCTTATGTTTTAGACTAAAATAAACAACACTTTAATAGGTTATATACACTTCTAAATTGGTGATTGTTTACTCACTATCGTGGTTTCAACAAATATTGTCATGGAAACTTTCGGAATGTGAAGGTTTCAGTAAAAGGTTTCATAGAAAATTCTTCTAGGACAGTTTTTTTATGTCCCCAAGTAAGAAAATGAACACTGCCTAATGAACGAAAACAGTGGTGTCATGATGCAGAATCTGGAATGTTATTCAAATGATGGAGACGTATATGCCAGACGTAATCAAATTCTTTAAATTGAATTTGGCATTTTATCCTATCTTACGTGATAAAAGAAAAAAAAATTGAAATCTGGTTCAAGATGTCATCTAACTCTTTTCCTTTTTTGTTAACAAACGATTTAAAAATTTTATCAGGCTCTGGAAGCGTCTCTGGGCTAATTAATGTTATCGCGTTGTTTTGTTTTGTTTTGTTTTTGCGTGAGTGTTCCAACTGTTATCGACCATGTTCATTTTCTTAATTAATGATTCTAACATTTTATCAGTGTGGAATTCATCTTTGAGCTATATTTAATGCGCAAATGGGTTGATTATTCCTCCCACTCACAGCAACCATTGTTTTGGGAAACCGTTTTCGTATTAATCTTCACAGTGATCTTGTATCAGTGTAAATGATAACGTTTTTTTCTAAATATGGAATAAAGCTACTCGCTTTTATGAAGTATCTACGCGTGTACATTCAAAGTCAGTTCCTCT
The DNA here is from genome assembly GCA_027922465.2 of Turritopsis dohrnii. Taxonomy (NCBI): domain Eukaryota; kingdom Metazoa; phylum Cnidaria; class Hydrozoa; order Anthoathecata; family Oceaniidae; genus Turritopsis; species Turritopsis dohrnii. The sequence goes on from BQMF02000306.1 coordinate 31,184, forward strand.
GTAATCACAAAACAATTTCGATTACTCTTCAATTTTAAATTGAGTGACAAGTGACATGAGATTTGTGAAGTAAATGTTATTTTTGAAAATCATTCGAGATATTTTGTTTGCTTTATGACAGTGTATACGTTATTCTTCGACCGCCTTATTTTTGAACTATTGTCAGATCAAGACCTGCTATCTCTGTAACCTGAATTCTATCTGTTTATGTTCCCACACCTTCCCCAATGAAAAATCTGAAGTATTCCAGTCATTTTTATTTCCCTTATTCGTTGATCCATGCTTAAACATTCGTATATCTAGCTATTCTTTTAACCTCAGTTCATTCTTTGTTGTACATCTGATGCGGGAAAAATGTTTCGAGAAGTCCTTAACTAGATCCCTTAAAAGGACTCAATTTACACGTTTTTTATAATACATATATAACTGTCTATGCATCTACCGGTTTCAAACCAGCTAATTTTTACGGTCAAAACCTTGTTAAATTTGTTTGGGAGGGTGAGGTTTTGGCCAAGTGATGTCTCGTTCTTCCAAACGCTTTTAACAGAGTTTTCACTGAGAAGTTTGATGGTTTGAAACCGGTAGATGCATACCCTCATAAGGAACACCTTTATAAGGAACTCGAGGCTGAAAAATCGAAAAAGCAAGGTTACCAATAAGATACATGCATACATACAAAAGTGAAATATAGCAGGAAGAAATAAGAATTTTATTAAGGAAGTATGAGGCTCAATAAGGCTCAGAGCGAAATTAAGGTTCCTTATAAAAAAAAGCAAGGTGTATTAGAAATTCTGGTTACTGACTTAACGTAACGCAGAAAAGTTGCTCAAAAACATTTTTAAAGAAACGTCTTATCTGGGGAAAAGTGATTTAAAAATAAGATTAGAAAAGAAAACCCTAAAATCATTGCAAATGGATATCTTCAAAATATGACCACAGATCCAGAGGGCGCTAAGTTTAATTTTAAACACTGTGGAAATTAAAACAAGCGGACAATGCTCAATGCTGAAAGGTAATTATAGGAAGTAAAAAGTTACTAAGAAAAGTTTAAAACGGTAACGAAAAAAAAGCACTCATTATTGATTTCACAATTTACATATTGCTTACCTATTTAAAAAAATGCTGGTGAATTACGCAATTTTTAATTGCAAAAAATTTCGACTTTTTGAAATTCATGAGCTATTCATAATCATTCGCTCATGCAGTTCCATATGGACACAACACCAGCTATATCCTGGTAACATTTGCTATATCAATAAAAAAAGATGACAAACTGTTTTGGAACAATGGGTGGGAAGATAAAAATGCTTACAAATATTTTGTTGTTGCAGTTGTCTTATTACAATTTCCCGACGTTCTTTCCATTGGTTCTTTCCTGATATTAGAATTATTTGAGGAATTTCAAACAAAGAGGATTTATCGCTGACTTTCGGAACTAGCTCTCAACATTAAAAGACAAAATTGGAAAAAATTAAAAGAAATGAATTAAAGATAACTAAAGTTTTCAATGATCTATTTTTTCATTTTGGCATTTTTGTTTTCTTGCTTTCTTCTCCCCTTAGAACGGAATGCCCATTTATTTTTTTTGCTAAGGTGGATCCCCATTACGTTTTGAATATTTTCCAAAACAGTAAATAACAAATCCTGGCATTTATCACCTCCTATTTTGTTGTTATTATTAGTACCTTTTTTCGGTTAATTAGGGATATGATTCCTAATACGGTTATAAGTGATGATAATTCGCGATGCAACAGGAAGTAATGAGTGCCAGACATTTTAGATGAATTACACGTGTTGCCATTGGAAACAAGAGAAAAACACACACATAAACAAACATTAAGAACATTTTCTAGAAGATTGATTGAGTTTGTTAAGTTCCCTGACAGATACAAAAAAATGTAAAACATCTCATCAGTCAAAAATCAATATTGGTGCATTATATTCTTAATTCACTTGCAAAGGAAGTTGAATCGATTAACATCCTCGACTATACCAATGTATGAACTGTTGATACAATTGCATAACCGAAAACGGCATTCCTTTTGAAATCAGAAAAAAACATTATCTTTCTGTGTGGTAAATAATTATTGATGCGCATGTGTTTATGTTAACTTGTTTACTTATTTCCACTTCTTATTAATCCCAATAATAAGCGCTAAATGGGAGAATGTGATTTATTTTTATAAAGTATGCTATCGGTATTGCGGAAAGTTTGCCCTCAAAAAAGCTGTGGTAATTAGATGTTCACGTATAACGATGGAAAAACATAAAAATAGATTCGAGACGAATTTTCTTGCGGTAACTTGTAATAACATGCAGACATAATTTTAGCAAATAGAAAATCATTTGAATCTAATTTTCACTGATTGCTAACACTTTTCGTCGCATATCTTACAAATTAAGATGTAATCCCTCGATCGCAGTCACCAAATAATGTATTTATTATTAGCATTCCTTTTTACAAGATTCTAAAACTATAGAAGCACAAAAGAGAGAAAGATGGGCGATTCGTGTCAAAGTTTCATCATAATAAAACGCCCACATAAAAATTTTTTTGATGAAATTAAACTGTTAATAAACTCTCACCAGGATAAAAAAAAGTTCAGTTTCATAGGTAAAGAACAACGACCATTCTTTTTATAATGTCAATCTCATCATGTCAATATACGAAAATATTATCATAGAAAAAACAAAGTTAACATATTGGTCCAGCAGTTTTCTAATTTGGACCCAACAACATATGCAAACATTGTTGTTTTTTTTTCAGTGAGTTTCCATACTCCTCTTACATACAAAAATGGGAAGCGAACAGATGTTTTTAAAAAAATACAGGCCTGACATCATCAAATACTATGACGCAACTGCATCCACCATTTCCCATCCAAAATGTCGTATGACGTTGAAGTCATGTGTTAGGTTTGTTTACCTTGGACTAAACTACTTGAGCTTGGGGTACTTGTCGGTTGTTCCCCTCTCCCAAATAAATACTTAACCCTAACCTTAACCCTAACACTGGCCCTAACCGTGGGAAATAACCGACAAGTATCGATCATGGCTGAACAAATTTTCTTGAAACATATCAGTAAAATTCAAGCCAGTGAAAACTTTATAAATATTGCTATAACTATCGGAGAGCTCTAGAAACTTGTCGATTGCTTGTTTTCAACCCGTCATGATGGTATGTTTATACAGCTCTCTTTAAAGTGATGTCAAGTACTAGGGATTTTCTTCTTCTTCTTCAGGAAATAAAACCTTCTACGATCTTCGTTAATCTCTGCAGGAATTTATTTACATTATCACTAATGAAATTCTTGCAATTGTAAGCACTGTTGTTTACGTGTTGCTTAGTATACACACTACATCTCAAATCGTTTTCATTTTTTATTTTCTCGAAACTAAAGTATTAAAAGATGAGCTCTTGCTTCCAAGGACCAAATATGTCCATGATCAAAAGAAGTTTATCATCTGAGAGCAACCTGAAATTTTAAACTAAATTTAAGCTGAAGGTTATTTAAGTGAACTTTGGCCGTTTAGAGTACACCTGAAATGTTATAAACTCTCGAATACATCATAAAATAACCACAATGCAATGCGATCATCACTTGCGACGGCATTATTTTTTAGCATTATTCTAAACAGCTACCTTATCGGGAGTAATTTCGTCGGGGAAAGGTGACGAAATCTTTGCTTCATGACGAAACTTTTTCCCCGACGAACCCCGACGAAAACTTTTCCCCGACGAAAGTATCCCCGATAAGGTATGAAAATATCAGTCTTGTTCATGTAAGCCTTTTTTTATTCTATTCCACTAATCTTTTTTATATTACGTTTTTCCTTGACCCGTCATTTCTCTTCGTCATACACGCAGTCGTCATTAATATTTACGTTGATAGCGAGATGAATGTTGTGACGAAATTTATGAAAACATTAATCGCAAAACCAGTATAATATGGTTTCCTGAACACAACAGAGAAAGAGTGTTGCAAATGCCTAATCACAGGTCAAGGCAAAACATCGGCATTTATTGACGCTATCAAGAGCTCTTCTACTTTTACTGTAACCACACGAGTTATTTTTAAACATAGCCACTTGTCTGTTAAATAAAATGCACGAGTTTTCATGAAATGGACATCACATGGCTCTCTTGTGCAAACGATGTTTAAATTCATGAAATCGATTTATGACGAGGATTTTTCATTTTACTGAAAATGTTTAGAACAGAACAATTTTCAAAGTAGTTTTTGTTTTGTTTTCCCAAAACTTCTGTGTGAGTCATTCCTTGTTGAACCATTTCAAACGTGGATAAAAATTTAACAGATAAGTGCCAGTTTTTTTATATTTGTTGACATCAGAGCAATTACGAAAATATGAAAGTAGGATTGTCACTTATAATCCTTTAATTTTACTAGATTCAAAATAGACTCTTTATGAAGAACTGATGACAAATGTAAATTTTGACAAGTTTCTTTAATAAGGAAAATTTTTCGTCATGAATATTTTTTTGTAAGAAATCACGATTTTCGGGCTTTTGGTTTGTGAGTTTCTAAGGAATTCACAAGGTTTCTTCAGAGAGTGGTTTCTCAAGGAATTCTGGACATAGTGTCCTGGATGTTTTTCCCAGAACTTGATAATTTAGTTTATGAGAAATTTCAGATCTTCTGAAATAAGTTTCTTTTAATTGATAATAAATGCGTCTTAAAATAATGCTAATGGTTAATTAACATGTTGTTTAAATTCTGTTTCTGTTGTTTTAACTAAAAATTAGGCCGATATGTATTCTCTGTTATGAAACCCAACTATATAGACTTCAAGAAACGCCTACCAACACTGAAAAATTTCGCTAAATTGTTAATTCGTCTAACTAAGTGTGTAATGTTATGATTATAGCCACCATGTTTGATAGACAATGATAGAAACATTCGATTTACCACAAAAATGGTGCGGGAGAGCCTACGTCATTGGATGTTCTATCAACTCTCCATATGCATGCGATGTTTTTCTTATTTCAACTGTGACAATTAGTTTCGTGATTTTGAATGCACACTGAAACATGCAATCGGAGCTGAAGTGTGACCTATTGACATCTTGTTGTTATCGTACAAGAAGCGTGCCACATTGACAATAGAATTCTAAAGACAAAAATTATCAAATTGCCCTACCTCAACAGCAGTAACTAACTTGAAAGTGAATTTGAAAATGAAATTTTCTTCACAAAGTATCCGCATTTTATCCTCAATATAAAGAATACAAGACTTATCTCCACAAAAAAATTTACAAAGACGGTTTTATGTATGGAAATAAACATGTCGATAAAGTAAACAAATTGTTCAATATAACTGCGCTCTTCATATGAGTTCATTTTGTTTTTATTTTGTTTTACGCACAATGATGGCTTTAAATATTTTGGAAATTTGAAATACTTTCGAACGAAAAGTACAATTCTTTCGCACAGCGCCGTGCCAATTGATTCACGAACAGGACAAAACTTGAACTTTGTTATAATCATATGGATGACGTTCAAACCAAACAAGACAGGAATAAACAAAGTGGTTATTATAGTAGTCAGAATTCAGTTTGACCAAGCATATATCAAGAAGCAGAAGAAAAGGAGCCTTGTTTTAAAAATGGAGAACGTGACTGTTAGTCCATATGCCTTATCGGGGATAATTTTATCGGGGAAAAGTGCCGCAATTTTTTCTTCGTGACGAAAATTTCCCCCGACAAAAAGTTTAAAAAGTGAAATTTATAAGAAAACATTAGCAAAATTTTGTAAAATGACGAAATTTTTCTCCGACGTAAATTTTCCCTGAGGAAATTATCCCCGATAAGGCATTCATATACAACCAAAATAATCAATCATTGACCACTGTACTTTTTTAACTAAAAATTGCGGCTTCTATATGAGGGCGGTTTGTATTCACTTTACATTGCATTCGAATTTGTGAAACCACCACAGGTGAACTCAAATTTCCTTTGAATTATGTAAAGTCGATTGAAGTTTTAGCTATAATTTTAACACTTGAAAAGTGTTGCCACAACGACAGAAGCGGCTACTATTGGAGGGTGGTTTCTATTGTTTTTCTTCAAAAGTTGTGGCTTGTATTTGAAGGCGGCTTCTATTGGAGGGCGATTTCTAGTAGAGAAAATACAGTAATTCATGGTCAAAAAACTCGAAAAATTTGCTTCACTTTGTGGTGATCTTAAATTTTACTTTTCAAAGATCTTCAGGTAGAATGAATTTTTCCTGGACATTTTCAAGTCAAATGTAGCATTACTATGACTCAGAAAATTGTTTGGTGTTCTTTGATCGATTAATTGCTGTATAATACAACATAAATGATATTGATCAAATCAATTTATAATTTAGTATAGTCTCGACGTACTCTTTCATGTTAGCTCATCTTAAAAATTCCAGTCTATCTAAAATACATTGGTGAAAACCTTGTAAAATTGGTTTGGGTGATTGAGTTTACAAACAACCTTTGTCTCGCTTTTTAAAAAACTTTTATAAGAATGAGAAATTCGATGGTCCAGAACTGTTTGAACTTGCTTGGAACCCTGTAAGACCTCTCATTCTAACCTTCAGAAATAGAGAGCTAATACAAAGTACAAACCTCACCGGACAAATGAATGAGGAGATGGAAAGGCCATCTATGACAGCTTTCAAATCAACTAATGTGAAAAACAAACAATAATAAGATTAACGCATTCCAAGAAGACTTTCTTGTGGATTGAAATGTTCTAAATACAGAAATACACAACGACAACAACAAAGATGGACACCAATAATATATTTTCTACCTTTTGTCGAAGTGGAAACTCGTCAGATGCAGTAATGTGGAATTTTTCGATCTAATCTATTTACATGTATTCATTTACAACTGTAGGATAAAAAAAGACGCCCACAAGACATTTTTTTAGAAGATGTCTTGATAAGCCGTCTACAGGAGTAATGCTTAAGATTTGGAGTACAATTAGTGTTCTTGAAGCAATCTGTTCAAAGCCTTGTACTCGCACTTCGTAAAGGGAAAGATAAGACTGCATTCCGTAAACAAGCCATGTTTATGTACAGGTCGTCGAAGAGGTTTTAAATGTGGGATTATATTTAGAAGATAAACACGCGTACTTCAAATAAAAGACGGCCGGTTGTCAGCAAATATTGAATTTTTGCAATCATGCGAAACAAATGCGCCTGCCTCTGCAAGATTTAATCATCTTGCGTTTTATTGCGTCAATTTGATAATGGTATTCACATTTAGGCAAATATTTGACGATTTTCTACGATAAGATCGTTACGATTAACAAACCGAACAAATTAGTCTCTTTTTCACTTATGTTGCTTGATTCTTTAAGACAATTAGCTTTCATAGCCCGAAAAAGCCAATGAACTTTTCCACTTTGGAATAAAAACTATTAGACAATAAGATTTTTTTTCGTTTGAAAGATTCTAAAGTCTAGAATTCCTCGAACACACTTGTCTAAAACTAGTCACTAATCACTTTGCTAATCACTTGCTATTTTAAATGAATGTAATGGTGAACAAAGGGTTGTTCATGGAACCAAGTTCTGGAACCTGGAACCATCTAAACTTGTTTATCCAAGTTTAGGAATCTAACACGAGTCTAATATCTAGATTCAATGTCGTCATTTAGGATGAGAAATGGCGAATGCTGCATAGTATGAAATGATGGCAGCCGATTTGATTGTAAGGGTTAATGAGTATACTATAAGAAAACTAATTTATATCATCCGCTTTTCGCAATTGATATAAACGAAAAGGAGACATTCTTTCATTGTTTTTTTTAGAGCGTGGACGAGTGATAACATCATCATATATTTTCTTATAAGTACGATAAAATTGACAGAATTTAGCAGTACTGCTTCATATTCTTTCTTTAATTGCCCAAAATGCATTGCGACGAGATTTTCTGCCCTTAGTAACACTCACTTAGTAACACTCCGTTTATCTGCCGATATGAGACCTTCAAAATGTCTTTAACTTTGTTAAATTTGTTTGGGAAAATGAGGTTCAGGTTGTACCTCGTTCGTTCAAACGCTTTTATAAAACTTTTCACCAAAGAATTTAATAGTCTCAAATTGGCAGATAAATACACGTTAAAACCCCAATCCGTTTGCGTAACGCTGCAACGCTGATTGGTTACCGCACCGCAATTATGGAAACGAAGTTCAACCACAATGCGATATAAGGTTCGATATGTTACTGTCAAAATATTGATTAATTCCAATTAACTTTTAAGACGTTAAGGAAGCATTTTGAATTATCCGTAGACATGTCAGTATTGTATACATAAGTAAGTGATGATATGTAAGTTATTTTTGAACACCCATCATGAACAATCTTGATGTTAATTCAACCTAACAAATGAAAATAACAGGAACTCAAATTCATTAAGTAACACATGTCGATCTCCGAGTGTTAGAGATCGTGTGTGACGCATCTAACATTCTTCTGATGATATTTCCGATAAACAGTGGATCAGAGGAAGCGGTTTTTTTACAGGCCACCTACGAAGCAGTCAATATACTCCACTGTTCGTATACAAAAAATCTGTTCGTTATACTTAAAGAGAACACGTCACATGTTTCCCGCCTCTGCAACTAGTTTGTGTTTTCTGTATGATTGCTTTCAAGAACATTTTTGTTCGTCCTAACAAGGTATGCTGATCAGCTTGTCTTATCATTAAAAATTTACAAATCCCTAGTTCTTCAAAAAGAAAAAAAAGTAGGGGTTTTTGAAGCCATCATATGAGAAATTCCAGTCCAGCATAATGGACTTATCCACTAAGGGGAGATCACTCTGACTTTACAATTATAACCTATTTCTTACCTTCTTTTGATATTTGAATGAATTCCAACGATTTTTTTCATACAAATTTTACCTAGGTCTATCATAGGTCTACGTTATAAACTGTATTCTACTGACCCTCGTTAAAAAATTGTTGGATAACTGACAATAACAAAATTATTGCTATTATTATTACTAACTTAAAATTAGAGTTCCATACAATGAAATGGTTCTTCTCCCTATGACTTAAACAATTTTAAGAATTAATGACGTAAATAAGAGTAATTTGTATATACATTATACTAGCATCAGTTAAAATTTAAGCGATCAAATAGAAAAGATTATACATATATTGGGGATGTACGGGTTAACGTATGCTTGTTTCTGGCTGGTATAGCTGGGCAGCTCAAAAAGGCTCAAATACAGTCTATAAGTTTGTTTTTGTCCATACATAAATTATTATCTCCTACACAAGTCATAAACTGGTTATAGCCTCTCAGTCGAGAAAGTTCTTCTCATGTTAGCATCGTTCATAGGCTTTTTCCGAATATCTGTTTATTGTGCTGTGTCATGGTTGGGAAATTTAAATCAAAATTTTTTTATCCCTTTCGGACCCTGTTAGAAAAAGTTCACAAACTTTACTTCCATCATAAAAGCTGCACCGATATATTATAGTTCTTATATAGTCAGTGAAACGAATAATTACACATTAACTCATGCCCTCTACCTGAAGGTGAATGATGGTGATTGTAATGAAAGATATTACTGGTTAAAACACAAAGACGTTTATCTGGAGGACCTTCACATAGATGCTTCACGTAGATGCTGGATTGAGATTCAAGGTCTAGTTGATAAATCAAAATGGCGCATGCTCAGTTAAGTGCGAGTGAGTTTTGAAGAATCAGAAATTGCTGAAAAGGAGTTTTGAAGACTCGATATGCGCAAAACATCTTGAGGCAATTATGCAAATGACTTTAGATAAGCACACACTCCTTATCACATCTTTAAAATTGACACACACGGTCGAATAAATCCCAATAAACTTTTCACTTATCAGGACAACGAGGTCGAGGCCGATATTAGCCACAGATGTTATTTGTTTTACAGTTTGTTCTATGTAAATATAGGGTTACGTATTGTAGTAACAAGCTTGTTTACCATTTTTGATTTTTTGTTTACCATCCGTCATTATGAGTGAAATTAGCGCATGACTCGAATACGCACACTGTTCTCAGAAGGTCCAATTTAAATTTATTGCATAGTGTGCTATATCAAATAATTACAGTTAGCTTCAGTGATTATTTCCATGAGGTGTAGTTGGTGTGAGATGTTAGAGAATTTTCTACCTATTTACATATAAATTCCAAATATTCCGAAAACTCTACCTATATTTCGGATGCATCGATAGTCCCCTGTAGGATTTGAATCTCACTTCAGTTATGCTTGTGTGCATCGATAGATTTCCTGTGCTTTAAAGCCGCTCGTGGGAATTTACAAACATAAAACGTTTTTAAAAATTCTATAGATTCCTTATAAAAGAAAAGCTTAATTGTATCGCTCAACGCTAGTCCAATGGAGCTATGTTAATGCAATTTATTTATAAAGCGAAGGGATATAGAGGATCACTACTTTCATGAATAAAAAGGATTTTATAAAAAAAATCACTGCTTAAATTATCAACCATACCCGACATAATAAGCTAATTAACGATAATCGTTTGGCATAGTCAACATGTTTGGGTTTAACTAATAAAAGTCTTAGAATTATAATTTCAATTATTCGTATTATTCTTCTGCAAAATAGGTCCTTTTTTGCAGTTCGCAAACGTTTCTTAAGTGTTATTTGCTTAATTATGTCTTCAAGGTCGCCAGAGACATAATCATATTCATTTTCGCTTCCCACAATGGTATAATCGATATCAAAATCTACAAATTAGATCCATCTTTTGCTGACTTTTTTGAAGCGGTTCTTATAAGGACTTTAGGTTGTTAAATAGGTTTGAACCAACTGACGTAGAAGGGTTTTTGGTATCGAAGCAAAAATTCGGACAGTCACTTAAATACGATTAATACTAGAACCATAAATTAACAATTTTAATGATCTGAAGGAAATTAATAAGGCCACGACACTGAGATATTGTTCCAGAAGTTATTTTGAGTTCATGGACAGATAAGAAAATTTGATTTGCGAAGGTGTGGTCAAGATTTTAAAGCTACTTGTAGTCTAAATCTGGGAAGGCTAAACATAATTGTGCAAATCGGAGCAAAGTTAATGCGACGGAATGGCAGTTGTGAAACCGTTTCTAAAAATAAACAAATTCGTCGAACTATCTTGATACACTCGTTCAGTTAATGATTTAAGCGCGAAACCTCGTATTGATTGAAAAATAAAACACATTCGTCACTAAAAGGCGTGTCTCCTGGTGCTGTTAACAAGGTCATGCTCAAATTTAAACTCGGGATATGCTGAAACTGCTCTCGGCACTTCCTCACAAGCTACTAGAAAGACTGTTGGGCGTATTTATGCTTCCACAAGCAAAAAACCAAGCAAACAAATGTCCTTGAAAGGAATTTCGGTCCATTAGGGTTTTAACAGAGATCTCCAGGGGTTCTGCAATATACAGTGGACTCTCTATAATTCAACTTTCCCTTACTCGAACTCCATAATTCGAACGATTTTGTTTTTCCCTTCGAGGTTCGAGTTAGAGAAAGTTTGCCGTTCTACACACAGCATGAAAAGCAGTGCTCTGAAGTCGTTCTGAAAACGAAAACATAAGAATAACAGTACTTCGTATTGATTTTTCTTGGCTCCTCCTCCATTCCTTCTCTCCGAGTTCATCAAACAAACTTATTAAAGTTTAAACAAACTTCCAAACGAAGTGTTGAATTGTTATTAATTTGTGATTCATTGTTCATGGATATCTTGTACGTCGTCATATTCGCTGATGTAGTTTTGTAAAGTCCCTGCTAGACGCGATCTCTGATTAAAGGGATTCCTGCGTCCAAAATGATATTCCAAGGGATAATATAGAACTCACAAGGTTGTTTAAGAAGTCTTTATAAATTTCTTGGAAATTCTGTTTCCTGACCAAAGGTAGATAATTTCGATTTAAAAACCATCAAATTAAGCAACATATAATTATGAAAATATTTTGTTGACGTTTAACTTCTGAATTAGTAAATTGTGACGGAAAGGCAATCAACTTTGTAAATAGCTGGGTAAGCGAGGCCCGTATTTAAATCTGCATCCAATGAAAATATGTCAAACACACAAAGAAACGATAGATCTCGCACATAAATACTATGACTTCATTCTCTTACCACTCACTCAGAGTGGAAGCCCTTAACCCATAGTAACTTACGTCATTACATCATAAAATATGCATTGCATAAATTAAATATTAAATGTTTAAAATGAAATATCTCAAAAACTAGCATTATGAAATTCTGAAAAGAGACTTGATAATAAACTTTTTGAGCTCTATCATAACTGTACAAATGGTTTTGGACGCAAGGATCCCTTTAAGGGTGGTGATCATCATGCTTCACTCATTGAATATAGCTATTATTCATAACGATAAAATGACAGTTATGAAACCGTTACTAATTATAAAAATCATTGAAGTTATAATTCAAAATGTCAAATGCTTGATTCATAAGGTAAACAAATTATTTCACTTTGATTCACATTCCTATAATGTGGAGTTTACTATGCGTTGTTGATGTTGTCAGTCATACTTCTGATGATGTGATAGAATCAAGTGAAACAATATTCTACTTAGATATGGGACAAGGGTATGATGGAAAAACATTTAAAATGAACTGAAAATACAAATCTTTTAGCAGCTATGTTTTTCTATAACCCAAACTTTTGATTGCAAAACAATCTTAATTCGAACATAATAAATGAGAAAATTGACACTTACACAGCGACTAAAGCATTACCAAAGATTAAGCGATCGCTTGAAAAAACTCTCCCTTCAATTTACCCAACCATATCGAAACAAAATTTAGTTGTATACGTAAACACAACATTTCGTTTGGTGAGAATTATTTTGTTCTATCTCCAATTTTTTTAAAATGAGAAAATTAAGTTTTAAATTTCATAACCACATTGAATCTTTAAGAAACCAACAAGATAAGACTGCTGTTTGAAGAAGATTTTGCGCTTGTTTTTGGAAAAAGCTCACGCAGAAAGAACAAAATAATCCTGAAAAGCTTGAAAACAATCGGAGTTCATTTTTTCCAAAAATGGAGATAGAACAAAATAATTCTCATCTAACGATTTGTCGTTATCATAAACGAAAAATGCATTTAGGTTTTTACAGGATCATTTGTTATGTTGAGGTTTTTGGTCGCGCAATAAAGACTCGAGCATGCATTCATATTTAAAGCAGCTCTTCGGTGGCGCCTCTCATCTGACAACAGACATACAATACATAACTTTTTGATCGTCAAAAGCCACACATTCCTATTAAAATTTCTGTAAATTTATGGTTTTGAAAAGCTTATACGTAACATTCGCCATCGCAACCACAATCGGGATTGCTTTCAATTATGCAGTCTGTGTAGCAATCAATCCGATCGAAGGGAATTTCTCTGATTAGTAAAATATAATTTATTTCTTTGTGTGATATTTTGATCGTCCGTCATTGGACATTCACAAACCAATCGATTCAGTGTTTGGTTGTCTAAAGACTCACGACCTTCCTGAATTTTTGTGTACGCACCTTGTCAATAAATTTGCACAGAGAACAATTTGATTCCTGATTTCAAATTTGGAATGTATGAATTTAGTATCTCAAAAGGATCCAGATAGTGTGACGTTTTTTGAAATAACCCAGATTTAACATGCTAATTCCTTTGTGTCCGCATATTTAAACAATCTTGTTACAAAAAATTCTTACTAAAACAATAGTATAATCATGCAAGTTTTGTAGGCAATATCAAATTCATAATACCTGGACCTTATTTCACTTACCTGAAGCTGACCCTATGTCATCAGACCGACATTTCTGCGAAGGAAAACATGCTGTTGTGTCTTCTCACCAGAGACACAAAAACTTCTTATTTCACTACTTAGGGACGATAGTAATGTAAGCAGAAACAGAAATTATAATGATTGGGAAGTAGTAAAAATAGACCAGGAACATCAAAGTACCATCAAAAAATTTGCATTTAAACAAGTTTGACTCATCGACACCAGGGTTGAGCTTCTTTATTGCTAGATGCCCCCATATGAATCAACAGAGAAAAACAGTAATCGACGTTTGGGGTGTTTGGGTTATTTTTCCCAAAAGTCTACGAAGAAAGTAAAACAATCGTTTCAAGCATAATGTAATATTATTATTTGGAAATCATTATAGAAAATAAAACGTTCGCCATTAAAATTACATACAAAAAATTATGGTATCTTTATAGAGAAACTAGCGCATTCATTACAATCTATACTATTTCTGGTGTTTTTTTTTGTTTTATACAATATGTTACCACTCTGTTAAAAATATTTAAAAAAAAAGAATATATAATATGAAAATCTGAAATAAGTTGATATTTGGAGTATAAACAGGTATGTGGAGAGTCATAACATGCATATTGGGCATATTATAGTTCTTGAACTTCTAACATGAGGACATGAGGAAGTCACCTGCAAAATTATAAAGGCTCACATCAGTAGGGAATCAGGGGCTAGTTCTTTATATACGATGTCCAACTGAAGATTTATGATTTATTATAAATAAACGTCTTAAAGTCGCCTTCATCTAGTCGAATGGCCAATACGAGACGAGGAGAGGCGACCTTAATACGTTCCGGTCGTAGCTGGAAAAAACTGAATTTTTGCATGAGCTTTTTGAGTAAGAAACACAAGAACAATTATGTATTCTTCCTAACTGGCGCATTAAAATTTGATTATAATAAGGATTGCACCCACTCCAGTCAACATAAAAAATTCCTATTATGTGTTCACAATTGGAATCGAAAAAATCCAGTATCGCATACGATGCCAGCAATAACCACCAGTCATTTCACATACCACTCTCTACATACTACCATACATCTATATGCTATCTTTAAGAATGAACGCAATAAAAAAGGACTTCTAACTTGTTAGCCTTTCTTTTATGTCGACATGTCTTTGGTATAAACCTATCCTTCACTTCACTGGATTTTGGTTTACATAGGTAAGATTTATACGAAACTTCATGCCTCACTCATTGTGGAAAATAAAAAAAAAAAAAAAAATGGAAAAACTGTGAATTGCATTATAGATCTGCGACTACCATCAGTACTTCAAAATTGATGATTGACCTTTTTGAAAATGTTGAATGGCTGTTATAGTGGTTTTCAGCAATATATAGTATGTTATGCAGGATTTGGTGTTTATAGTTTTTTCGAAACGTGAAGTAGCCACTTGACTGATGCCTGAAAGTACACAAGAAGAACAATATTTTTTCATTCCAATCTGAAAGAATCTAAAAATTAGCGACAAAAAAAAAAGTAAAATGTTAAAATTCAGATCTGGTTTGTTACTATGATCATAGAAAGCAATAGAAGGTTATACTTGCAACAGTACTTAACAGAATTTCAACGCTGCCTTTGTCAAAACTGCCAAAACAACCAAGGCAAACTTTACTTAACTAAATTTATAAAAGTTGGATGTCCTTCTCTATTTCATATGTTCATACCTCTAGTGACTATGCTATACGCAAAATGAGCTGAACTAGATGGACTGACTATGATAGAGCAGCAACCATACCTGATCAGTAAATCCGGCTTCCACTTGCTGTTTTATTCAAGGCATAATCTACCTTATTGTAAGGAACGAATGGGTGAGTAAGAGAGACACTCTTGGATAGTGGTGATTTGTGTGAAAACGGTGATGCATTTCCAGGATAAGTTGTAAAACGTCTACAAGAGTTAAGATTTACAAAAGTTTGTAAGTCAAGTTGGTTCAGAGAAGCAGTTAATGTGACAGTTTTAACAGCTTATTATCACTAAAAATTTATACAATTTATATGGCAAAGCATGCTAATGGTATTGATGCAGAGAAACATTTGAGTTACAATCTTGGTAGTCCCGATCAACTATCAGTGGGAAAGTGAAACTATTTTTAATGTGTAGTACTTGGTGTTTAAATATCATTCTTCCCCAAATGCCTAGACAATATGGGGATAAGAATTAACCAGCATCAAGTCCATTACTAACCTGTGGCAAGATGCAGTCGATTCAACACGTGGCAATTTCTCTTTACTGAAAACATCATAAGATCTACTCCACAAAGTGCAACCTGTATATCCAGGGATAAACGGTTTTCTAGAGGAAAAAAAAACAAATTTACGGAAACATCATAACATCATCTCTACAAATTACACAAAGGTAATATAGAGAAAATAGATGAAGTAGATTCCAAAGGACTATGCAAACATTATGCTGAATTAATAGGTGCGATCAATATTTTTCCAGAACAAATACCATGAACTCACTTTGACGTTTCTTGATACTTAGGTTGTTGTGTTCTTAGAACTGTTAAAGGTTCAAATTTTTCTTTTTCTAAGTCTTTTTCCCCATGGCCACCAATCATTCCTCTAGAAGAAACACAATTGAAGTTTCAAAATGGTTGGTTTCTCTTTAAGGCAGCAAACTAGAATTCAACTGTTCTTACAACAATGGGTCTGTTACAAAAGTATAAGCATTTTAGTCCTTCCGACACAATAACTGTTTGTTTCAATATTTTTTGACTATCACCCTTGTAGAAATCATGTTTTGCAATTTTGTAAATTCTATTCTAGTATACTTTCGAAAAACGTTTGTTTGATATTGTATCATAACCGTGCTGTTTTTTATACGACCCTGAAGTATCGATTGGTCTGTCTGACATAACAAGTACTTTTGTAACAGACCCCCAATGAACTGCAACATCTTCAAAAATAACTATCTTCATTTTAATTTTCACAATAATCGTTTGTTATGAAAATAGATATTACTGAGAGCATTCATTGAAAGTCAAAAGTTTAACTTACTGATAGTTGGGAATCTGGGAGCTCTTTTTAGCAATGCTGCAACTAAAACATATGAAAACAAACTGTTAAGCAAAATAATCTAAAATACCATAGCTGTTTGACAGCAATGAATTTTCTCCATGCAACAACCACTAATCAAGATTACAGAAATGCATATTGATTAATAATAATAAAAATATCGAAGAATATTCATTTCATCAAAACCCTGACCTAATAACAAGTAGCTTTGTTGTGACAAGTAGGTTGTCAGTTGTTAAGAAGAAAATTTGCTTAAAAATAGATTTCATCGCACACAAAGGGAATTTTTCAACTAAATTTAAATTGCGACACATTTATTTGAGTGGTATCCAAATTGCATGCACATCTGGTAACTGTCATTCACAACCGAGCTATTTTGATTCAATAAAAAGTTCACTGGCCTTTTTGTTTGTATATATACCTACCAACCCACAAGTTCGGGCTTCATAGCTAATGGCCTAAAGTAATTCTTAATAAGATAATCAAGGTGTTAAGGTAATCATATATCAGCTTACTAAGCATATGGCTTGCTATGGAAATTTCCAGCTCTGGATTGACTCTGATCCCAGACACCAGATATGATCTAAAAGAAACACATGGGTATATGTTATGAGCCAGCTGCAAAAAATGGGATGATGTGACCTATAAAAAGATATTATGCTGCTATAGATAAAAAGACCATTATGAAAGAGATATTTGTGTAAAACATCTTTTTGAAACAGCTGTTTTGACAATGCTGTGAGGTGAAATACCAAAAAAACAACTAACTTGGAAATTTTGTGGATGCTCTTTGTATCGAATAATTCGTTTATCAAGCTGCCTGGTGTCATGATTGAAAGGTCTGATTGGTGGTGGGTTAGAAGGTGAGACTTTGTTCTTCCAGTCAGCTCCCTCATACATTCTATATGGTTGACAGATTAACAGTCAGTGACTCATGGAAGTGTCAAATTAGAAAGAAGGAAAGCTTGGACAAGTCAGGATGTCTTGTACATATTTCAAGAAATCAGAGTTTTTCATGACTTTTCTCCAACTTTAATACCACCTTCTCACATGGAACTCAAAAGCAACCAAAAGTATCAGAATACCACAAATTGATAGCTATAGTCGAATGGGGGAAAAAAGCCGCATTTTTAAAACTTTTTATTGATTTGCATTATGTTTACAGTTAAACAATTCTAACCATGTTAATGTGAAAGACATATGTTACAACAAAACACTGGTATATCTTTTTAACATATTCATGCATCTATTTTGTAGAAAAGTAAGAATGATTGTGCGGTTTCTTTATCCTGAAGATCGGGGAAAAAATCCGCGCATTGTTTTTTAGGTCTTTTCTAAGACGCCATTTTTATTTATATTAATTTTCGAAAACTACGGTCCATGAGAACGATAAAGGCCGTTTTCCACACCACATAAATACTTTGTAGGTAAAATATCTTGTAAAACTACATAAAGGCCGGTTTCCACACCATAGAGACCCGTTTCCACACCACAGAAATTCTTCATAAGCAAAACATCTTGTATTCTGATTATGATTGTCTTTTTTCTTTCCTTTGTATCAGCGACTGTGGGAACGTCCTCTCATTCGAATGTTCTTTCTTGGGAATCAATCTCCCAAGGGGATATTTAACGTGAGAAAACTTTGCGGCTTTTTTCCCCCATAGTCTAATTTTTGAGAGGGGAAAAAAGCCGCATGAATTTCGGTAATACGGCATAACGATTATGATGCAATATTTATTGGATGATTTCAAGATGGTGTTGATAGCTACGTGAAGCACGGCTTCTATTGATTTACCGTACCACGCGGTTGTAGTGGCAAAAGGAAGTCGAGTCTATATGAAGTTGATATTGCAAACAATTTGACGATGAATTTTGAAGTATGAAATATGAAAAATTGGAGCAAATATTTTAAATATTAATTGAATAAAATAGTTGTTAAGTAGGTGATAAAGCATGTCTAATTAGTTTTTCATGTATTTCATTACAAAAAACAAATAAAATCAAGTGCGGCTTTTTTCCCCTGAAACATCACATGCGGCATTTTTCCCCTAAATGACTATATTGAGTCAGAAATACAAAAAAAGTAACGAAGTTAAGATTTATTCTGTCACTTAAAATTCCAGCCAAAGCTCAGTCATTTCTCTCTTCCCCTAAGTTTAAGGGACCCTTATTAGTTCAATGTTTATGAATTTTCGATAACAGATATTTTTTTAAAACAGTTACCTTTGTGTGCTTGTTTTATAAAACTGTTCAGTTGAATACTTGTGCAGTTTCTGTCTGTTTTGCAGCAGGTGCTGAATATATTGAGTATCATCTAACTAAAGTGGAAAGTCATGAATATTCTATCATAGCATTCAAGGTTCCATCCAAACTAATAGGATTAACCAAAAAAAACTTACTGTTTTTTCAACTAATGACTTTTCCATGACCACATTCTTGTTATTTGCCATATCCTCAACTAACTGGGGATCTAAGCAATGCAAATGTAATTCTTATATTCATGTTTGGAAAGAAAGAACAGAGAGATGTTTTCTTTCTTACTATTATATTCAACCAGCACTAACAAATGGTCATCATCAAAGTGAAATTTTATTTACAAATCAGAATATTAAAAGTTTAAAGACAGTTACTGTAGTTACATATAAAACCATAAAAGAAAATCTTAATTAAAAAGCTTCAAAGGCTGTGAATTCTCCTGAATGTTAAGTAAAGGTATTTCTCTTTTTCATGGAGAATTCTTTTATAGATTTCCTGTTGAACTCATGGAAGTTCCAACTTGATTCTATTACTGGTGGAAACAGTCATTAAAAGTAGAATACTGGTATTGAAAAACAAACACCTTAAAGGAAGAAATTTTCACAGGATTTTAATTTCACGAATCGAAAAAAATGGATTTTTCGCGAGAATTTATTTTCACGAATTTACAAAAATCAAAATTTTTGCGAAAATGTAATAAATGGGCTACAATCAACTTTAATGGTCTTGAAGAATAATCAAAATTTTGAGTTAACGATAGGATTTTTTTTGGAATTTGTTGAAATATTCACGCAACCTGGTCCATCTACAGTTCAAAACCAACAAAAATCAAATGTCAATAAACCATAAAATAACAAAAAAGGCTGATAAGAAAAGACCTGTTTCATTCTAGGATATCCGAAGCTTATTATCAGACCAAACGACCAAATGTAATCAAAAAGAAAGGAATTGAAATGTAATTAACTGACTATTTTCCATTATTCTCTTTCTGATCCCGCATCCTGATCGTTTCAGCAAATTTGAGCAGGAGAATCATAAAAAATAAAAGGTACACTGACTATCACACACCTTTAGTTTAGGAATTTCCCATTATAATGAATTGGATTTTCTTGGCAGGAGTTTAAAAATCCCAAATCATTTTTTCACGAGAATTTTAGTCTTTTGAACTTGAAAAAATAAAATTTTTCGCAAAAATTTAATTTAGCGAATTCAAGGCAAATTCGCAAAACTCGCGACATATTCTGCCCATGAAAACTTCTTCCCTTAAGGTACATAAGTACTAACATCCTTCAAGAGTTCAGTTTTTTTAATCAATCCTATATTAATGAGTTTCAGCACATAAAACTGACCTTTTTCATCCTTTTCCCAAGGTGATTTACATCTTTTTAAAAGCTCTTCTGATGGGGGACTGCAATGGCTCATAAATTCAGATACATCTTTTGGTCGAATCTCATCCTCACAATTGAGAAGTGGGAGGTGAGGTTGATAAACACCACAAATTGCTTCACCACCAGGACTTGGATAATGGCTAAATTGAAATATGAGGAATCCAAGGTTTAAGATAAAAATTTGCAATTCATTTGCCAATTGGTTCCCATTGTAATTTGGCCAAGTTTCTTTATTTTTATTTGTATACAAGTGCATTCAGTTTCACAAATCACATATTCATTGACTTTTAATGAGGGTTTAATTTGCAGTTGTTCAAATCCTGACAATTTGTTATAAAGTATTCAAAGACCTACCTGATAGTATCAACCATGGGGGTTTGAGATTCTACCTTGATGCGTGTGAGTTGTTCAGACAACCCTTCAGCTGATCTTACCATTCTTGGAATATTGGAAGATTTTCCATGATAGGCTTGTAGTAAACATTGCCTGCATGTCTGCTTGCCATATGTTGTTTGGCCGTATGTATCAAAGTGATGTTGTGTACAGGTCATATTTCAAAATTCATTTTTTCAAGGAAATCATGAAATTTTTAGTGAAGTTAACTAAGTCAATCTAAAATGCATTATGAACAAACAGGTATATAATGAGATATGTAATAAATACAAAAGAAAAGGCAAAATTATACCTTTCAAGATTCAATAAACTTCATCATTTTCAACTGAAAGTAAGTACATTATTTGCATTGTTTAGAAAACATAAACAATGACTCAATCTAACTGGGTTACAACGCTCGTTTTTAAACAGCTTTTGTTCACATGAGAGCATTCGTTTGAGATGGTCATATTTTAAGGCTAAATTGAGACATTTCGATGTCTCAGGCCTGGTTGTAATAAAATTAGCAGGCGTGTGGTCATCGCACGCCTTAATTGATGATATCAGTTATGGCGTGCGCTCGTGTAAATTTTTGACAGATGTGCGATCAATTTTTTTCCAGTTAAGATCAACGATCTTCATTCTGTATGATAATCAAGTTAAATTTGAAATGTGTCATATATGTAAAATAAAACCATGTTTTTGAAGATTCGGAACGTAAAATTGTATAATTTTGCCTTTTCTTTTGTATAATTTTTTTTTAATTAAATTAAAGATGTTTCCATTCCATTAACTCGTCACCACCTGGTTGGCTATTTTTTTAAATAAAAGATTATTTTTTTGAAAAACTTCAACCTTGCGCATACTTCTGTAAGAATGTTAAAAAGAAAGAGAAAACTACAAAATACAATTAAATAATACATAATAAAATTGCACGCACGGAGCTCCTTCCTCGTTCCTCAGCTGAGTAGACCTGTTTTCTACTACGAAACGAAGAAAAGTTTTGAGCGCTGATTTTTAATTCAACTACCGTATTCCAAAGCAATCGGAGACCTCACAACTAAAATGGTAGCAAAGTTTCGTTCCGTTATTGTAAAATTTAATCGTAGCACATTAACAATTTCCGAAGCAAAACTTTCAACATTTCGGGACAGATTTTTGTTGACTTTTAAATAAACATTTGTTGTGACACTTGTCATAACATGCCAGACGTGCGATTGCCACACGCGTAAATAAATTTTGGTATGTGTGGAGGCGTGCGCATGCGATCTCATGCCTCTTACGACCAGGTCTGATGTCTTAACTGATGATGTAGAACAACTGTTTTTTTGTATATACTTGAGAAATAGCGAGAAATAGTGTTTGTGTAGTTTAATGCTGACAACTGGGATTGAAAAGTGTTCCAAATGCGAACTGATATCGAATAGATACAGGTAGCAAGGTTGTTTATTTTTTCTCTCCTTGTGGCAGGAAAGCTAGGAAGCAATTGTATATTATCAAGTATTATATAATAGAACTTGAGTATATACTTGATAGGGAGCTAATATTAAGGCAATGAAATATAGATATTATATATTATAATTCCTGGGATATCACTAGATCAGAAAACGTCAGAATTTTCATGGCACAGTAAGAGAAGTTTAGGGTGAGAGGTAATGAGCAGGTAGGTAGATTTCTATTATTTTTTCCTTGATGGAAATCAGAGTATCGTTGTAAGGTTCTTCTTAAGAATGCAATAATATTAAGAATCAATGAATGATATTATAGATTTTAGGCAACTTCAGTTATGCACAACAAACAAAATGTGGGATCCTCTGTGATTTATGGATATTATATATATACCTCCAAATGAAGGATTTTAAAATTAATTTTTTAAGCTTGTGCAACTCTGCTAGAAAGCGCACAATGTAAAAGCTGGTTACTTCACATCAATTTGTGGACTTAAATTCTCCCTTAATTTCATAAATATACATATTTCATAAAAAAAATATTTGGGTGATGCACACGCTGTCAGACTACACAAGAGAAGTGTAAGACGAGAGAAAAAGACCTTTTTTTCGTTTTGTTTATACAACACAAAGCACTTCTACCACTGCTCGAAAGTTTCTCCTTGTACATATGCACTATATTCAATATCTTGAAGTATTCTTTACAAGTAGGCTATTTAAATAAAGTATGTGAGAAACACTTCTATAAGCAACACTTCTGTTTTCTTTTCGAGGTGTTGTTTCCAAACCAGTCAAGTCGTGTGCTCTTTTCTAATGTCTCGCTTATTTTAAATGACCATTAGAAAGAACCTACAGTTGTTATTTCAGCGAGGTAGCGTAGTAAACATCGTATGGGGCGCGCATGTAACCGTATCTGTGGACTGGTCTAAAATCAAGACTGATGACCATATAAAGTTCAAGCACTAGATCTTTTTCTTTTTACAATGTGTCCGAATATCCCTGGAAGATAGTTGATCACTGTTTGAGTAATCGTCAATTTACCTTAATTTACCTTCATGAAAAATGGGGAAAAAGACAATAATTATTCTAAAACTAACAGCATTAAGGTTAGGGAAAACGTTGTAAAGTTAAATACTAAGTTAAAGTTGAGCGAATATTTTACAAGAATAACAAAATTGACCTCAGAGTGTTAAAAATTTTAATTTTGGATAGGGTCCACTTCGCAAAATTCGTCTTCTTGCCTATTTTGGCGCCTCATATAAGACTTTTGTACTGTTCGGGTAAATGGCTGCACCCATGTGTGTTTCGTGTAGACTAGACTAAACCAGGAACAAGTTGTTATCACAGTCATGAAACCTGCCACATTGATAAGACTTTAGGTATCATTTAAAGTAAAAATGTTTACAAATTAAACTTTTTTCTGTATGTAACGTAGCTGAATTATGGTGTTTTCAATTTTTCCTGCACACACAGGATGGAAAAGATTTTTCTTTTTGCTGTTTGGTGGCGTTGGTGGCTCATTATTCTCTGTCTCTGTCGATGAAACCTCCTTTACACATCTATGTATATATTGCTAGCTATAGAAGAATGGAAAGAAGAAAATTCTTAAACAATATGATACCAGATAAAAACAACTAAAGTGTAGAAAATTGTCGTAGTAAACAGTGTCAGAATTAAGAATTCTAACAAGGAATTGTAAAAACAAAGTATATAATATATCATATATACTTAAAGGATAAGATCCAAAATGCAACTCTTTTTTTTCACAATTGTTTTTTAAAACTTATTTTAAAATCAATATATATAATTAATTATTAGATGCTATTGTTAGGTGCAGGGCAAAAAAAAAATCAAAGATAGAGAAAGTGTGTATTATACTATTTCAAAAATAGAAATAAAAATGACTAGCGTTTTTCCAATACTGTCAGTTTCATGCCCTGTTCGGATATTCTTCAGTTAGAAATAAGCTAAAAAACTACAATTCATTAAAAATACAATGTAATGTCTTCATTTTCGTTTGACGTCAGTCTTTGTGGAGTCAAAGCGCGCGAGAGTGAATTTGTTGATGTGATGGCATTTCAAGACAAGCTCAGATCTGAGGTTATGCTATAAATATACATTTGCAGGTAACACATGTAAGTATATTTATTAGAATTCACTATTACTTGGTTCTAGTCCTTTGAATTTATGACGGCATTCAGCTTTTTGATTACATGATGAAACAAAATCATTCATTTCTTTTTCTTTGACAACTAGTGCCACCTTTATTATCTAATGAACATTTCATTTAATCTTTTGAGAGGAAAAACCAAGAGAAACTGGTGACACTTAAACAATAGCAAAACAATGGTTTATAGCATCATCTAGGGAAACGAATTTCCGTTTCCGTAAAGTATATACCCATTTCTGCTTTATATATATGTGGAAGAAACAGTTGAATCACTGAGATGATAAGGACATAAAATGAAACAAAATGACAAATTGAATGAAAACAACAACACCCTTTAACTTTACTGGACTCATTCAACTTTCATTCATCAATCAGGTGACACTTTTGGGTAACAATATACAGAAACGATCGTTTCCCAGAACCAAAATTGCGATACCCAGTCATTAATGAACTACATCGGTAACAATCATTTACTCCTTTACTGTACTTATTATGTACTTTAATCAACCACTTTGAAGTTTAATAACAACGGTGAAGTGTGTTAATAAGATAAAAAAACATATTCCTCTTCCTCATTTTCGAAACATACATGTGTCAGAGAATACAATTATTCACCCTACTCTCTTGCGTTATCTTTCTCATGAAATGATTACTTGCAGGAACGAATTGATTTCTTTGGAAAGGAATTCATTTTTGTGTGAACAAGGTTGATACTATAAGCAAAACGGATGTTGTGCAAATAGACCTTTATACTTCTTAAAATTATTCTTCCAGCTGCCGTTAACCAAAATTTACTAATCATGGTGACAGCAGGAAATGCGAAACACACACAAATCTGACCAATAATAAAGTTTCTTATTTGGAGTTATCTAAATGTGTTGAATTTTTTTACACAAAACTACCCATATAGATATAACTTGCCATTGTTTTGCTATTGTTTAAGTCTCACCAGTTTCTCTTGGGTTTTCCTCTCAATATTATATAGGAATTGAGTTCTGATTTATTTTGTCATGTTTTTTGACACGTACGCAGTATGAATCAAAACTTTGTACGTCAGATATTTGCAGAGAAAATTTGGACGTACAATCTTCACTCAAGCAGCGTTATGTTATCGTACGTTATACTGGAAACGGATTTGTCGAACCCGGCGCACATAATGCCAAATAGAAAGCCTTTACGCCAGAATGTGTATTATAAAGTATTATAAAGTCAGTTGGGTTTTATTTTCAATGCAGATTGTCGTTCTTTCCACTTGCTGTGAAATTAGTAAGGAAATGTTAACGTGTAGGTTCGTTGTTTTTAAACTATGACTAATGAAACCAACAACAGGACAAGTTCACAGCAAACCGCTGCAATTAACAAATTTAACTTTAACACTGTGGATTTATAAAGTATTTAGTTTCCATTTTATTACCCATTATTCTACACCAATCTTTTTACTGGAAATAAATCAATCAAGTTTTGCCGTCTTTTGGCATCTCACACGGTGGCATTTTTTTTTTTTTTTTTTTGCCTTCATAAATAATGATGTGCCGTCACAATTTTCTAATACGACGGCATTTTTTCGCTGTCAGTCTTTTTTCCTAATTCAGAGGCCTGTGGTTCTCATTCAGTTAAAGACTAAAGAAACAACATCTGTTTAGAAACCGTCCGCTATAATTCTATTAATTGTATTATAAAAATAATTAAAAATAATTAAACGTTTAATGTTTTCTCTTTAGAATTCATGAAACGCTTTTGAATTTTGGTAAAAATGTTTGTCATTTTTCTCAAAACATTTTCTAACGTTTTTTTCTATTGTTTTTGCTTGGTGCATTGAAATAAAGATTATTATATTTTTAATCCTTCAGTTTGTATTTCTTTTTACAATATTCACAAACATTATAATAAAACACTTGTTCTCTCTGTCAACAACCATATGTAACTCCACTGGAATTCGCTGTGCTGTATTTTATTGTGTGTGGATGTCATTAGTCAATATATAAAATACAGCACATTAGTTTCAGTTAGTTAATTATGTATGTTTCTTAAAATTATAAAAAATAACGCTTGAAGCAATTTTTTCTTGTCTTGGTAGCAGCCATGTTTGGTTTACTTTCAGAGAATTTTCTCATTCTAATGTTTAAAAGTGGTGGAAAAAGTAAACAACCAGTGAGAACACATCAACAATAAGTGTCGAATCATATAAGCAACAAGTGATGAGACTCATCACTGCAGTGGGAATCAAGCTTTAAAGAGGTTACAGATCTTTTCTCTTGAACAGGGTGGATTTAATATTTGAATTTTCATTCAGTATAACCTCTGTCCCTGTCTTATGTTTATTTAGGAAAATAAAAACATGTCTGACGAAGAAAATTTGGATGATTTTTTTGCAAAAAGAGACAAAAATAAAAAAACAAAGAAAAAGAAGAAAGTCAAATCCAGTGAGACATCAGAAACACAAGTTGGTGAAGTATCAACAAAAACACAAGTATGTCCCGCACACTAATTTTGTTTTTTTTGGTAATAAGGCATCATATATTTTGTGTGATTAGGTATTCAGATGTAAATTATGGTTTATTATTATTATTATTATAAGTAATTTATACAATATACTAGTATCCCGGGTAAAAACTTTTTACCGAACTTAACTTCAAAAACATTAGGTCAAATCCACTATTCCCGTGTAGGTACCCCGTGACGAAAAAATAAGTCATAGAATCGCAACTCAAAAGTGCACCCATGTTGTAGAGCTCGAAAAACTGATCAAAAAAATGTATGGGATCGTTTCGCTACGATCAATCGTTGCAGAGATATTGTCGATCAAAGATATTGATGACGTCATATCCGCAGTACCAAACAAAATTTAGGCCCAAATGTTGCGTCACCCCATCGCCCGTATCGCGGACCCTAAAAAACGTCAGTTATCCCTATTGGTTCTCGAGATATTTCCCCCAAAGCGTCGCGTTCGATTGGGGCTGCAATGCAATGATTCCCCGTGATCATAAAAAAACTGACGTCAATGATGCCACGTGCTTTTGGAATGATCGTGAAAAAAGTGTCTCTCGCCTCTACGTGGTTTTACGCGCACATAAGAGGACGATGACCGTAAAATTTAGTTAAATATATCACTCTCTAAAATAAAAGTGGTATGCACAATCGCGGATTATTATAATAAGATAACAAAGTAAGATGTTATATACAAAGTAAGATATATACATAAAGCACTTCAACAAACTGAATTGCTGCTTTCAATGTGTGACCTGTCTATATACCTAACACATAATAATTAGTTTATTGGAATATAAAAAAAAAATAAGTAAATAAATAAAAATAAAATAAGAATAAGGATTGAAACTTAATAGGATTGTTTAATAAAATATCTAATATATGAATTATATTAAATAAAATAATTTATTTATGGAATATGTTCATCTAATAAAATGTCAAATTCATTTACACGATTTCTGATCGATATAGGTAAATCGTTGTAAAGCTTAGCTCCCGAAACTTGAAGGCTTTCTTGCCAAACTCTAAGTTAATCTTTGGGAGTTTCAAAAGGCTGTTTTTATTTCTAGTGTTGACATACATAATGTTTTACATAATGATTTTTCATTTTGCAATTTGCGTAGTTATGTTGATGTGGCAAGGAAGTAATTCCCTGTTTATACATGTATATAAGTAGATTCATAATTTGAATTTGGTCCCCCTGATTTTTCCACTCCTATGAATTCTCTTGTGTCATCTGTACATGGTTTTGTTGATTTTATTTGTAATGTTTAGGGTGATGAATGGAATGACTTTGAAGAGCGGAAAGAGAAGGACTACTCCAGCTTGAAAATACAAGATTTAAGAGTGACGTTAGTAAATTTTTGTACATTTGTTCATAATTTCGTAAGCATAAAGTTGATTTTTTTCTACATAACAGGTCTAAGTTGGATATAATACAGTAGTGCCTTGTATATCTTTAAGTTAGAGCAAATCAGAGCAATATGTTAGCCAACATGCTGGTATTGAGTTCTATTACCATTTTTTTAAAGAAATAAAATGAACAACATTTATCACTTGTTCATTCAAGGAATGTATGCCAACCTAGTCCACGTTCTCATCATCTAAGATTTTCTTTGTGATACTTCTCTGTCTTGTTTATTGTCATCCATTTTGAAATAAAACTTCAAAAAAGCATTTTAAAACATTGATTGAATAATAAAATGTTTGCCAAATGTTGATGCATACAGCAAATCAAGCGAACATGCTTATTTCACCGATCATGTTGGCTAACATTCATAAAGAAGAATGTAGCAAATTTTTTCTCCACTGATATGTTAGTGACCATAGCAAATCGCCTGAACATTGTTGATCAATATTGTTTGTGAGGGATGCTGGCCAACATGTTGTCCCGATTCGTGAAAGGCTTTACATGCTTTTTCACTATGATTTGTTATGGATGTGATAAAGTAGTAATGAACCCTTTAGGAATTATGATTAGTAGAAACTGCCTCTCCAAAAAATGCCTATACTTTACTCTGAAGATTGTGCTTTCCACTGGTTTAAATCCGAAATGCAGAAAACTAAGAAAATAGGTGTTCCATTTTGACTGCAAATAAATTTGCCAAATTATGTCAGATTTGAAACTTTTGATATCATTTTAACGTGCTTGATAGTGATGTTAAAATCTGATCGAAACTGGTGTTGCGCCTTAAACTCCTATCAATGCAGCAGCAGGAGGGGACGAATAAGAAGATGTTTGTTAAAAGCTAAAGACTGTTTCGAGTTCAGATCGTAGTACATCCCCATCACAGGTTGTTCTGTTGTCAACTGACTTCCCAAAGAGCCTCGGATTCATACATTAGAACATCTGGGATCTGATCAGTAATGGGATTCATTTATTTGACAAGTCTAAATATTATTGACACAGACTTTGTTTTACCATGCAAGGAATAGTAATTCCAAAGGAAACATCCTAAGGTACTTTAAAAATGTTATGATAAATTTTTTCTTTTCAGGGAAGAGCCAGTGCGAGAGGATGTAGAAGAAGAAGTTGTAGACAATGACTGCCTGGATGGAGGTATAATAAAAAAAACAATTTGATTTAGCCGTTATTGTCATTACGCTTCCAAGTGTGTAATCTTTTCCTATAACATTTTATTCAGAAAAAGTGACCACAGACAGGCAAACCATATGGAAGACTAATCCAGGCGTTGTGGCCCAACAACCAAGTATAAAACTTATCTTATTTCTTAAAGGATATTGCTTTTTTTCATGAATTTCATCAATTTGTACAAGAACACGTAATAACCATCTATGGTCTTTTTCTCTAGCGCCTTCAGCAACTATAAGCTCTCCCAAT
This sequence comes from Turritopsis dohrnii, assembly GCA_027922465.2. Taxonomy (NCBI): domain Eukaryota; kingdom Metazoa; phylum Cnidaria; class Hydrozoa; order Anthoathecata; family Oceaniidae; genus Turritopsis; species Turritopsis dohrnii. The sequence continues at coordinate 60,991 of BQMF02000306.1, forward strand.
GTTGTTGGCGGTAAGTATATTCCACCATCTTTAAAACGTGCTGCAATGAGTTCCGATGCACCTAGAAGAGCTGGTGTACCACCTGATATCAAGTCGCAAGCTGCATTCCCGACATTAGGAGCTGCTAACCAGGAGTTGAGGTTTATATACTATGTCATTTTATTCAGCCGAACGTTTACCAGTTGAATTTGATCAACGTGTACTTATGAAATCGTCGGCTTGCTGATGCAAAAGTTGAATGTCTAGTCTTTCTCCGTCTATTTTTTACCGGTTTGCAAAACTTTATTACTGCCCTGGATTGCATAAATTGGGACCTCACAAAACTACGACGGCAGCGATGACGACGACGTGAGGCAAACAAAAGATTCACCGTTTTTCATAGATTTGCTTTAGAATGGCGTCACGCAGAAGAACGAAAACACGTAGGATTATGCAAAACGGGTTTTTATTATAAATTCCGTTTGTAACCCCATGAACCCTCGAGTATGTATTTAGAATGGGCGTTATTTATGGGGGCGCTATTCTTAAAAACATAAGCGAAATCTTTCGAACCTCCGGTCGTTTTTTTTGTGTTTCCCTTGGTACCTTCACGATTGTGTCTCTCTTAGTTCAAGATATCGCTGCGCAGTATATGGATCATATGTGCTGTTCTAGGGCCGGATAAATAAACTTCATAAGCATTATTATGTTAACCTCTTAACCTTATTGTAAAATTTCGATTGTTTTGTAATTCATTGATTTATCTTGTACGTCGTCTTCTTCGTTGCCGTCGTAGTTTCGTAAGAACCCCAATATCTCTCTCTTTTAAACCAAAGGAATAGAATTTCAAGCATAAAGCAAACTTCGTCTGCCCTAATCAAACTCATTATCTGTAATTAGACTTTTGGATCTATAATATTATAAACGATAACGAGGTATTATTGGTTGGGGATGTTCATATTTAGTTTTTATGACAGTGTGGGTTTTGAACAACTCAGTCGTTGATCAGTCGTTGTCAATAGACCGTCAAAGCAGACTTGTTGTAGTCATTAGACCGTCAAAGCAGACGTTGTTACGCTTGTTTTAGTAGAAATCTTTGTTAGAGTACCTATGTTGGCGTAACGAAGTTAAATTTTGGCAGAACATGCACAAATTAGTTCGACGTACACTGGTTGTTTTTCTTTAGATTACAGAAAACTTTGCTTGTGGCTCATTATGAAGGATTTTCTTTTTCAGTGCTGCGAAAATTCCAAGTGATTTTGAAATGGTTAAGAAAGGAACTCGTAGCAATGACGCAAGACTGAACGACACCCGACCCGCTCTCAATCTCGACAACAGATACGACGGCTTGAAGAGTTGAGCGAAGTGACGGATGGAGAAATGAAACAACATGCGTGATATGACATCTCTAAAATGGCAATGCATTATCTTCAGATTGGTGATTATAATTCATGTCAACGTTACATTGGAACATGATCTGACTGTATTTAAAGCATTTCAATATGATTTCAAACAATTTTTTAGGAGAGAGTGTTGGATTTTTTCCTTTTATTTCGCATTTTTGGATTATTTCACATCGTTCGTATTCTTTCTGATTAGACTAGATGCGACTGAAGTTAAATGACCTCTTTCGTAGCCAATTGCATCAACTTGGTTTCTTTCATGTGTGACGAAAAAAAATATAAAGAAATATTCTTGATTTGTTCGCATCCTCATGAAAACATCAAAAGACAGAGTAGTTCTCACAGTGTTGCTGTAGGCCTTTAATAACTTTTTCCTGGAAATAGCGATGAAGTTACCAAGTAATACCTGAAATGTCCTGTATTTGGAACTGTGCTCAATACATGTTAATCACATCTGCATGATTTCATTCATTGCTGATGGTATAAGTGACTGTTTGTAGCTTACGAAACGATAGGAAAGCATTTTTTTTCTTCAATTGTTGTATTGATTTCATCAATAAATAGAAATTTCCTTTAACACGTCTTTTACGTTTTAATCTTGTTCATCTGGATATGGATTGCGAATCTATTTCTCAATCAGATCGACCTTTGTTTTTGTTCTGGTGTACAATGAAAAATGAAATACTATTGCACATATCAAATATCAGACATTCTCTATATAAGCAAAGGATTTTCGATAAAAACAATGTCTATTGTGAGAGAACAACAAAGCGCAGTTGAAATCAACTTCTTGTTATGTAGCATTATCTCTTACCACTCTGAAGTGGATTTTGAAACACACGAGCCAGCAATTGCAACTGTCAATGTTGTTATTTCAACATCTTTTGGTAATCGAAACGTAAACATTGAAGAATTCCATCTGTTTTTGTTGTTTGTTTTTTTTTCAATTATTGCAGTTGTAAATAAACACACAAACAAAACCGACAATACATTTTTTTTTTCTGATTGAAAGCTATCACATAAATCACGACATTTCTAAGCAAAGGACATTGCTGTTACATGGTCAAGTTGAGCGGTATGCTATTACTGTTTAATGTGTTGTCTTAGTAAAACTCTTCTCTTCAACGTAAGTGCTTTAAAAGGAGGAACTGTCGCGGGTAGAAACTTACGCCAGCTCGAAAAACGCGAAATTTTGCGACAAAGACTTTCGCTAATTTTAAATTTGGGACAATTTTCGCGTAAAAACACTTTCTTTAAAATCGTTTTGGTTCGTGTAGTTATTCGTCACAACATTTTCAAAAGCTTTCTTTCGTATGAAGTTTTATGCAAAGTCTTTTTCGAAATGAAATGTGAAATATGTGCGCATGCGTAGATTGAATGAGTGAGATTACGAACGAATTTTCGATTTTTGTGTGATTTTTTCGATCCAAAAAAAAACAAAAGCTGCAACACTTATCAAAGCTTTTTTCACCAACACATACATGAGATTTTACGTTGAAGAGGAAATCCACATAATTCCACTTGAGAGAACTATTTATGAATTGGTTTGATTAACACTTTAATATTCTATTTACCAAGGTTCGTTTACTTAATATCAGAGATTCTGGAGGGGGTGTTTACAACGAATTTCAAGTGGCCTTCTCCTATTACTTCTTTGCAAATGAATCCCCATTATTCTTTCGATTTTCGGTCAGACCTTTTCCTAAACTACGTCATTACAAACATCGCCTCGTTTCTACGCTTATGGATTTGTAAGGTTGACCCTTATTATTATTTAGGTTAATTTTGTGGGAAATTTTCCCCTGTGGTTTTTGTTTCTCTTTATAAACAGCGCAAACGTCGTTAATATTCAGTTTGAGAACGAGACGTTGATTGTTGTGTTGCAATTCATGAAAATGTCTACTCTATCCTCTTTTCTTTCAGAATTCGAAATTGTGCACGATGGACAAGTCAACATGTGATCTATCTCCTGTCATTACTGATAGCGTTTACGTACCGACCACTGATGACCCGGATGAATTGCTGGAGCAAGAGGGCGGAGATATTTTCCCAGAAAGAAATGCTTCCATGTCGTCTATAAATTACGCCCTGGTCGAGAGTGGCAAGGAAGAACAAAGTCAAAGAAGAAGAAGTCGCGGTCAAAGCTTTCGAAACTTTCGCTCAGCGTCCCTGAGCATTTCCATGCTCGCCAAGCCTTCTGATGATCGTAAAGCAAATGCGTTTTTAGCCGGTTGGAACGTTAGTAATCTTATACAAGGGACAGGTATTCTGGGGGTTCCTTACGCCGTACAACAGGGAGGCTGGGCAGCTGTAGCAATGATCTTCTTCGTGGCTGTGTTATGTTGTCACACTGGCAAGCTTTTAATCGATTGTATGTACGAAAAATCAAAAAAGACAGGAATCGCCCGTAGACTTCGTATAAATTACCCCGAGGTAGGCGAAGCAGTTTTGGGGAAGAAAGGCCATGTCATTGTGAGTATAGTTCAAAGTATCGAAATGTTCGGTGCTGTTATCATGTATTTTGTGTTGCTGGGAACTGTTTGGGCTGATATGCTTGAAAGTGTGACTGGACTAGGAGTGAAAGAGTGGGCAGCAATCAACTGCTGTATCGCATTACCGTCCCTTTTCATAACAAAGATGTCCATCATATCCTGGTTCAGTATGTTATCGGTTTTCTCCCTGATGTCTTCTTTGTTGGTCTTGATTGCGTTCTGTTTCACGCAGATACCAGTATGGAATCTGTCAAACATACCATCTTTCGATCCTCAAACATTCCCAATTGGTTTTGGTATAGTGGTGTTTTCCTACTGCGCACACGCAGTTTTTCCTAGCATTGAAGGTTCGATGAAAAAGCCCAGCCAGTTCAACTCAATGATGAACTGTTCGTTTTTACTGGCAGCCGTCATCAAAGGTGTACTTGGAACGTGTATGGTACTGACATTTGGGAAAGATACAGCAGAGGTAGCCACCATAAATCTGATCGAACATCCATACTTCAGTCGAATTGCAACCGGGTTAGTGATCGCTAATGTTGTTCTCGCTGTACCTCTTGGTATGTTTGTTGTTAGCATGACGTTCGATGACGCGTTTTTAAAGTACTTTCCACATCTCAATCGAGATTCTAAGTATCATTGGGTGTGGCTGGCAATTTCGCGTCCGCTTCTTCTCTGTTTGGCGCTGTTTTTGGCCATAATGGTGCCGCATTTTGGACTACTTATGGGTGTGATTGGAAGTTTCACTGGAACGTGCTTGTGCTTTTTGTTTCCATGTTTTTTTCACATGAAGTTACGATGGGCAACTTTAAAGAGATGGGAGTTCCTTTTGGAAGTTGGTATAATCGTATTTGGTTTAATTGCTGGTGGATTGGGGTTTGCATTTTCATTAAAAGCCCTGATAATGACATATTTATGAGTCGCTGAATGAATGAATGACAACAAGCCGATCTACAGAGAAAAGATTTATTGAGGTTGCTCAACACCACACACTTGACAACGTAGTAATGATGTGAATGTTATTTCAGTAATCATTTCGACTGACAAGCATATATGTCAACTTGAACAAACAACTGAAAGCTGAGAAACAAGAATAACATTGCACTATTTACGACCATAAAGTTGGCACAGTACTTTGATGTCATCGCAACAAAGATATTTATCAATTTCACCACTCATCTAAAACCATTGGAAATACAAATTCAACATAACATTTGCCCACAAAAGTCAAGAAATTTGAGAAACACAGAAATCTATTACCGCTGACAAATATTTAATGACAGAAACTTTTATACGGGACTACGCCCTGTATTAGTTGGTGCCAACTTAATATATTAACACTATACGTTAAAACTATAACGTTTCTGTAAATATTCATTCCAATTTATACTTCTTGTTCTTTATTATTCCGACCAATTTTGATTTAGTTAACACAGCCAGGTCTTTGACCTAACCTTATATAACCTTATGTGGGTGGATGTGAATGAAGCAGGTTTTAGGAAGATATAGTTGGATTCGATAATTTTTGGGAAAACTATAAGCCTGTTAAAAGAATATCTGGGAGGGAAATTCAAATTTTATACCTGTTACAAATTCACGGTTTTCCATGTGCAAATTGGAATACAATGAAGTTTTTGTATTATGTTGAGTTCAACACAGATGTTTCACAACATTGCTCAATAGTGGAATGTGGAATGAAACTTCATCGAGTATTGCAAGATGAATTTTGTTGGGAAATCGATGTAATTACATCGACCCCGTAATCATTTGTCTGGCATGTAATAAGAGATATTGCAAAATAACATAACAGATTACGAAATTCGAAACTTTTATTTTGACTTTACGTTTTTGTTTATCATTGGATTTTCTTTTTCGAAAACAATTTTGATTTTCAAAAACATTATGGAATTTTTGAAATTCCCAAATTTGCCAAGTTTGAATTTGCGTTTATTGAATGAAAACAGTAATCTATAAATATCTCACGATTGTTGGGTTATAGTGTAGGCCAGATTGTTTCATACAGTAATGTGATTGCCATCATAGTTAAGAGGTTGGGAGTTCAAAATGTCTAAGAGCACAAATAGGAACTCGTATGTTACTGTCGTGTATGGCAGCACATTTGCTTATTATATTTTTACGCACTCCTACGTGGTGTTTCCTGCTCCCTCCATCGTATTTGTTCTCTTTGCCTTAGTAAACGAGCATTTTTTAATCGTTTTTCTGTTTCACGTTTCTTTGTCTTTCTTTTTTTAGTCACGCTTCTGGTTACAACATTTCCTTTGAGCTTAACGTTTCTTGTTATATTTTATGTTGTGAACATTCATAAGGGCGTTTGTGTTTGTTATATGTTGTGTGTGTCATGTTGGTACAGTGTGTTGGGTGGCAGCCTTGCATAAAAGTGTGCAATGTTCCTTGTGCAAGCACTGGTAAGATTACATACTTAACCCAGTTCTCTAACATAACCATCCGATCCTAACCTGAATAAGCCTCGAATGAAGGTTTTTATAATATTCCTTTGTTATTTACGATGACATAACAACCAATACATATATTAGAATAGATGGACTAGGAACTAGAAACGTGGATTTTTCAATAAAACTTACAAAATTAAGGACTGAATTTGCCAGAAACTCAGCTTTCTAAATGGGATCAAAAACATATATATAATGATATTCACAAAGCAAATCTTATAAAGATTTCTGCAGGAGGTTGAATGACCCTTTTGTGTGAACTGTGACATATAACCTCGTTTTTCAAGTTTCTTTGTTTTTGTGTGTGTGTGCCTTTTTTTATTCTTATCTTTGTCAGTGCGTGTGTCCAACAATTTTTCTCACAACTGTCATTCCAGTATATTGGTGTATTTCATTTTAGTATACTTGCTTTCTTTTCTGATTTAAAGATCCTACTTTTTTTCTTTTTTTTAACGCAGGACTGATATTGATAACAGCATTTATTTGTTGAAATGATAATCCTGTAAATAAATATTCGTTAAAAAAAAAAAAAATGAAAGCAAACTTAACCCTAATATTCACTTGGCCGATCATTTCAGAAATGAATATTGAAACATAATAGACTTTAGAAGTTCACATTTCCAGACATCCACGACATATGATGTAATCACAAAGATACGTCAAAAGATTTTGGGTGCGATCAAAAATGCCTAAAATTTGGACAAGTATATTTCTGAGTCTGGAAATATTTCCCATACAAGAACATTTTTCAATTTTGAAATCAATTAAACGAAAATCCAATTCAAATTTAGTTCCTGGGGATAATCACAATAATAAAAAAAACAACTTTATTTCCCCATAGGGCGAAAAAAATGTTAAAACCAGGATTTTCCTTCTCTTCCTCCTTCTCCGTTCACTTTTATAGCCGTAGTTCATCATTGAACTTTGGCCTAGCGAACGTGGATAAGAATAAAGGGTAGTCTTCAGCGATGATTTACATTTTCTGCTAGCTTTTGTGGTATGATGATTGGGAATTGAATTTTTTGGAACAGTAAAGCATTGAAGTTCATCATTATTAAAAACCAGGCTGAAACATCTTTTCTATTTTACATCATGATATAATAATGTAGCCCAACTAGAAACACAAGTGAAGATGACTGTCATGATAAGGAAATGCTTTATGTGGAGAACAGTCAGTTATATTAGTTGAAAGAGTATATACATAATAAAAACTGCAAGTAAAAACGTGATATTGTACATAAAACAAGGAAACCAATTAAATTCTTAATACACAGCATCGAGACATATATAGCAACTTAAAAGAATATGCTTCTCGCATAGTCGTTTAATCTGACAACAGAAACATAATTTACTATGGATGAGTTCTGTGATCATATATACCGGTTGATACTATGTAATGATGTTTTATTTCGTCAAAATTAATACTCTGTCCTTTTTCCTACTCCAACATAACAGTCTGTAAATTAAAAACACTACACTTCCCGGGTTGTCAATTAAGCCAGAACACAAACTTCAGCTTTCAACTATATGCAGTAAATAGTCTGTTTCTGTTTTTGTTTTTTTGTTTTCGTTTTTGTTTTTTGTTTTTTTGTTTTTTTTCACTTGGGATTATTTAGGAAGGACATTTATCACATTGACAGTATGTTTAGGAGTTCTTATTCTGATAAAATAATGTGGGTGAACATATTTTTTTGAATCAGAGAGGTTTAATCTGAATACTTGAATTTAGTCTATATATTAATAGCCGATTCTCCGTCTGTTTGTTTGTTTGTTTGTCTGTCACGCAAAATGGTAGATTGAGTTGTGAGCGAAATTATTTCTTTTATTGTGTGCGACGTGAGTTCGAAACAAATACACTGCAACCCCAATCGAACGTGACTTTTTTTGGCTGGTGAACCAATAGAGATAACGTTTTGTTTTTATTATTATTGTTAGTTTTATATTCCAAGGACCACCGTTGACTTGGCTTTGAAAACAATACATCAACTAAATACAAAGAAACTAACTGATTAAACATTTTGGACAAAAAGCAGCAGTGGCAGAACGTGGCAGCATGTTCGGTTTGCCAGTGTATCCTAACGCTTTCGTGACTGTCTGAGACGGGTGAACTTTTTTTCGAGCAATCAAAATATTTAAAAACCGATAAAAAACAGAGAATCATGAAACAAAATATTTTTTTTTGCTTTTGTCTTAACAGTTGTCTTAATTTCTTTTAATCGATTTCTTTTAATCTATTTTAATCTGATCGAACGTTTTCTATTCAATTCATTCATTTAGCACGTGCATTTTTTTCTCCTCCCGTGTGATCTTTTTAAGAAGAAAAAACATTTTTTCACCTACTTCTAACAGCACCCATGTTAGAGCGCGTAAAACAAAAGCTAATAATAAGTTGAAAAGTTTGGCATACCGGAAAAGTGGGACCCGGGACCCGGGACCCTAAGGTGGTGGGACCCGGGACCCGGGACCCTCCAAATGTTAGGTGGGACCCGGGACCCGGGACCCTACTAGCTGTAAGTGGGACCCGGGACCCGGGACCCTACTAACTGTAAGTGGGACCCGGGACCCGGGACCTTACAACCGGGACCCTGAAGCCATTGGTGGGACCCGGGACCCGGGACCCCAAGTCATTGGTGGGACCCGGGACCCGGGACCTTACAACCGCGACCCGGGACCCTGAAGCCATGGGGATGTGACCCCGAAAGAAAGGCAAAAATGTATGAATGGTGCACTATCACTTCATACAAGTTGTTTTTAACTTTATATATCAGTTATTTTTAGTCATTCCTTTGCAGAATTCATCTTTGTAATGTGTGTGAGAAGTTTGCTTTAATCATTAGAGTAAAGGTCTGTATGAAATTTTGTGAAGTTACCTTACCCTTAAGGTAAAGTACTTCCTTGAGATTTTTTTTTTTGCGTGGATTAACTTTTGCGAGCCAAGGTTTGAAAGCGTTTTGCGTGGATTAATTTTTGTGAATTTGGGCAAAAAGTTGCAAAAATTAATCCACGCAAAAGAGATTCCCTTAACGTTATACTGTATATGTGACGGTTTATGGGAAAAGGATAACAAGCGAAAAAGTGATTTGAAGCACTTAATCGCTTTTCCACTCACATGAATTGCTTTTCCGTTTCACATGAATCGCTTTTCCGATTCTAATGAATCGCTTTTTTGATTCTATAATCACTCACTCAAGTGTTGATTAAAATTCTGATAAACATTCCCACAAGGAATATACCAAAGTATCGATCGAACAACTTAAAAAAGAATTGTAAGGGACGGTTCCTATTGGTAGTAGCTTTAAAACAAACGTTTTTGTCGTTTTTCTTAAACTGAATGTGAACCATGTTCATTTCACATAACAGCCGTAGAACAACTTAAACACAAAAGAATTATAGCAGGCGGTTTCTATTTGTAGCAACATGAGAACAAACTGTTGTTTCTTTTATCTCTAATTGAATAAGAACCAGGTAATCAGTTCATTATAAACACTAACGCGTGCTACCTGTAATTATACATCCGTCACACCAAGTTTTCAAAATAATGCTGAAGTCGCGATAACAACAACATCTTTTGAGAGTGTAGACATCTTTATCAATAAAAAAAATGTTGTTCATGAAATTTTTATTTTTATTTGGCAAAATAGCAATTAGATATAATACTCCCGGTTATGTTCCAACTTCGAAATCTGGCGCATGGGAATATTAAAATTATAAACATACATAGACTTCGAATGAAACGAAACGTAGTGAGTAGGTCAATCCTACTTTTCATATTCTAACAATTTTGAGACCAGACCTGTTTCGTTTTATCATTGAATGCTTTATTCCCACTACTACTTCACTATTACTTCAGTAATCCCTCATGAATTCCTATTTTGACCTTCCTGGAACAAAAACGTGATTTTTCCATTTTGCTTCATGGTCAAATATTTTTCGACTTCTCGACTTTATTTATCCCTGAATTAATCCCATTTAGCAAAATGAACCGGGTCCCATTTCTTACGGCTAGTAGGGTCCCGGGTCCCGGGTCCCACTTACAGTTAGTAGGGTCCCGGGTCCCGGGTCCCACTTGCAGTTAGTAGGGTCCCGGGTCCCGGGTCCCACCACCTTAGGGTCCCGGGTCCCGGGTCCCACCCAACAACTTGGGGTCCCGGGTCCCGGGTCCCACCCGCTTCAGGGTCCCGAGTCCCGGGTCCCGGTTTTAAGGTCCCGGGTCCCGGGTCCCACCAACGACTTGGGGTCCCGGGTCCCACTTTTCCGGTATGCCGAAAAGTTTTGAGTGCATTGTTAAACTGATATTTGATTGGTTTAAAATCGTAAATAAAAACCACGTGAAGTTCATGTTCGGAATGCATTGTGTAAAGCAAGAAAGTCTCCTAACATTTTAAATGCGACCGCGACAATGAACGGCTGAGTTAAGAACATGCAAGATTTGAAACACCAGGAACGTATTTCTCTTCACGTGCAAAGGAGCTTTATTAAGCGATAAAGCCAGCAGCAAAGGAAGTTTTATCGCTGGTTTTAAGTGCAATGATTTGGAGCAGGTGGTGATACAACGCAAGCTGAACATGGGCGGCGAGCGACGCCGCCTTGGCGGCTAGTCTATATATTAATAGCCGATTCTCTGTCTGTCTGTTTGTTTGTTTGTAAGTCACGCAAAATGGTAGATTGAGTTGTGAGCGAAATTATTTCTTTTTTTGTGTGCGACGTGAGTTCGAAGCAAATACATTGTAACCCCAATCAAAAGTGACTTTTTTTGGCTGATGAACTAATAGAAATAACGTTTTGTTTTTATTATTATTGTTAGTTTTATCATCCACGTTGACTTGGCTTTGAAAACAATACATCAACTAAATACAAAGAAACTAACTGATTAAACATTTTGGACAAAAAGCAGCAGTGGCAGAACATGGCAGCATGTTCGGTTTGCCAGTGTATTCTAACGCTTGCCTGACTGTCTGAGGCGGGTTAACTTTTTTTCGAGCAATCAAAATGTTTAAAAACGGATACGTAAAAAAAGAGTATCATGAAACAAAATATTTTTTTGCTTTTGTCTTAATAGTTGTCTTAATTTTTTTTAATCGATTTCTTTTAATCTATTTTAATCCGATCGAACGTTTTTTATTCACTTCATTCATTTAGCACGTGCATTTTTTTCTCCTCCCGTGGGATATTTTTAAGGGAAACCATTTTTTCACCAACTTCTGACAGCACCCATGTTAGAGCACGTAAAATAAAAGCTAATAATAAGTTGAAAAGTTTTTTCTCTCTGCGTTTTGAGTGTATTGTTAAACTGATATTTGAATGGTTTAAAATCGTAAATAAAAACCACGTGAAGTTCACGTTCGGAATGCATTGTGTAAAGCAAGAAAGTCTGCTGGCATTTTAAATGCGACAACGACAATAAACGGCTGAGTTAAGAACATGCAAGATTTGAAACACCAGAAAAGGAATTTCTCTTCACGTGCAAACGAGCTTTATTTAGCGATAAAGCCAGCAGCAAAGGAAGTCTTATCGCTGGTTTTAAGTGCAATAATTTGGAGCAGGTGGTGATGCAACGCAGGCTGAACATGGGCGGCGAGCGACGCCGCCTTGGCGGCTAGTTTTATAAATTGTTATAAATTCTCTTTCTCAATATTGACTCTTTTTTTCCTAAATTCGAAATGTTACACATAATATTTGTTATAAGAGATTGATTTTTGATTGCCTCTGATAGCTATTTTGCTTGTTATGTCTACCCGATACTATTTTTAACACATATTTTATAATACTGTAGTATTGTAATTAGGTTTGCCCCATTTTCTTTTATTATTTTGTAAACCTGTATACAAATTTGATTGTATAATGTTGTAAGATGATAATTTTATGCGAGTAACAAAAAGCGACTGTTCTGTTGATTTACATTGCTTCTCGTGATTTAATGGTATATAAAAAGCATAGGAAACTTGCAGTAATGAAGATTATATGTTTATTAAAAAATATTAAGCTGCTTAAGGGGAAATTTTTGTCACATTATTTTTAGCTATGCTCATAATAACTTCTCTTCTATGCTCATAGTCACTCCTTAGCAAGAATTTTAAGGGAAGCCTTATCATTTGACCATGAACATCTTCATTTCATAATAAGTTCAAAATAAGTTTATTTGTGGTATTAAATGCAATTCCACCCTGATTATTAAGGACAACACTTTTACCTAAGCAGTTTGATGTTAGTTATATCATTGCAATTATTTAATGACACATATGTACGCACAACATCTTCTAAATAAAATCACAACTTTGGAGAAATATGTAGTAGCATTTTTGCGAATCGTGTTAAATTTACAAAGTTACACCAGCCTCATCAGAAGAACTGGAATAATTTGTGGAATACTATTTCTTTCTATTTTACTCATTTGAGCTTTTGAAGCAATGCATAGAAACGCAGACTGTCTAAATTCTCAGCATCGAATGCATTTGTGATATTTTCTGATGCTAAAAATAACGCTGCTCTAAAGTTATCCATTTTAACTGTTTGATATACGCACGTAAAGTTTTTAAGTGACATCTCCTCGCATTCTTCGATGCACATAATTCGCTGATGTTTAAATTGAACAACCTCGTTTCTGTTTGAGATAACTCTGACTATCCAATGATAGGCTATACAATATTGAAGTACGACAATTCGTTCTCGCTTTTTCTCATCGACGCATTGTTTTTGTTTCATAATCCGTTCGCTCAGTTGAGACAGTTGATAGAAATCAGCTTCGGCATGTAAACGATCCAAACAATCATCCGGCGCCAACACTTTTCCAGTTCGCAAAAAGCTCAAAATATATTTGAACATTTCTCCATCAGCATCGATGAAATGATATCCATTTTCATCTGGGTTAGATGGTAAACATCCATCGAACAATCGAGTCAACATTGAATCTGGATATTTCGTTAGTGTTTCTTTTGTTGTTTCATATTTTGTTCCACCGACATTTAGTTTGATGATCATTATTTCAAAAACCTTTCCTTCGCTCGTAGTTGTTGATGTTATTATTTTTCGCTTACTTCTTACAAAATGTTGTTTCGATTTAATAAATCGTACTTGGTTCAACGTTCTGTTTAAAAATCCATCAAGAATGATTTCGTACAGATTTTACTGTTTGTTTTCATTAATCAGTAAATAAACAAGATTGAATTTCCTGGACGTCATGTATTCATAATTTTATTGATTTATTAAAACACAACCAACTTTGCTTGGAAAGGACAAACGAAAAAAGCCCAAAACGTCAAGAAGAGAAAACGTGTTTCTTCCTCATCGTCATCATCGTCATTATGTTTGGAAAAAAGATGGAAAAAATGGAACACAATGTGTATTAGAGGTTTACACTCGTGTTTCGTGTTTAAACGAAAGATCAAAAAGAATAATACAAAAATAATTTGAGTTCCATTTTTCATTAAAGGAAATCATAAGTTACTGTCTTTAAAGGACCTCCTAGAAAACAAATAATCGGACAGAAGGTCGTATAAAAAGAACGTCTTTATATGAAAAGAGTACTTGATAACCTTTGAAGATGCGTGCGCGAGGTTCACAGAAAAATGATCAATATTGATCAATATTATCAATATTATCAATATTACCATCTTTAAATTTCAAAACTTAATAACATTAAACGAGATTCAACATTATAATATATTGCATAGTTGTTAGATTCTGCTCTGACATCATTTTTCAAATTTTGCTTTACGACCGCATTGCGTCCTTACAGTTATTCATCGATTTTATTATATAAAGTCCTCGCTGATCCAAAATTGAATTGTCCTGTGCTCAACTTGTTGGTCAGCAAGTTAGCTGATCTTTCATTTACCCGTGTCTGTCAGTCCGTTCTTCCGTCCATATGTGTTTAAATGACGGTCAGGATTTGGTCACATTAACGTCGCGACCAAAACTGACCAAAGCTAACGTTTATTCGACGTCGTGTTATGGTCAGCGAAGAGTGTCATGACCATATCTGACGATCATATGACGAAGATGTAAAAATCATAATAATGAACGAAAAGCAACTTTTGTTGCTATATCTACATTTCGTTCTCTTATAATTGAACAAAAATATGTTTCCTACTCCAATGAATCGATGACGTCATGTTCACGTTCAAACAACGATCAATAAAACGTCGATATGACGTCGCTCTTTTCTTAGGAGTTTGATCACAAAAAAAACATAAAATGCGTGAAAAGCCAGAGAAGCGATAATGGAATAAAAGCGCTGCCCTAGGTCCAATAGACTTTAATTCCTTAAAACTAAACGCAAACTAAATAAGTGATTTTTAAAAACGTTGGGGAGACGTCGTAACAACCGTTTCTTCGACGTCCATACAACGTCATTTACATTCATTATAATCAAAAAAATAATACGCAAAGCTGCGAAGGAAATTAACAATCCAATTTTCAGCTATTTTCTCGCTGTTCTTTTTTTTTTATTTCTTTGTTAGCCCTATAAGCACAAAGACGTTGTTTCAACGTTGTTTTGACGTCGTATTCCATCGTCGCATGACGGTTGTTTAATGGTCGAGATGGAAACAGCAAAACAACGTCGAATTTTGACGTCAAAACAACGATTAAGAAAACTCAAAAATGACGTTGTACGGACGTTTTGCAACGGTCAAAAGACCGAAAACAACGTTGCATTGACGTTGTAGTTGATAATGAAAGTACGTTTCAAATGAACTTGCACAGTTTTTATAAATGCTTGGGAAATTTGAAGGTTATGACATATTTCAGAAATTCTTCTTGCGCTGTGTCAAGCTTAGAAAGCCCTTTTTCATGATTTTAAGATAAAAAAGAAAATTTATAGAAGAAACTAATAATTATCTTTGACTGTGATCATCCTTTTCTAACGAAAAAGAAGTTGTAGACGTTTTGTAAACAGAAGAGTCAAACATGAGTCAAACATCCTCTATAAAACAATACAGATAAACTTGTGGTTGCGTGGCGCAGATGGCTGGTGCACTCGGCTGTTAACCGAAAGGTCAGTGGTTCGAGCCCACCTAGATCATGCAACATCTTCTGCCTTCCATGCGTCAACAGATTTTGCAGATTTTGCAGAGATCTTTCTGCCCGTAAGGGCATCTTGTTCGTTGTAATTCACTCTCTACCCATTTTTAATTTTAACGTAGTGCATTCTGGGAGCGAAACGCCGTTAAAACTTATCAACAAGGACCAAGAAGTATATCATGTTGGTTTCTCTAACAGTCGAATTAGTTTTACAGATGCGATAAAATAACAATAGTGTAAACTTCTATTAAACTACATTGAATCAAGATATTTACAAACACGTATCCCAATTGGACAGGATAAAAAACTATTAAGGGGAAAGAAAAACTCATAGGTTAGGGTTAGGTTTGCATAGATTATTTATCTCATGTTACTTTAAAGGAACTAAATTTCGCGGGAATTAAATTTTGTGGACAAGAAGGCAATTTTTGTGTTTCGCGGGAATTTAATTTCGCAGATGACTAGAATAATTCTTAATTTTTGGAGAATTCTGTTTTCCTTAAGCCATTCATAAGCAAACCAGTGGGCTATTGCACTAAAATACTTTCTTTTGACGAGACATTTTCTTTGCTAACATACCTTATCGGTAGAAAATTCGTCGGTAAAAAGTGACGAAAAAATCGCTTGGTGACGAAATTTTTTACCGACGAATATTTTTTGCCGGCGATTTTTTTGCCGACGAATATTTTTTACCGACGAATATTTTTTACCGACGAATATTTTTTGCCGACGAAATTCTCTAAATGAAAAAGTGCTTTTTTCGTAAAATCGTCCTTTTGCCTTGTATTTTTGTTTGGAAGTATCAAATAGAACATATTTTTTCATTTTAGCGTTCTTATTTCTACAGAAAAATGCTTTAAAACAGGAGAATTTCGGAACAATAAAGGAATAAAGGTTTCGGTTCTGGTAGTAACATTTTCTTCTAGTTCTTTTTATTGGTGTTTCATATAACAAATTTCAACAAATAAAATATTATACCACATTTCTTTCTTAGGCAAAAGTTCTGTTTGTAAGAAAAAAGTCACTTTAGTAAAAAATAATTATATCCTCTTTACTTAAAAAGTGCAGAAAAAAATTCGTCGGCGAAAAATATTCGTCGGCAAAAAGTGACGAAATTATTGGCAAGTGACGCAATTTTTTGCCGACGAATATTTTTTGCCGACGAATTTTTTCACCGACGAATTTTCTACCGATAAGGTAGCCGTCTGGTCAGAATGTATGTTAAACAATGTATCAAAACAAGGATCGTGAAATTTAGTTCCTTTAAAGTACTCAAATAGGTACTCTGATTGGTTAATCTTGAATTTTTTCCGCGTTTTCCGCGCAGACAACACGAAAAAAGTTGAACTCGATTCACCTTTCTACGGAACGGAACGGAATTTTCTGAGCACGTGATGTAAACATTGTTTGCACGGATGCTCAGTAACTTTTCTTGTCCGTTCCGTTCCTGTATGTGGAAAATTTTCTGGAAGTGGAAAACCGCCTTTAACCACAGAAAAAGAAATTTTCCTATGAATTTCCATGAACTTAATCTTATCTTTTTAGGGATGATAAATTTAGATTTTTATTGACCACGAAATAAAGAAATTCGGCAACTATTTTCCCTTCAGGTATAATATTAGAGTTAGAACTATGATGCTGTAATTCATGCGTTGTGCAATAACACATAACTTTTTAATTATTTTTTTTTTTCTGTAATCAGCAACTGCTTGGCATTAGATCTTCGTTTAAGCTCATCCGAGGACCACTAGAAACGAAAGTTTAACTGCGTGATTAACCATTAACGTAAGCCTGTAAGAACGTAAAGCTGGAGAGTCCAATTTGTAAAATTGAAATTTGAAGCTTAAATAAAATCGATTAAAGTGCCTTTTTTTTCCAATAAAAGCCGCGGGTTCTATTTATTTTCTAATCGAAGACGGCTTCTATTCAAGGGAGGCTTCTAATACGGTATCGAAATTGTTGTAGTCGTTCTTCTGTTGATACAGAAATGTTGTTTAAATGCTGCCACAAAAATCCCCAGACAAATAAGGAGAAGGATTTAACTGATTGTTGTGGAAACGCAAGGTTTTCTTTCATAACGTTTACCTTGCAGTTAGGGCGACTTCCATTCGGTGAATCCATTAGAAATAATGCGCATAATAATGCGTTATGCGGCTCATAGAAATTTGCGTTTTGGTCTCGATGGGATATATTTAGGGTAATATGGGGTAAGATGGGTCGGCGGGGTAAGTCGGGTCATTATAACTTGAAGTGTAGATAGAGTTTTAGAAACCGATATTTTTAACATAACAACCATCACTAATCGCCGGCCATTTTATTCCGATCTTTCTTCACTAAATGATGAAATAATCAATAACATCATTTCTTCAAATAGTAACGAACGTGCGGAATGTTTACCGTAAGGTTATCGTTACCATTAAGGTTTACAGTCCTGGCGATGGTTTAGAAATAAATCGAAAATTCGACGTTTTTAGATCTTGTTATCTTGTTTTACTTTGAATTTTAAAGTTTTTAAGATGCTTTCAGAATGTGCTATTAAAAACAAACGATCGCTACAAAGTCGCATGCATGTAACTTCTTATGTTGCATACCGCGAATTTCTTTTGGCATACAACATGCCACAAGAATGAACATGTTCATTTACTACCGTTGCCTATATTGTGTGACGAAACGAATGCTGAAATGTAACTTGTGTGATTTTGTAGTACACGTTTTTTTTTATAAGCAACATGTTTATAGGCAACACTAGTAAATTTTCTCAAAAAGTTAAGCAACAGTACTACAAGGATCTTACATAAATTAGCAACATAAAATTTTGAAGTAATGTAGCACTAGCATGGCTACAGCACATTTCTTAAAATTGCCACACTAGATGGTTACACTAGGTTGCAATACTATGTCCTACACTTTGTACTTAAACACTTAAGCTTAGACAAAGATTTTCAAGACTGGGAACACATATTTTTCAATTAATACTTAGCAATAAATTAAGCAACAGTACTACTAAAAAATGGTCATATTTTAAGCAACATTACTACGAAGGCCTGACCTTGGTTGCTTATAAAAAAATCCTGTATGTAGCATCAGTAGCATTCGTTTGTTCGGGCCTCATTGTGGCCAAATTATTTCCAACTCATGGTGAACTAGAGCAAGTAACTGTTTAGAAATGAATACCAATAAATGGAAAGATTTGGAAAAAATATTGAAGAAAGAAAGTGTACAACCGAGTCCAACAAAAAAGGATTTTCAAAAATCCAAATAAATGGCAGCAGAAGTGGAAGTCTTAAGGAAGTTATTGACCTTTAAGAAACCCTGAAATAAAGCTTGGGCAGAAGCCTCGGAGAGTGAATTTGATAGCATGGGATGTGAGGGAAGTACCGTAATTATCCTAGTTTAGTGCGCTCCTTAATTTAGTGCTCACCCAAGTTGATAATTTCTGACTCTAATTATTTAGTGCGCACCCTGTTTAAATAATAATTTTCAAGGCACATAATTTAGTGCGCACTTTGTAATTTTCTTCCTGATATGATCAAAAATTCATTTGTGTTTGTGGGATCACGGCAACTGACCCGAACAAAGTAATGAATAATGTGTTTCTGAATCAAATAATGAACTCTGTAAAAGAAAAATTGTCGCATGACGAAGAAGAACTACTTGAGGATGAGGATCCTTTCTCATTTGTAGAATAAATTTTCAATGATATGATACTGATGGTATGATTTATTGCTTGAACTCAAATTTGACGATTTATTGTTCTCTCCTTTTTCTTTTAATAAAAGTGTACCTAATCGACAGTTCGCTCTTGTTTATTAAAAAAAAATTGATGAGCCCTTATTTAGTGGGCACTTTTATCAGAAATAATTTTTTGATCCTCATTATGGTGCACACTAAATTAGGATAACTACGGTAGTGCAAAACAAAAGAACATGTTCACACATGACATTCTCTCCGCCAAAACCTGTAACACCACCACCATCAACACTCCTACAACTAGTGCTAACGTACTACAAATCACATAGTTTTGAACATGTTCAATTTTTTTTGTAGCATGCGACTTGTCGTATCACCTACCTTCTGTACACGATTTTAGATGTATTCTCCAGCAGCCAATCCAGTTAGTGTTGGTGTCCTTTCCGCCAACACATCGTTTACCTAAAAAATGTTATTTTCTTTTTCTGTTTTTTCCCCGCACTACTCTCATTCGACATATACAGTGGAACCTCTAATAGCGGCCACTTTGGGGGACCCAGCTTAGTGGCCGTTGCATTAGAGGTGACCGATGTATGGAGGTTTTATATGAATATACTTTTTTTATCAAAAAGGCTGGTCAGGATGAGAGGGGCATAAAGAATGATTCATGATCAAAATAAACACAACATTATTGAGCCTAAGTGCTTCAAGTCGTTGTGTGACAAGATTCAAAGTCAGCATCGCCTAATGTTTCACAAAAGTTGTTCAAATCATCTACAATAGATAAGGCTGCTTGACTTGACTTTATTTTTGTAAATAATTATTGTAAATAAAGTAACAATTTTTTTTATTTTTACATTCATTTGCTTGCGTAAAGATTTTTTTGACCGTTAATAGAGGTAAAATAAGACATTGGGACAATAGAAAGTGGCCGTTTGGCCGTTGATTGGAGGTGACCGATGTATGGAGGTTTTTTTATAAGAGTTTGACAATAAATTTGGCAGGGACTTTCTTTTCTGGCCGCTTATCAGGAGGTGACCGATGTATGGAGGTGACCATTAATAGAGGTTCCACTGTATGCGACGAATATTTTGCTTTTGTTCGCAATTCACATCGAGCATATATTTTTCGCAGCACCATACTGCTCTGGTTTTGTATCCATCGTTATCTTTTTTAACGCTGATGCCCTGCCCTGACACTGTAGCCACTTTTACAATGGCCCCGAGGTGTCAAAGTTCTCAATTTTTTTTTCTCAATTTCAATGTCTGAAATAAACCAAGAATTGTGACATCTCGGGTTCATCGTACCCTTTTAACTTCTTTCTTTTGAATGTTTTAAACAATTTGTATAAATTTGAGTTGCTAATAAATTTGCAGTGTTGTTAAATTGTCTGGAAGTTTGATTAATAACATTATTTGACTTTCGAACTTCATTAAGGGTTTTTAAAATAGTTCTCTTGCAATCTTAACTGCACATATTAGCTGCCAGAAGGAGTTGGAGATTGTTACAGCAAAGTCAAAATTCACCTTTTTCTAAGGCTAATTTTTAGTTTTTGGAGAAAAATTTAAGTTGGTGCGCATTTAATTTGTCGCAGCTTCTAAAATAATAAATTTTGCGTGGTTTTATTTTGATGATTTTAAGCATTTCGCGCCGATTGCGCCAAATTTCCTCCGCCCAAGAATTTCTCCATTTACGGTTCATTTAATCCGAGCCTCCGAGCCAAATGCGTCGGTTTAATTGGTGTGAACAGGGCATATAACACAATTTTTGGTCACTGAATAATTTAATTGGACTTGGAGAATCATAATACTCTTTGAACTTTGAAACAATTGTTATAATTATAACTTGTAACTGTGCATCGATATTACATCTGCTTAGCTTCTAACTATTCATATGAAATAAGCTTGGTCAAGTTCAGCCTGAAAACGTTTGATTAGAAGTAAAACCTTTTTTGATAAACTACGTTTCGTTTAAACGAGTTTTAAAGATAATGTGCGATGATAAGAGTAGCACGAAAAGATGACTCAGTTGTTTTTGTGAGGGAATCCCCACTCAAGAACCATGTAAGATGATAGCCATAACTGTGGTTCTATGCCCTTTAATCGCTGTGAAGCCAGTATAAGTGTTCTTATTGGTATTCTTTTTCTACCATTGGTTTTTATAATAGGGCTACCAATTCATTCGTATGTGACGACTTCGAGACGATCGACATTAACGCAATTCAAGATGGTGATTTGCTTTTTCAGTAAGGAAGCAGTAACCTTAACTTAGTGAAATTAGGGAGATTCGTAAACTCGAGGAGCCTGTTACACGAAAAAAATCAATTACTTGTGAGAATTTTTTTAAAACTGTTCTACTATAAAGGTACTCCAGATATTTAAAGCCTTTTGTTGTATCAAAAGAAACATCATTACTTTGCACGCTTATTTCAAGTGTTGATGTCAAGTTTCTAATGACTTTGTAGGGAAAAATTCACGAACAACTCTACTAAGTTGTATATAATTCCCTACAAATCTATAGAAAAATAGTTTCGTGTAAACGAAACATGATTTTTCCGAATCCCGTTAATACCATCTCATTCAAAGAGAAAGACGAATAAGAGATAGAAAAAGAGATAACGATAACGTTATCGTTTTTGCATGGTTTTTTTTTTCGTTTCTTTTTCGCAACTGAGGAAGCTAGGTAGCTTTTCACAGACAAAAACCATAATCATGTTTATATACTATCAGTTTTAAATAAAACAACATTTTTGAAGTAGTTTCAAGTGTGTTTTATTAAAATAAACACGGTAGAGTCGTTGGAAACCATAACTAAGAAGAAAAGATCGCGAGGAAGGGACAAAAATTTTAGTTTTAAAATTGGGAGAAAAAAATATTCGGGAGAGGCTTAAAACATGTACTAGAAAGAAAGTAACGCGATGCTTTGTGGTTTCATTGTAACATGCCTTAATATCAATGCATTAATCAAATAGAGAAATGATGTTTCCTTCTTCTAAAATACCAGATATATAATAATATTTTCATGTTTCTTGTATGTTCAAGGCACCGAGATTTGCGTTCGAGATAGGGAGATATTCGAGATAGAGGGTAGTCGAGATTGAGAGATTCCACTGTATTTTCATGTTTCTTGTATGCGTCATTTCGCATTATAGTTATAGTTGGGAACAGGATAATGTTCTTCAAAAATGAAAATTCGAGATCTTTTTCAGCATAAACTGAATATATATGTATATTAATGTATATGAATGGATGAATGCATATTATTAAAACTGGATTTAAATCAAAACAAGTTTTAATAAACCAGGTTTAATTGGTATAAAACACAATGCTTGGTAACTGAATATTTTTATTTGACTTGGAGAATCATAATACTCAGAAAAACTTTGAGATAATAATTATTGTTGTTATTATATCAGTCCACTGTGCTTGTAACCGTGCATTGATATTACATATAAAATATATATAGTACATATGTGTTTACATTTTTCTTGGCATGTTTATACCATTCAGAAGCTGCTTCTGATTTTACTGCATCGCAAGAATATTCTAGAGCTAGTCGAACAACAAAAACTCTTTTTGTGTTATTTGTACTATTAGACTGCCAATTTGTGGGTTTAAGTTTGTTAATGAATCTTCGAATCACAAAATAAAAACTTGTTATTGGCTTTCAGTGAGCAACTTCATATGTCATAATTCATGTTACAATTTCTTGTTGTAAGAAAGAGAAAATAAACCTGTCCAATAAAGTTACTTTTAGAGGCTGCTTACAGCTTGTGCAACATGTCAAACAGCAAGTTTTTACGTTTAGATTTATCAAACTATATATCATGGTTTTGATCAAGTTATTTTTGATTGCCGTTCAAGTGCATTTGCGTAAGATTTTATTTAATCGAATTTATCATTTTCAGATTGACATACACACGTAAACAAAGATCTCTTTATTGTAGGTCTATTTGTCAGTTGCTTATTCAACGATCTCAACTAAATTAAAATATACATTTTTTGGAAAGAAATGTTACATTGGAATCAATTAAGTTTGTGCTATACCATCAGCGAAAGCTGCTAAAAACATAAAACTCTGACTTTTTTACGAATCATTTATCATCATTTTGCTATATCATATGTTTCTTTGGTCAAGGTTTCAATAGGTTGGATCAAAGATTTAATCAACTCTAGTTCATTTATATAATGCTCAATAGATCGTTTTGTTTCAAGTATTATGCGGTACTCTCAAGTTACTTACTGGGAATCCGTCTGGTGTTGTTGGAGGAAGTTTACACATAAAATGGCAGTTATCATTTCAAAACAATGAAGAAAAGGATGAATGCGATTTTCAAGTTTGTCTTGATACCACTTATAAATCATGCATTTTAAGTAGGAATGGAAATTTTATTTCCTTCTCAAGAAACACTGTATTTGGAAATCGCATAGATGTTAAATACGTTGGTGATATCATTACCATCACCATCAATAATCTAAACAAAGCTGATGATGGCACAAAGCTTTACGTGCGTGCTGTATTCCGAACATCAAATGTGATGGTCCCAAAGAAAGAAAATCTTACGATTCAAGTTATAGGTAAGAATAATATCAATTGACATTAGTCTACTGGCATTTCGATTCATTTAATGATTATTAAGAAACTAGCAATCAAACTTTGATTTTACTGGAGATAGCTAGATCTTTCTATAAAGACTCTGCTGGCAAAAATAAATGATTAACTTGTGTAGAAGGTATTTTGATTTTGTTGACACTCCAACACGCGTCAACAAGGAAACAGCATACAAGTTATATTCTAGTTAATAATGGAACCAAAGTTAGAACGTTTATTTCAATGAATTTTCATCAACTGCCAATAAAATTTATGATAGAGCCTCTTTTACTAACCTTTCTCAAGATTTGTGTTGTTTAGAAAAATAAAAAAATACCGGTATAGGAAGACAAATGAAATGAAATGACAAATGGAAGACAAAACCTTAATAATAAGGTTTTAAAACAGGTTATAAAGGTTACATAACAATTTTTATCGCTCTCACTTTAAGAAAGAATTAAAAAATTTCCTAAAATTTAACTAAAAGAATCATCCTGCTAACAAATCAGAACTCACCTGTGATTGTTACGATTCAACCACTGCTAACCTATTGTTCCTATTCGGCATTTGAAACATTGCCACCAGAACGTAACATCGATCGTGGAGAATCGACTAAGGAAGACGACCAATAGAAAGAAGTTGTACCTTTCGTCCACATCAGCGACAACGATAATGTCAGTTAGAATTTAAAAATAACTTTGAAATAAACAATACCACCATCAAACCATAAATCATAGACTTTCCGTTTCGTTTACCTTGTAATACTACAACATGTATATGAATCGTTTTGTTCTAAAAACTTTTGATTTTCTTTACGTTATTGTTCAATTTTGGAACATCAAAACTTCATGGTGTAAACATGTTGTTTTGCGAAATATTGTTTTGGAAAAGTGAGCATTTGACCACGTGATGATACCTCGATCTTTCAAACATTGTGTTATATTTGGCGGAGTGCAGAAATTCATCGAGGCACCAATTTTTGGTTTCCGTAAATAAATTTTCCATAACTGACTAGCTACAATTACAAAAATTTTATTTAACTCCCAAATTTTGCGGTAACAGTTTCACTAATCAGGGGAAACTTCTTTACTTTTGGACCCATTTCCACGGATGTTAAGTATAACCCAATAATCTTAACAATCACAGCATACCATTGAAAATAGTTTGAAATTTCAGTACGACTTGAAAAATTGTGAAAACGTTTACATTGAATTGTTTCATTATAACACGTGGTAAAAAACATGCGTGCATTAATCAAATTTTGCAGACACGTCCAGAAATAGAAGCGTTATAATGTACTAAATTTTATGCCACGTCAGATATTTCTATCCATACTGAAATCTCAAATCGGTTTGAGTTCAAGGCGGCTTTCATGTAAACGTACTCTTACTTAGTTTTCGTTAGCGAACGGATGATACGCATCCCCTTTGCAGCTCCTCATTATAGAGTTCAACACATCTCGATCGTCGGTTTATTTATTGAATTAAAAATACTACCTGAAGTGGATTAATCTTTGTAAGCAACTTTTTTCTGGAATAACTCAAAAGACTTCAGGCAAAACTGACTGTGTACTTCACATAACAGATGGGGCAAGCAAAGTATAGTATATTAAGCTTAACCACCATTCTAAACCAATTGGTACAATTCGTTAGGTGAGAATTATTTTGTTCTATCTCCAATTTTTTTTAAAATGAGAAAATTAAGTTTTAACCTCACTGAATCTTTAAGCAACCAATAAGATAAGACTACCTTTAGAAGAAGATTTTGCGCTTGTTTTTGGAAAAAGCTCATGGAGAAAGAACAAAATAATCCTGAAAAGCTTGAAAACAATCGAGGCTCATTTTTTCCAAAAATGGAGATAGAACAAAATAATTCTCACCTAGCGAATTGTTTATTTGATCATAAAAAATTAATACTTTAGTACATGGAAAGCTAACTGTCTCTTCAGTTTCACAATAACTAAGCCATCACTATCAGTGTTATATACATCCTGAAATATCTAAGGGAGGCGCAATTATTCTTAGAATATATTTACCTGCATTTTTGTTTTGTCACCCTCTAGTTTTGTGATCTATGAATATTTGCTGGTTCAGCCTATAGTTGATTTAATCGAGACAATGGCATCTTGTGCCTGATGAATGCCAACATATAAGTTGTAATAAATCCTATATTTTCATAACTTGTAATAAGTTAAAACATACCTTTTACAAACCAATGAATTCAAATGATCAGTGGCATTGCACCGTGAGAGCTGTGAGTTTCAAAAAGGACTATTTCTTCTAAAAGAAGCTGATTTGTCATACTTAGAAAAGCTTGAACTGACTGGGTTTCAATAAAATGTTGCAAGGCGTCCGTGCTTGCAACAATTTAAAGAGTGTATCACCAGAAGATATGTATTAGGATAAAAGCAGCCACAAACATGTACATATTTATAATATGTAATAACAAATATATAAAGTTAAATGTTAACTGAGGTCTGCCTGATGAAAAGAGAACTTTACTAAAGTGCAAGAGCTTTATTATTCTAATATTCTAATAAACCATACCAAGCAAACATGTATTCCAACCTTATTCCTTCCAATTAAACCCTCTTAGTTTATAAAAATCATACTCTTAACCATTCTGACCTTGAAACGTATCTGTACTTTATAACATTGCATTTAGACCGAGTTTAAATGAGTTTAATCATGTACTTTTATCTTGTATATTTCCTCGCTGGTCTCCCATCAATATTTTTGACATCCCATAAATTGTATAAGTCGACTTTCGTCTACTACCAATAACATGAAATAACAATTGTTATTTACGCGTTGTCCAGGATTTCTGGATTGACTGCTGACATTGTGACAGCTCGATCTTTCGAGCGATAATGATAGTAATAGTTACAAAAGTAGCTTGAACCATGTTATGTTCAAAATAAACATGATAAACAAAGTAAAGATAACTATGAAAAAAAAAAGTCAGTCTGCATCATCTCGTCTGCAATAGCCTTTCCCGAATCCGTTTAAACACCATGTTATGGCTGAGCCAATAAGTGTAGCCTCGTTTTAAAGGATTCAATTATTTTTCAGTAATAAGAAATGTGTGAAACAATAGAATATGGAAAATTTCAGTTCTATCGCTGTCCGAAAACGATAATGTAAACAAGTGTTCGACAGATTTTCATGACTGTGATTTTTGTATATTAGAAACCTTAAACTTGGGTCAAAATTATTCTTGGTACTCAGGAACAAATGCGCAAAAATATTTTACAAACAACATCTCATAGCACTCAGTTCCAAGAGCACAGAAGATTCTTTGTTATTTTCAAAAGTTAACTTCATAGTTAGTTTGATATTGACAAAAAAAACACGCTGTCTTTCACAAAAACACATTTTTGGCCGTCATCAGATAAGTTTTTCTATACCCCTTCTTTTTCCAAATATTGGTGTACCGTATTCTCTCTAATAACCGCCCGGGCGCTTATAACGTTTTTTTTGAAAATTAGGGGGAGGGGGCGCTAGATAGGGGCGCTAGTTGAGAGGGGCGCTGATAAAAATTTTTTTGAAATGATCATGCCAGCTGTGAACGAGGCATTACTTTTTATCATAGCAGAATAAAAAACAACTGTATTTTTCAGTGACAGTTAGCAAGACAGATTGGATATTTAAGTTATAAAGCACTATAAAACACAGCTATAACTGCTAGGGGATAGGATGTGTTGATATACACTTGGTCAAGCATAAGTATTCAGACGTTTTACAAATCTGTCTGTTTCACCAGGTATATATGAGTGTCCAAAATATCCTCCTCAAGAATGCACAGAATTTATCAAAAATGAGTGCTTATCTGATACTGATTGGTGGAGATAATAAGAAGTGTTGCTCAAATGGATGTCGACTGGTTTGTGCTGGTATCAATAAAGCTAAACCTAAGGAAGAAGCTATCTCGTTACCCTTACTGACAGAAATGATTTATTTTGATTGTTTTCCCATATTTAGTAAAATGTGTATGCTATTGAGTTAAGGGTTTGTACTGTTGTAAAATGTTTATTCGATGTTTTAATTTCTGTGTAATAGTTAGTTTGTTCTGTTCCTGTTGATCCTTGGTTTTCTGATTGATGCTTCTGGAAGTATTGGTGCCTGTCAATTTCCAGAAGATCTTAATATTTGTAGCAAAGATTATTGGTGCTTTCGACATCAGCGAAGAAGGAACACATGTTGGAGTTAATATACTACTCAAATGATGCTGTGGTAGCATTTGATTTCAATAAATTCAAAGGAGAAGTTTTGAATAAAGAAGCTATAGTGAAAGAAATCAACAAAATCTCTGGGAAAGATGGAAAGATTTGGAAAATAATATTGAAGAAAGAAAGTGTACAACCGAGTCCCAACAAAAAGGATTTTCAAAAATCCAAATAAATGGCAGCAGAAGTGGATAAGTCTTAAGGAAGTTATTGACCTTTACGAAACCCCTGAAATAAAGCTTGTGGGCAGAAGCCTCGGAGAGTGAATTTGATAGCATGGGGATGTGATGGGTAAGTACCGTAATTATTCCTAGTTTAAGTGCGCTCGCTTAATTAGTGGCTCACCCAAGTTGATAAGTTCTGACTCTAATTATTTAGTGCGCACCCTGTTTAAATAATAATTTTTCAAGGCACATAATTTAGTGCGCACTTTGTAGATTTTCTTCCTGATATGATCAAAAATTCATTTGTGTTTGTGGGATCACGGCAACTGACCCGAACAAAGTAATGAATAAGTGTGTTTCTGAATCAAATAATGAACTCTGTAAAAGAAAAATTGTCGCATGACGAAGAAGAACTACTTGAGGATGAGGATCCTTTTCTCATTTGTAGAATAAATTTCAATGATATGATACTGATGGTATGAATTTATTGCTTGAACTCAAATTTGACGATTTATTGTTCTCTCCTTTTTCTTTTAATAAAAGTGTTACCTAATCGACAGTTCGCTCTGTTATTAAAAAAAAATTGATTGAGCCCATTATTTAGGTGGGCACTTTTATCAGAATATAATTTTTGTGATCCTCATTATGGTGCAACACTAAATTAGGATAACTACGGTAGTGCAAAACAAAAGAACATGTTTCACACATGGACATTCTCTCCGCCAAAACCTGTAACACCACCACCATCAACACTCCTACAACTAGTGCTAACGTACTACAAATCACATAGTTTTGAACATGTTCAATTTTTTTTGTAGCATGCGACTTGTCGTATCACCTACCTTCTGTACACGATTTTAGATGTATTCTCCAGCAGCCAATCCAGTTAGTGTTGGTGTCCTTTCCGCCAACACATCGTTTACCTAAAAAATGTTATTTTCTTTTCTGTTTTTTCCCCGCACTACTCTCATTCGACATATACCAGTGGAACCTCTAATAGCGGCCACTTTGGGGGACCCCAGCTTAGTGGCCGTTGCATTAGAGGTGACCGATGTATGGAGGTTTTTATATGATATACATCTTTTTTATCAAAAAGGCCTGGTCAGGATGAGAGGGGCATAAAGAATGATTCATGATCAAAATAAACACAACATTATTGAGCCTAAGTGCTTCAAGTCGTTGTGTGACAAGATTCAAAGTCATGCATCGCCTAATGTTTCACAAAAGTTGTTCAAATCATCTACAATAGATAAGGCTGCTTGACTTGACTTTATTTTTGTAAATAATTATTGTAAATATAAGTAACAATTTTTTTATTTTTAACATTCATTTGCTTGGCGTAAAGATTTTTTTGACCGTTAATAGAGGTAAAATAAGACATTGGGACAATAGAAAGTGGCCGTTTGGCCGTTGATTGGAGGTGACCGATGTATGGAGGTTTTTTTATAAGAGTTTGACAATAAATTTGGCAGGGACTTTCTTTTCTGGCCGCTTATCAGGAGGTGACCGATGTATGGAGGTGACCATTAATAGAGGTTCCACTGTATGCGACGAATATTTTGCTTTTGTTCGCAATTCACATCGAGCATATATTTTTCGCAGCACCATACTGCTCTGGTTTTGTATCCATTCGTTATCTTTTTTAACGCTGATGGCCCTGCCCTGACACTGTAGCCACTTTTACAATGGCCCCGAGGGTGTCAAAGTTCTCAATTTTTTTTTCTCAATTTCAATGTCTGAAATAAACCAAGAATTGTGACATCTCGGGTTCATCGTACCCTTTTAACTTCTTTCGTTTGAATGTTTTAAACAATTTGTATAATTTGAGTTGCTAATAAATTTTGCAGTGTTGTTAAATTGTCTGGAAGTTTGATTAATAACATCTATTTGACTTTCGAACTTCAGTAAGGGTTTTTTAAAAATAGTTCTCTTGCAATCTTAACTGCACATATTAGCTGCCAGAAGGAGTTGGAGATTGTTACAGCAAAGTCAAAATCACCTTTTTCTAAGGCTAATTTTTAGTTTTTGGAGAAAAATTTAAGTTGGTGCGCAGTTTAATTTGTCGCAGCTTCTAAAATAATAAATTTTGCGTGGTTTTATTTTGATGATTTTAAGCATTTCGCGCCGATTGCGCCAAATTTCCTCCGGCCCAAGGAATTTCTCCCATTTACGGTTTCATTTAATCCGAGCCTCCGAGCCAAATGCGTCGGTTTAATTGGTGGTGAACAGGGCATATAACACAATTTTTGGTCACTAGAATAATTTAATTGGACTTGGAGAATCATAATACTCTTTGAACTTTGAAACAATTGTTATAATTATAACTTGTAACTGTGCATCGATATTACATCCTGCTTAGCTTCTAATCTATCATATGAAATAAGCTTGGTCAAGTTCAGCCTGAAAACGCTTTGATTAGAAGTAAAACCTTTTTTAGATAAACTACGTTTCGTTTTAAACGAGTTTTAAAGATAAGTTGTGCGATGATAAGAGTAGCACGAAAAGATGACTCAGTTGTTTTTGTGAGGGAATCCCCACTCAAAAACCATGTAAGATGATAGCCCATAACTGTGGTTCTATGCCCTTTAATCGCTGTGAAGCCAGTATAAGTGTTCTTATTGGTATTCTTTTTCTACCATTGGTTTTTTATAATAGGGCTACCAATTCATTCGTATGTGACGACTTCGAGACGATCGACATTAACGCAATTCAAGATGGTGATTTGCTTTTTCAGTAAGGAAGCAGTAACCTTAACTTAGTGAAATTAGGGAGATTCGTAAACTCGAGGAGCCTGTTACACGAAAAAAATCAATTACTTGTGAGAATTTTTTTAAAACTGTTCTACTATAAAGGTACTCCAGATATTTAAAGCCTTTTGTTGTATCAAAAGAAACATCATTACTTTGCACGCTTATTTCAAGTGTTGATGTCAAGTTTCTAATGACTTTGTAGGGAAAAATTCACGAACAACTCTACTAAGTTGTATATAATTCCCTACAAATCTATAGAAAAATAGTTTCGTGTAAACGAAAACATGATTTTTCCGAATCCCGTTAATACCATCTCATTCAAAGAGAAAGACGAATAAGAGATAGAAAAAGAGATAACGATAACGTTATCGTTTTTGCATGGTTTTTTTTTTTCGTTTCTTTTTCGCAACTGAGGAAGCTAGGTAGCTTTTCACAGACAAAACCATAATCATGTTTATATACTATCAGTTTTAAATAAAACAACATTTTTGAAGTAGTTTCAAGTGTGTTTTATTAAAATAAACACGGTAGAGTCGTTGGAAACCATAACTAAGAAGAAAAGATCGCGAGGAAGGGACAAAAATTTTAGTTTTAAAATTGGGAGAAAAAAATATTCGGGAGAGGCTTAAAACATGTACTAGAAAGAAAGTAACGCGATGCTTTGTGGTTTCATTGTAACATGCCTTAATATCAATGCATTAATCAAATAGAGAAATGATGTTTCCTTCTTCTAAAATACCAGATATATAATAATATTTTCATGTTTCTTGTATGTTCAAGGCACCGAGATTTGCGTTCGAGATAGGGAGATATTCGAGATAGAGGGTAGTCGAGATTGAGAGATTCCACTGTATTTTCATGTTTCTTGTATGCGTCATTTCGCATTATAGTTATAGTTGGGAACAGGATAATGTTCTTCAAAAATGAAAATTCGAGATCTTTTTCAGCATAAACTGAATATATATGTATATTAATGTATATGAATGGATGAATGCATATTATTAAAACTGGATTTAAATCAAAACAAGTTTTAATAAACCAGGTTTAATTGGTATAAAACACAATGCTTGGTAACTGAATATTTTTATTTGACTTGGAGAATCATAATACTCAGAAAAACTTTGAGATAATAATTATTGTTGTTATTATATCAGTCCACTGTGCTTGTAACCGTGCATTGATATTACATATAAAATATATATAGTACATATGTGTTTACATTTTTCTTGGCATGTTTATACCATTCAGAAGCTGCTTCTGATTTTACTGCATCGCAAGAATATTCTAGAGCTAGTCGAACAACAAAAACTCTTTTGTGTTATTTGTACTATTAGACTGCCAATTTGTGGGTTTAAGTTTGTTAATGAATCTTCGAATCACAAAATAAAAACTTGTTATTGGCTTTCAGTGAGCAACTTCATATGTCATAATTCATGTTACAATTTCTTGTTGTAAGAAAGAGAAAATAAACCTGTCCAATAAAGTTACTTTTAGAGGCTGCTTACAGCTTGTGCAACATGTCAAAAAGCAAGTTTTTACGTTTAGATTTATCAAACTATATATCATGGTTTTGATCAAGTTATTTTTGATTGCCGTTCAAGTGCATTTGCGTAAGATTTTATTTAATCGAATTTATCATTTTCAGATTGACATACACACGTAAACAAAGATCTCTTTATTGTAGGTCTATTTGTCAGTTGCTTATTCAACGATCTCAACTAAATTAAAATATACATTTTTTGGAAAGAAATGTTACATTGGAATCAATTAAGTTTGTGCTATACCATCAGCGAAAGCTGCTAAAAACATAAAACTCTGACTTTTTTACGAATCATTTATCATCATTTTGCTATATCATATGTTTCTTTGGTCAAGGTTTCAATAGGTTGGATCAAAGATTTAATCAACTCTAGTTCATTTATATAATGCTCAATAGATCGTTTTGTTTCAAGTATTATGCGGTACTCTCAAGTTACTTACTGGGAATCCGTCTGGTGTTGTTGGAGGAAGTTTACACATAAAATGGCAGTTATCATTTCAAAACAATGAAGAAAAGGATGAATGCGATTTTCAAGTTTGTCTTGATACCACTTATAAATCATGCATTTTAAGTAGGAATGGAAATTTTATTTCCTTCTCAAGAAACACTGTATTTGGAAATCGCATAGATGTTAAATACGTTGGTGATATCATTACCATCACCATCAATAATCTAAACAAAGCTGATGATGGCACAAAGCTTTACGTGCGTGCTGTATTCCGAACATCAAATGTGATGGTCCCAAAGAAAGAAAATCTTACGATTCAAGTTATAGGTAAGAATAATATCAATTGACATTAGTCTACTGGCATTTCGATTCATTTAATGATTATTAAGAAACTAGCAATCAAACTTTGATTTTACTGGAGATAGCTAGATCTTTCTATAAAGACTCTGCTGGCAAAAATAAATGATTAACTTGTGTAGAAGGTATTTTGATTTTGTTGACACTCCAACACGCGTCAACAAGGAAACAGCATACAAGTTATATTCTAGTTAATAATGGAACCAAAGTTAGAACGTTTATTTCAATGAATTTTCATCAACTGCCAATAAAATTTATGATAGAGCCTCTTTTACTAACCTTTCTCAAGATTTGTGTTGTTTAGAAAAATAAAAAAATACCGGTATAGGAAGACAAATGAAATGAAATGACAAATGGAAGACAAAACCTTAATAATAAGGTTTTAAAACAGGTTATAAAGGTTACATAACAATTTTTATCGCTCTCACTTTAAGAAAGAATTAAAAAATTTCCTAAAATTTAACTAAAAGAATCATCCTGCTAACAAATCAGAACTCACCTGTGATTGTTACGATTCAACCACTGCTAACCTATTGTTCCTATTCGGCATTTGAAACATTGCCACCAGAACGTAACATCGATCGTGGAGAATCGACTAAGGAAGACGACCAATAGAAAGAAGTTGTACCTTTCGTCCACATCAGCGACAACGATAATGTCAGTTAGAATTTAAAAATAACTTTGAAATAAACAATACCACCATCAAACCATAAATCATAGACTTTCCGTTTCGTTTACCTTGTAATACTACAACATGTATATAAATCGTTTTGTTCTAAAAACTTTTGATTTTCTTTACGTTATTGTTCAATTTTGGAACATCAAAACTTCATGGTGTAAACATGTTGTTTTGCGAAATATTGTTTTGGAAAAGTGAGCATTTGACCACGTGATGATACCTCGATCTTTCAAACATTGTGTTATATTTGGCGGAGTGCAGAAATTCATCGAGGCACCAATTTTTGGTTTCCGTAAATAAATTTTCCATAACTGACTAGCTACAATTACAAAAATTTTATTTAATTCCCAAATTTTGCGGTAACAGTTTCACTAATCAGGGGAAACTTCTTTACTTTTGGACCCATTTCCACGGATGTTAAGTATAACCCAATAATCTTAACAATCACAGCATACCGTTGAAAATAGTTTGAAATTTCAGTACGACTTGAAAAATTGTGAAAACGTTTACATTGAATTGTTTCATTATAACACGTGGTAAAAAACATGCGTGTATTAATCAAATTTTGCAGACACGTCCAGAAATAGAAGCGTTATAATGTACTAAATTTTATGCCACGTCAGATATTTCTATCCATACTGAAATCTCAAATCGGTTTGAGTTCAAGGCGGCTTTCATGTAAACGTACTCTTACTTAGTTTTCGTTAGCGAACGGATGATACGCATCCCCTTTGCAGCTCCTCATTATAGAGTTCAACACATCTCGATCGTCGGTTTATTTATTGAATTAAAAATACTACCTGAAGTGGATTAATCTTTGTAAGCAACTTTTTTCTGGAATAACTCAAAAGACTTCAGGCAAAACTGACTGTGTACTTCACATAACAGATGGGGCAAGCAAAGTATAGTATATTAAGCTTAACCACCATTCTAAACCAATTGGTACAATTCGTTAGGTGAGAATTATTTTGTTCTATCTCCAATTTTTTTTAAAATGAGAAAATTAAGTTTTAACCTCACTGAATCTTTAAGCAACCAATAAGATAAGACTACCTTTAGAAGAAGATTTTGCGCTTGTTTTTGGAAAAAGCTCATGGAGAAAGAACAAAATAATCCTGAAAAGCTTGAAAACAATCGAGGCTCATTTTTTCCAAAAATGGAGATAGAACAAAATAATTCTCACCTAGCGAATTGTTTATTTGATCATAAAAAATTAATACTTTAGTACATGGAAAGCTAACTGTCTCTTCAGTTTCACAATAACTAAGCCATCACTATCAGTGTTATATACATCCTGAAATATCTAAGGGAGGCGCAATTATTCTTAGAATATATTTACCTGCATTTTTGTTTTGTCACCCTCTAGTTTTGTGATCTATGAATATTTGCTGGTTCAGCCTATAGTTGATTTAATCGAGACAATGGCATCTTGTGCCTGATGAATACCAACATATAAGTTGTAATAAATCCTATATTTTCATAACTTGTAATAAGTTAAAACATACCTTTTACAAACCAATGAATTCAAATGATCAGTGACATTGCACCGTGAGAGCTGTGAGTTTCAAAAAGGACTATTTCTTCTAAAAGAAGCTGATTTGTCATACTTAGAAAAGCTTGAACTGACTGGGTTTCAATAAAATGTTGCAAGGCGTCCGTGCTTGCAACAATTTAAAGAGTGTATCACCAGAAGATATGTATTAGGATAAAAGCAGCCACAAACATGTACATATTTATAATATGTAATAACAAATATATAAAGTTAAATGTTAACTGAGGTCTGCCTGATGAAAAGAGAACTTTACTAAAGTGCAAGAGCTTTATTATTCTAATATTCTAATAAACCATACCAAGCAAACATGTATTCCAACCTTATTCCTTCCAATTAAACCCTCTTAGTTTATAAAATCATACTCTTAACCATTCTGACCTTGAAACGTATCTGTTACTTTATAACATTGCATTTAGACCGAGTTTAAATGAGTTTAATCATGTACTTTTATCTTGTATATTTCCTCGCTGGTCTCCCATCAATATTTTTGACATCCCATAAATTGTATAAGTCGACTTTCGTCTACTACCAATAACATGAAATAACAATTGTTATTTACGCGTTGTCCAGGATTTCTGGATTGACTGCTGACATTGTGACAGCTCGATCTTTCGAGCGATAATGATAGTAATAGTTACAAAAGTAGCTTGAACCATGTTATGTTCAAAATAAACATGATAAACAAAGTAAAGATAACTATGAAAAAAAAAAAGTCAGTCTGCATCATCTCGTCTGCAATAGCC
Source organism: Turritopsis dohrnii (assembly GCA_027922465.2). Classification (NCBI taxonomy): domain Eukaryota; kingdom Metazoa; phylum Cnidaria; class Hydrozoa; order Anthoathecata; family Oceaniidae; genus Turritopsis; species Turritopsis dohrnii. The sequence goes on from BQMF02000306.1 coordinate 97,095, forward strand.
TTTCCCGAATCCGTTTAAACACCATGTTATGGCTGAGCCAATAAGTGTAGCCTCGTTTTAAAGGATTCAATTATTTTTCAGTAATAAGAAATGTGTGAAACAATAGAATATGGAAATTTCAGTTCTATCGCTGTCCGAAAACGATAATGTAAACAGTGTTCGACAGATTTTCATGACTGTGATTTTTGTATATTAGAAAACTTAAACTTGGGTCAAAATTATTCTTGGTCTCAGGAACAAATGCGCAAAAATATTTTACAAACAACATCTCATAGCACTCATTCCAAGAGCACAGAAGATTCTTTGTTATTTTCAAAAGTTAACTTCATAGTTAGTTGATATTGACAAAAAAAACACGCTGTCTTTCACAAAAACACATTTTTGGCCGTCATCAGATAAGTTTTCTATACCCCTTCTTTTTCCAAATATTGGTGTACCGTATTCTCTCTAATAACCGCCCGGGCGCTTATAACGTTTTTTGAAAATTAGGGGGAGGGGGCGCTAGATAGGGGCGCTAGTTGAAGAGGGGCGCTGATAAAAATTTTTTTGAAATGATCATGCCAGCTGTGAACGAGGCATTACTTTTTATCATAGCAGAATAAAAACAACTGTATTTTTCAGGACAGTTAGCAAGACAGATTGGATATTTAAGTTATAAAGCACTATAAAACACAGCTATAACTGCTAGGGGATAGGATTGTTGATATACACTGGTCAAGCATAAGTATTCAGACGTTTTACAAATCTGTCTGTTTCACCAGGTATATATGAGTGTCCAAAATATCCTCCTCAAGAATGCACAGAATTTATCAAAAATGAGTGCTTATCTGATACTGATTGTGGAGATAATAAGAAGTGTTGCTCAAATGGATGTCGACTGGTTTGTGCTGGTATCAATAAAGCTAAACCTAAGGAAGAAGCTATCTCGTTACCCTTACTGACAGAAATGATTTATTTTTGATTGTTTTCCCATATTTAGTAAAATGTGTATGCTATTGAGTTAAGGGTTCTGTTGTAAAATGTTTATTCGATGTTTTAATTTCTGTGTAATATTTAGTTTGTTCTGTTCCTGTTGATCTTGGTTTTCTGATTGATGCTTCTGGAAGTATTGGTGCTGTCAATTTCCAGAAGATCTTAATATTTGTAGCAAAGATTATTGGTGCTTTCGACATCAGCGAAGAAGGAACACATGTTGGAGTTATATACTACTCAAATGATGCTGTGGTAGCATTTGATTTCAATAAATTCAAAGGAGAAGTTTTGAATAAAGAAGCTATAGTGAAAGAAATCAACAAAATCTCTGGAAAGATGGAAAGATTTGGAAAAAATATTGAAGAAAGAAAGTGTACAACCGAGTCCAACAAAAAAGGATTTTAAAAATCCAAATAAATGGCAGCAGAAGTGGAAGTCTTAAGGAAGTTATTGACCTTTAAGAAACCCTGAAATAAAGCTTGGGCAGAAGCCTCGGAGAGTGAATTTGATAGCATGGGATGTGAGGGAAGTACCGTAATTATCCTAGTTTAGTGCGCTCCTTAATTTAGTGCTCACCCAAGTTGATAATTTCTGACTCTAATTATTTAGTGCGCACCCTGTTTAAATAATAATTTTCAAGGCACATAATTTAGTGCGCACTTTGTAATTTTCTTCCTGATATGATCAAAAATTCATTTGTGTTTGTGGGATCACGGCAACTGACCCGAACAAAGTAATGAATAATGTGTTTCTGAATCAAATAATGAACTCTGTAAAAGAAAAATTGTCGCATGACGAAGAAGAACTACTTGAGGATGAGGATCCTTTCTCATTTGTAGAATAAATTTTCAATGATATGATACTGATGGTATGATTTATTGCTTGAACTCAAATTTGACGATTTATTGTTCTCTCCTTTTTCTTTTAATAAAAGTGTACCTAATCGACAGTTCGCTCTTGTTTATTAAAAAAAATTGATGAGCCCTTATTTAGTGGGCACTTTTATCAGAAATAATTTTTTGATCCTCATTATGGTGCACACTAAATTAGGATAACTACGGTAGTGCAAAACAAAAGAACATGTTCACACATGACATTCTCTCCGCCAAAACCTGTAACACCACCACCATCAACACTCCTACAACTAGTGCTAACGTACTACAAATCACATAGTTTTGAACATGTTCAATTTTTTTTGTAGCATGCGACTTGTCGTATCACCTACCTTCTGTACACGATTTTAGATGTATTCTCCAGCAGCCAATCCAGTTAGTGTTGGTGTCCTTTCCGCCAACACATCGTTTACCTAAAAAATGTTATTTTCTTTTTCTGTTTTTTCCCCGCACTACTCTCATTCGACATATACAGTGGAACCTCTAATAGCGGCCACTTTGGGGGACCCAGCTTAGTGGCCGTTGCATTAGAGGTGACCGATGTATGGAGGTTTTATATGAATATACTTTTTTTATCAAAAAGGCTGGTCAGGATGAGAGGGGCATAAAGAATGATTCATGATCAAAATAAACACAACATTATTGAGCCTAAGTGCTTCAAGTCGTTGTGTGACAAGATTCAAAGTCAGCATCGCCTAATGTTTCACAAAAGTTGTTCAAATCATCTACAATAGATAAGGCTGCTTGACTTGACTTTATTTTTGTAAATAATTATTGTAAATAAAGTAACAATTTTTTTTATTTTTACATTCATTTGCTTGCGTAAAGATTTTTTTGACCGTTAATAGAGGTAAAATAAGACATTGGGACAATAGAAAGTGGCCGTTTGGCCGTTGATTGGAGGTGACCGATGTATGGAGGTTTTTTTATAAGAGTTTGACAATAAATTTGGCAGGGACTTTCTTTTCTGGCCGCTTATCAGGAGGTGACCGATGTATGGAGGTGACCATTAATAGAGGTTCCACTGTATGCGACGAATATTTTGCTTTTGTTCGCAATTCACATCGAGCATATATTTTTCGCAGCACCATACTGCTCTGGTTTTGTATCCATCGTTATCTTTTTTAACGCTGATGCCCTGCCCTGACACTGTAGCCACTTTTACAATGGCCCCGAGGTGTCAAAGTTCTCAATTTTTTTTTCTCAATTTCAATGTCTGAAATAAACCAAGAATTGTGACATCTCGGGTTCATCGTACCCTTTTAACTTCTTTCTTTTGAATGTTTTAAACAATTTGTATAAATTTGAGTTGCTAATAAATTTGCAGTGTTGTTAAATTGTCTGGAAGTTTGATTAATAACATTATTTGACTTTCGAACTTCATTAAGGGTTTTTAAAATAGTTCTCTTGCAATCTTAACTGCACATATTAGCTGCCAGAAGGAGTTGGAGATTGTTACAGCAAAGTCAAAATTCACCTTTTTCTAAGGCTAATTTTTAGTTTTTGGAGAAAAATTTAAGTTGGTGCGCATTTAATTTGTCGCAGCTTCTAAAATAATAAATTTTGCGTGGTTTTATTTTGATGATTTTAAGCATTTCGCGCCGATTGCGCCAAATTTCCTCCGCCCAAGAATTTCTCCATTTACGGTTCATTTAATCCGAGCCTCCGAGCCAAATGCGTCGGTTTAATTGGTGTGAACAGGGCATATAACACAATTTTTGGTCACTGAATAATTTAATTGGACTTGGAGAATCATAATACTCTTTGAACTTTGAAACAATTGTTATAATTATAACTTGTAACTGTGCATCGATATTACATCTGCTTAGCTTCTAACTATTCATATGAAATAAGCTTGGTCAAGTTCAGCCTGAAAACGTTTGATTAGAAGTAAAACCTTTTTTGATAAACTACGTTTCGTTTAAACGAGTTTTAAAGATAATGTGCGATGATAAGAGTAGCACGAAAAGATGACTCAGTTGTTTTTGTGAGGGAATCCCCACTCAAAACCATGTAAGATGATAGCCATAACTGTGGTTCTATGCCCTTTAATCGCTGTGAAGCCAGTATAAGTGTTCTTATTGGTATTCTTTTTCTACCATTGGTTTTTATAATAGGGCTACCAATTCATTCGTATGTGACGACTTCGAGACGATCGACATTAACGCAATTCAAGATGGTGATTTGCTTTTTCAGTAAGGAAGCAGTAACCTTAACTTAGTGAAATTAGGGAGATTCGTAAACTCGAGGAGCCTGTTACACGAAAAAAATCAATTACTTGTGAGAATTTTTTTAAAACTGTTCTACTATAAAGGTACTCCAGATATTTAAAGCCTTTTGTTGTATCAAAAGAAACATCATTACTTTGCACGCTTATTTCAAGTGTTGATGTCAAGTTTCTAATGACTTTGTAGGGAAAAATTCACGAACAACTCTACTAAGTTGTATATAATTCCCTACAAATCTATAGAAAAATAGTTTCGTGTAAACGAAACATGATTTTTCCGAATCCCGTTAATACCATCTCATTCAAAGAGAAAGACGAATAAGAGATAGAAAAAGAGATAACGATAACGTTATCGTTTTTGCATGGTTTTTTTTTTCGTTTCTTTTTCGCAACTGAGGAAGCTAGGTAGCTTTTCACAGACAAAAACCATAATCATGTTTATATACTATCAGTTTTAAATAAAACAACATTTTTGAAGTAGTTTCAAGTGTGTTTTATTAAAATAAACACGGTAGAGTCGTTGGAAACCATAACTAAGAAGAAAAGATCGCGAGGAAGGGACAAAAATTTTAGTTTTAAAATTGGGAGAAAAAAATATTCGGGAGAGGCTTAAAACATGTACTAGAAAGAAAGTAACGCGATGCTTTGTGGTTTCATTGTAACATGCCTTAATATCAATGCATTAATCAAATAGAGAAATGATGTTTCCTTCTTCTAAAATACCAGATATATAATAATATTTTCATGTTTCTTGTATGTTCAAGGCACCGAGATTTGCGTTCGAGATAGGGAGATATTCGAGATAGAGGGTAGTCGAGATTGAGAGATTCCACTGTATTTTCATGTTTCTTGTATGCGTCATTTCGCATTATAGTTATAGTTGGGAACAGGATAATGTTCTTCAAAAATGAAAATTCGAGATCTTTTTCAGCATAAACTGAATATATATGTATATTAATGTATATGAATGGATGAATGCATATTATTAAAACTGGATTTAAATCAAAACAAGTTTTAATAAACCAGGTTTAATTGGTATAAAACACAATGCTTGGTAACTGAATATTTTTATTTGACTTGGAGAATCATAATACTCAGAAAAACTTTGAGATAATAATTATTGTTGTTATTATATCAGTCCACTGTGCTTGTAACCGTGCATTGATATTACATATAAAATATATATAGTACATATGTGTTTACATTTTTCTTGGCATGTTTATACCATTCAGAAGCTGCTTCTGATTTTACTGCATCGCAAGAATATTCTAGAGCTAGTCGAACAACAAAAACTCTTTTTGTGTTATTTGTACTATTAGACTGCCAATTTGTGGGTTTAAGTTTGTTAATGAATCTTCGAATCACAAAATAAAAACTTGTTATTGGCTTTCAGTGAGCAACTTCATATGTCATAATTCATGTTACAATTTCTTGTTGTAAGAAAGAGAAAATAAACCTGTCCAATAAAGTTACTTTTAGAGGCTGCTTACAGCTTGTGCAACATGTCAAAAAGCAAGTTTTTACGTTTAGATTTATCAAACTATATATCATGGTTTTGATCAAGTTATTTTTGATTGCCGTTCAAGTGCATTTGCGTAAGATTTTATTTAATCGAATTTATCATTTTCAGATTGACATACACACGTAAACAAAGATCTCTTTATTGTAGGTCTATTTGTCAGTTGCTTATTCAACGATCTCAACTAAATTAAAATATACATTTTTTGGAAAGAAATGTTACATTGGAATCAATTAAGTTTGTGCTATACCATCAGCGAAAGCTGCTAAAAACATAAAACTCTGACTTTTTTACGAATCATTTATCATCATTTTGCTATATCATATGTTTCTTTGGTCAAGGTTTCAATAGGTTGGATCAAAGATTTAATCAACTCTAGTTCATTTATATAATGCTCAATAGATCGTTTTGTTTCAAGTATTATGCGGTACTCTCAAGTTACTTACTGGGAATCCGTCTGGTGTTGTTGGAGGAAGTTTACACATAAAATGGCAGTTATCATTTCAAAACAATGAAGAAAAGGATGAATGCGATTTTCAAGTTTGTCTTGATACCACTTATAAATCATGCATTTTAAGTAGGAATGGAAATTTTATTTCCTTCTCAAGAAACACTGTATTTGGAAATCGCATAGATGTTAAATACGTTGGTGATATCATTACCATCACCATCAATAATCTAAACAAAGCTGATGATGGCACAAAGCTTTACGTGCGTGCTGTATTCCGAACATCAAATGTGATGGTCCCAAAGAAAGAAAATCTTACGATTCAAGTTATAGGTAAGAATAATATCAATTGACATTAGTCTACTGGCATTTCGATTCATTTAATGATTATTAAGAAACTAGCAATCAAACTTTGATTTTACTGGAGATAGCTAGATCTTTCTATAAAGACTCTGCTGGCAAAAATAAATGATTAACTTGTGTAGAAGGTATTTTGATTTTGTTGACACTCCAACACGCGTCAACAAGGAAACAGCATACAAGTTATATTCTAGTTAATAATGGAACCAAAGTTAGAACGTTTATTTCAATGAATTTTCATCAACTGCCAATAAAATTTATGATAGAGCCTCTTTTACTAACCTTTCTCAAGATTTGTGTTGTTTAGAAAAATAAAAAAATACCGGTATAGGAAGACAAATGAAATGAAATGACAAATGGAAGACAAAACCTTAATAATAAGGTTTTAAAACAGGTTATAAAGGTTACATAACAATTTTTATCGCTCTCACTTTAAGAAAGAATTAAAAAATTTCCTAAAATTTAACTAAAAGAATCATCCTGCTAACAAATCAGAACTCACCTGTGATTGTTACGATTCAACCACTGCTAACCTATTGTTCCTATTCGGCATTTGAAACATTGCCACCAGAACGTAACATCGATCGTGGAGAATCGACTAAGGAAGACGACCAATAGAAAGAAGTTGTACCTTTCGTCCACATCAGCGACAACGATAATGTCAGTTAGAATTTAAAAATAACTTTGAAATAAACAATACCACCATCAAACCATAAATCATAGACTTTCCGTTTCGTTTACCTTGTAATACTACAACATGTATATAAATCGTTTTGTTCTAAAAACTTTTGATTTTCTTTACGTTATTGTTCAATTTTGGAACATCAAAACTTCATGGTGTAAACATGTTGTTTTGCGAAATATTGTTTTGGAAAAGTGAGCATTTGACCACGTGATGATACCTCGATCTTTCAAACATTGTGTTATATTTGGCGGAGTGCAGAAATTCATCGAGGCACCAATTTTTGGTTTCCGTAAATAAATTTTCCATAACTGACTAGCTACAATTACAAAAATTTTATTTAATTCCCAAATTTTGCGGTAACAGTTTCACTAATCAGGGGAAACTTCTTTACTTTTGGACCCATTTCCACGGATGTTAAGTATAACCCAATAATCTTAACAATCACAGCATACCGTTGAAAATAGTTTGAAATTTCAGTACGACTTGAAAAATTGTGAAAACGTTTACATTGAATTGTTTCATTATAACACGTGGTAAAAAACATGCGTGTATTAATCAAATTTTGCAGACACGTCCAGAAATAGAAGCGTTATAATGTACTAAATTTTATGCCACGTCAGATATTTCTATCCATACTGAAATCTCAAATCGGTTTGAGTTCAAGGCGGCTTTCATGTAAACGTACTCTTACTTAGTTTTCGTTAGCGAACGGATGATACGCATCCCCTTTGCAGCTCCTCATTATAGAGTTCAACACATCTCGATCGTCGGTTTATTTATTGAATTAAAAATACTACCTGAAGTGGATTAATCTTTGTAAGCAACTTTTTTCTGGAATAACTCAAAAGACTTCAGGCAAAACTGACTGTGTACTTCACATAACAGATGGGGCAAGCAAAGTATAGTATATTAAGCTTAACCACCATTCTAAACCAATTGGTACAATTCGTTAGGTGAGAATTATTTTGTTCTATCTCCAATTTTTTTTAAAATGAGAAAATTAAGTTTTAACCTCACTGAATCTTTAAGCAACCAATAAGATAAGACTACCTTTAGAAGAAGATTTTGCGCTTGTTTTTGGAAAAAGCTCATGGAGAAAGAACAAAATAATCCTGAAAAGCTTGAAAACAATCGAGGCTCATTTTTTCCAAAAATGGAGATAGAACAAAATAATTCTCACCTAGCGAATTGTTTATTTGATCATAAAAAATTAATACTTTAGTACATGGAAAGCTAACTGTCTCTTCAGTTTCACAATAACTAAGCCATCACTATCAGTGTTATATACATCCTGAAATATCTAAGGGAGGCGCAATTATTCTTAGAATATATTTACCTGCATTTTTGTTTTGTCACCCTCTAGTTTTGTGATCTATGAATATTTGCTGGTTCAGCCTATAGTTGATTTAATCGAGACAATGGCATCTTGTGCCTGATGAATACCAACATATAAGTTGTAATAAATCCTATATTTTCATAACTTGTAATAAGTTAAAACATACCTTTTACAAACCAATGAATTCAAATGATCAGTGACATTGCACCGTGAGAGCTGTGAGTTTCAAAAAGGACTATTTCTTCTAAAAGAAGCTGATTTGTCATACTTAGAAAAGCTTGAACTGACTGGGTTTCAATAAAATGTTGCAAGGCGTCCGTGCTTGCAACAATTTAAAGAGTGTATCACCAGAAGATATGTATTAGGATAAAAGCAGCCACAAACATGTACATATTTATAATATGTAATAACAAATATATAAAGTTAAATGTTAACTGAGGTCTGCCTGATGAAAAGAGAACTTTACTAAAGTGCAAGAGCTTTATTATTCTAATATTCTAATAAACCATACCAAGCAAACATGTATTCCAACCTTATTCCTTCCAATTAAACCCTCTTAGTTTATAAAATCATACTCTTAACCATTCTGACCTTGAAACGTATCTGTTACTTTATAACATTGCATTTAGACCGAGTTTAAATGAGTTTAATCATGTACTTTTATCTTGTATATTTCCTCGCTGGTCTCCCATCAATATTTTTGACATCCCATAAATTGTATAAGTCGACTTTCGTCTACTACCAATAACATGAAATAACAATTGTTATTTACGCGTTGTCCAGGATTTCTGGATTGACTGCTGACATTGTGACAGCTCGATCTTTCGAGCGATAATGATAGTAATAGTTACAAAAGTAGCTTGAACCATGTTATGTTCAAAATAAACATGATAAACAAAGTAAAGATAACTATGAAAAAAAAAAAGTCAGTCTGCATCATCTCGTCTGCAATAGCCTTTCCCGAATCCGTTTAAACACCATGTTATGGCTGAGCCAATAAGTGTAGCCTCGTTTTAAAGGATTCAATTATTTTTCAGTAATAAGAAATGTGTGAAACAATAGAATATGGAAATTTCAGTTCTATCGCTGTCCGAAAACGATAATGTAAACAGTGTTCGACAGATTTTCATGACTGTGATTTTTGTATATTAGAAAACTTAAACTTGGGTCAAAATTATTCTTGGTCTCAGGAACAAATGCGCAAAAATATTTTACAAACAACATCTCATAGCACTCATTCCAAGAGCACAGAAGATTCTTTGTTATTTTCAAAAGTTAACTTCATAGTTAGTTGATATTGACAAAAAAAACACGCTGTCTTTCACAAAAACACATTTTTGGCCGTCATCAGATAAGTTTTCTATACCCCTTCTTTTTCCAAATATTGGTGTACCGTATTCTCTCTAATAACCGCCCGGGCGCTTATAACGTTTTTTGAAAATTAGGGGGAGGGGGCGCTAGATAGGGGCGCTAGTTGAAGAGGGGCGCTGATAAAAATTTTTTTGAAATGATCATGCCAGCTGTGAACGAGGCATTACTTTTTATCATAGCAGAATAAAAACAACTGTATTTTTCAGGACAGTTAGCAAGACAGATTGGATATTTAAGTTATAAAGCACTATAAAACACAGCTATAACTGCTAGGGGATAGGATTGTTGATATACACTGGTCAAGCATAAGTATTCAGACGTTTTACAAATCTGTCTGTTTCACCAGGTATATATGAGTGTCCAAAATATCCTCCTCAAGAATGCACAGAATTTATCAAAAATGAGTGCTTATCTGATACTGATTGTGGAGATAATAAGAAGTGTTGCTCAAATGGATGTCGACTGGTTTGTGCTGGTATCAATAAAGCTAAACCTAAGGAAGAAGCTATCTCGTTACCCTTACTGACAGAAATGATTTATTTTTGATTGTTTTCCCATATTTAGTAAAATGTGTATGCTATTGAGTTAAGGGTTCTGTTGTAAAATGTTTATTCGATGTTTTAATTTCTGTGTAATATTTAGTTTGTTCTGTTCCTGTTGATCTTGGTTTTCTGATTGATGCTTCTGGAAGTATTGGTGCTGTCAATTTCCAGAAGATCTTAATATTTGTAGCAAAGATTATTGGTGCTTTCGACATCAGCGAAGAAGGAACACATGTTGGAGTTATATACTACTCAAATGATGCTGTGGTAGCATTTGATTTCAATAAATTCAAAGGAGAAGTTTTGAATAAAGAAGCTATAGTGAAAGAAATCAACAAAATCTCTGGAAAGATGGAAAGATTTGGAAAAAATATTGAAGAAAGAAAGTGTACAACCGAGTCCAACAAAAAAGGATTTTAAAAATCCAAATAAATGGCAGCAGAAGTGGAAGTCTTAAGGAAGTTATTGACCTTTAAGAACCCTGAAATAAAGCTTGGGCAGAAGCCTCGGAGAGTGAATTTGATAGCATGGGATGTGAGGGAAGTACCGTAATTATCCTAGTTTAGTGCGCTCCTTAATTTAGTGCTCACCAAGTTGATAATTTCTGACTCTAATTATTTAGTGCGCACCCTGTTTAAATAATAATTTTCAAGGCACATAATTTAGTGCGCACTTTGTAATTTTCTTCCTGATATGATCAAAAATTCATTTGTGTTTGTGGGATCACGGCAACTGACCCGAACAAAGTAATGAATAATGTGTTTCTGAATCAAATAATGAACTCTGTAAAAGAAAAATTGTCGCATGACGAAGAAGAACTACTTGAGGATGAGGATCCTTTCTCATTTGTAGAATAAATTTTCAATGATATGATACTGATGGTATGATTTATTGCTTGAACTCAAATTTGACGATTTATTGTTCTCTCCTTTTTCTTTTAATAAAAGTGTACCTAATCGACAGTTCGCTCTTGTTTATTAAAAAAAAATTGATGAGCCCTTATTTAGTGGGCACTTTTATCAGAAATAATTTTTTGATCCTCATTATGGTGCACACTAAATTAGGATAACTACGGTAGTGCAAAACAAAAGAACATGTTCACACATGACATTCTCTCCGCCAAAACCTGTAACACCACCACCATCAACACTCCTACAACTAGTGCTAACGTACTACAAATCACATAGTTTTGAACATGTTCAATTTTTTTTGTAGCATGCGACTTGTCGTATCACCTACCTTCTGTACACGATTTTAGATGTATTCTCCAGCAGCCAATCCAGTTAGTGTTGGTGTCCTTTCCGCCAACACATCGTTTACCTAAAAAATGTTATTTTCTTTTTCTGTTTTTTCCCGCACTACTCTCATTCGACATATACAGTGGAACCTCTAATAGCGGCCACTTTGGGGGACCCAGCTTAGTGGCCGTTGCATTAGAGGTGACCGATGTATGGAGGTTTTATATGAATATACTTTTTTTATCAAAAAGGCTGGTCAGGATGAGAGGGGCATAAAGAATGATTCATGATCAAAATAAACACAACATTATTGAGCCTAAGTGCTTCAAGTCGTTGTGACAAGATTCAAAGTCAGCATCGCCTAATGTTTCACAAAAGTTGTTCAAATCATCTACAATAGATAAGGCTGCTTGACTTGACTTTATTTTTGTAAATAATTATTGTAAATAAAGTAACAATTTTTTTTATTTTTACATTCATTTGCTTGCGTAAAGATTTTTTTGACCGTTAATAGAGGTAAAATAAGACATTGGGACAATAGAAAGTGGCCGTTTGGCCGTTGATTGGAGGTGACCGATGTATGGAGGTTTTTTTATAAGAGTTTGACAATAAATTTGGCAGGGACTTTCTTTTCTGGCCGCTTATCAGGAGGTGACCGATGTATGGAGGTGACCATTAATAGAGGTTCCACTGTATGCGACGAATATTTTGCTTTTGTTCGCAATTCACATCGAGCATATATTTTTCGCAGCACCATACTGCTCTGGTTTTGTATCCATCGTTTCTTTTTTAACGCTGATGCCCTGCCCTGACACTGTAGCCACTTTTACAATGGCCCCGAGGTGTCAAAGTTCTCAATTTTTTTTTCTCAATTTCAATGTCTGAAATAAACCAAGAATTGTGACATCTCGGGTTCATCGTACCCTTTTAACTTCTTTCTTTTGAATGTTTTAAACAATTTGTATAAATTTGAGTTGCTAATAAATTTGCAGTGTTGTTAAATTGTCTGGAAGTTTGATTAATAACATTATTTGACTTTCGAACTTCATTAAGGGTTTTTAAAATAGTTCTCTTGCAATCTTAACTGCACATATTAGCTGCCAGAAGGAGTTGGAGATTGTTACAGCAAAGTCAAAATTCACCTTTTTCTAAGGCTAATTTTTAGTTTTTGGAGAAAAATTTAAGTTGGTGCGCATTTAATTTGTCGCAGCTTCTAAAATAATAAATTTTGCGTGGTTTTATTTTGATGATTTTAAGCATTTCGCGCCGATTGCGCCAAATTTCCTCCGCCCAAGAATTTCTCCATTTACGGTTCATTTAATCCGAGCCTCCGAGCCAAATGCGTCGGTTTAATTGGTGTGAACAGGGCATATAACACAATTTTTGGTCACTGAATAATTTAATTGGACTTGGAGAATCATAATACTCTTTGAACTTTGAAACAATTGTTATAATTATAACTTGTAACTGTGCATCGATATTACATCTGCTTAGCTTCTAACTATTCATATGAAATAAGCTTGGTCAAGTTCAGCCTGAAAACGTTTGATTAGAAGTAAAACCTTTTTTGATAAACTACGTTTCGTTTAAACGAGTTTTAAAGATAATGTGCGATGATAAGAGTAGCACGAAAAGATGACTCAGTTGTTTTTGTGAGGGAATCCCCACTCAAAACCATGTAAGATGATAGCCATAACTGTGGTTCTATGCCCTTTAATCGCTGTGAAGCCAGTATAAGTGTTCTTATTGGTATTCTTTTTCTACCATTGGTTTTTATAATAGGGCTACCAATTCATTCGTATGTGACGACTTCGAGACGATCGACATTAACGCAATTCAAGATGGTGATTTGCTTTTTCAGTAAGGAAGCAGTAACCTTAACTTAGTGAAATTAGGGAGATTCGTAAACTCGAGGAGCCTGTTACACGAAAAAAATCAATTACTTGTGAGAATTTTTTTAAAACTGTTCTACTATAAAGGTACTCCAGATATTTAAAGCCTTTTGTTGTATCAAAAGAAACATCATTACTTTGCACGCTTATTTCAAGTGTTGATGTCAAGTTTCTAATGACTTTGTAGGGAAAAATTCACGAACAACTCTACTAAGTTGTATATAATTCCCTACAAATCTATAGAAAAATAGTTTCGTGTAAACGAAACATGATTTTTCCGAATCCCGTTAATACCATCTCATTCAAAGAGAAAGACGAATAAGAGATAGAAAAAGAGATAACGATAACGTTATCGTTTTTGCATGGTTTTTTTTTTCGTTTCTTTTTCGCAACTGAGGAAGCTAGGTAGCTTTTCACAGACAAAAACCATAATCATGTTTATATACTATCAGTTTTAAATAAAACAACATTTTTGAAGTAGTTTCAAGTGTGTTTTATTAAAATAAACACGGTAGAGTCGTTGGAAACCATAACTAAGAAGAAAAGATCGCGAGGAAGGGACAAAAATTTTAGTTTTAAAATTGGGAGAAAAAAATATTCGGGAGAGGCTTAAAACATGTACTAGAAAGAAAGTAACGCGATGCTTTGTGGTTTCATTGTAACATGCCTTAATATCAATGCATTAATCAAATAGAGAAATGATGTTTCCTTCTTCTAAAATACCAGATATATAATAATATTTTCATGTTTCTTGTATGTTCAAGGCACCGAGATTTGCGTTCGAGATAGGGAGATATTCGAGATAGAGGGTAGTCGAGATTGAGAGATTCCACTGTATTTTCATGTTTCTTGTATGCGTCATTTCGCATTATAGTTATAGTTGGGAACAGGATAATGTTCTTCAAAAATGAAAATTCGAGATCTTTTTCAGCATAAACTGAATATATATGTATATTAATGTATATGAATGGATGAATGCATATTATTAAAACTGGATTTAAATCAAAACAAGTTTTAATAAACCAGGTTTAATTGGTATAAAACACAATGCTTGGTAACTGAATATTTTTATTTGACTTGGAGAATCATAATACTCAGAAAAACTTTGAGATAATAATTATTGTTGTTATTATATCAGTCCACTGTGCTTGTAACCGTGCATTGATATTACATATAAAATATATATAGTACATATGTGTTTACATTTTTCTTGGCATGTTTATACCATTCAGAAGCTGCTTCTGATTTTACTGCATCGCAAGAATATTCTAGAGCTAGTCGAACAACAAAAACTCTTTTTGTGTTATTTGTACTATTAGACTGCCAATTTGTGGGTTTAAGTTTGTTAATGAATCTTCGAATCACAAAATAAAAACTTGTTATTGGCTTTCAGTGAGCAACTTCATATGTCATAATTCATGTTACAATTTCTTGTTGTAAGAAAGAGAAAATAAACCTGTCCAATAAAGTTACTTTTAGAGGCTGCTTACAGCTTGTGCAACATGTCAAAAAGCAAGTTTTTACGTTTAGATTTATCAAACTATATATCATGGTTTTGATCAAGTTATTTTTGATTGCCGTTCAAGTGCATTTGCGTAAGATTTTATTTAATCGAATTTATCATTTTCAGATTGACATACACACGTAAACAAAGATCTCTTTATTGTAGGTCTATTTGTCAGTTGCTTATTCAACGATCTCAACTAAATTAAAATATACATTTTTTGGAAAGAAATGTTACATTGGAATCAATTAAGTTTGTGCTATACCATCAGCGAAAGCTGCTAAAAACATAAAACTCTGACTTTTTTACGAATCATTTATCATCATTTTGCTATATCATATGTTTCTTTGGTCAAGGTTTCAATAGGTTGGATCAAAGATTTAATCAACTCTAGTTCATTTATATAATGCTCAATAGATCGTTTTGTTTCAAGTATTATGCGGTACTCTCAAGTTACTTACTGGGAATCCGTCTGGTGTTGTTGGAGGAAGTTTACACATAAAATGGCAGTTATCATTTCAAAACAATGAAGAAAAGGATGAATGCGATTTTCAAGTTTGTCTTGATACCACTTATAAATCATGCATTTTAAGTAGGAATGGAAATTTTATTTCCTTCTCAAGAAACACTGTATTTGGAAATCGCATAGATGTTAAATACGTTGGTGATATCATTACCATCACCATCAATAATCTAAACAAAGCTGATGATGGCACAAAGCTTTACGTGCGTGCTGTATTCCGAACATCAAATGTGATGGTCCCAAAGAAAGAAAATCTTACGATTCAAGTTATAGGTAAGAATAATATCAATTGACATTAGTCTACTGGCATTTCGATTCATTTAATGATTATTAAGAAACTAGCAATCAAACTTTGATTTTACTGGAGATAGCTAGATCTTTCTATAAAGACTCTGCTGGCAAAAATAAATGATTAACTTGTGTAGAAGGTATTTTGATTTTGTTGACACTCCAACACGCGTCAACAAGGAAACAGCATACAAGTTATATTCTAGTTAATAATGGAACCAAAGTTAGAACGTTTATTTCAATGAATTTTCATCAACTGCCAATAAAATTTATGATAGAGCCTCTTTTACTAACCTTTCTCAAGATTTGTGTTGTTTAGAAAAATAAAAAAATACCGGTATAGGAAGACAAATGAAATGAAATGACAAATGGAAGACAAAACCTTAATAATAAGGTTTTAAAACAGGTTATAAAGGTTACATAACAATTTTTATCGCTCTCACTTTAAGAAAGAATTAAAAAATTTCCTAAAATTTAACTAAAAGAATCATCCTGCTAACAAATCAGAACTCACCTGTGATTGTTACGATTCAACCACTGCTAACCTATTGTTCCTATTCGGCATTTGAAACATTGCCACCAGAACGTAACATCGATCGTGGAGAATCGACTAAGGAAGACGACCAATAGAAAGAAGTTGTACCTTTCGTCCACATCAGCGACAACGATAATGTCAGTTAGAATTTAAAAATAACTTTGAAATAAACAATACCACCATCAAACCATAAATCATAGACTTTCCGTTTCGTTTACCTTGTAATACTACAACATGTATATAAATCGTTTTGTTCTAAAAACTTTTGATTTTCTTTACGTTATTGTTCAATTTTGGAACATCAAAACTTCATGGTGTAAACATGTTGTTTTGCGAAATATTGTTTTGGAAAAGTGAGCATTTGACCACGTGATGATACCTCGATCTTTCAAACATTGTGTTATATTTGGCGGAGTGCAGAAATTCATCGAGGCACCAATTTTTGGTTTCCGTAAATAAATTTTCCATAACTGACTAGCTACAATTACAAAAATTTTATTTAATTCCCAAATTTTGCGGTAACAGTTTCACTAATCAGGGGAAACTTCTTTACTTTTGGACCCATTTCCACGGATGTTAAGTATAACCCAATAATCTTAACAATCACAGCATACCGTTGAAAATAGTTTGAAATTTCAGTACGACTTGAAAAATTGTGAAAACGTTTACATTGAATTGTTTCATTATAACACGTGGTAAAAAACATGCGTGTATTAATCAAATTTTGCAGACACGTCCAGAAATAGAAGCGTTATAATGTACTAAATTTTATGCCACGTCAGATATTTCTATCCATACTGAAATCTCAAATCGGTTTGAGTTCAAGGCGGCTTTCATGTAAACGTACTCTTACTTAGTTTTCGTTAGCGAACGGATGATACGCATCCCCTTTGCAGCTCCTCATTATAGAGTTCAACACATCTCGATCGTCGGTTTATTTATTGAATTAAAAATACTACCTGAAGTGGATTAATCTTTGTAAGCAACTTTTTTCTGGAATAACTCAAAAGACTTCAGGCAAAACTGACTGTGTACTTCACATAACAGATGGGGCAAGCAAAGTATAGTATATTAAGCTTAACCACCATTCTAAACCAATTGGTACAATTCGTTAGGTGAGAATTATTTTGTTCTATCTCCAATTTTTTTTAAAATGAGAAATTAAGTTTTAACCTCACTGAATCTTTAAGCAACCAATAAGATAAGACTACCTTTAGAAGAAGATTTTGCGCTTGTTTTTGGAAAAAGCTCATGGAGAAAGAACAAAATAATCCTGAAAAGCTTGAAAACAATCGAGGCTCATTTTTTCCAAAAATGGAGATAGAACAAAATAATTCTCACCTAGCGAATTGTTTATTTGATCATAAAAAATTAATACTTTAGTACATGGAAAGCTAACTGTCTCTTCAGTTTCACAATAACTAAGCCATCACTATCAGTGTTATATACATCCTGAAATATCTAAGGGAGGCGCAATTATTCTTAGAATATATTTACCTGCATTTTTGTTTTGTCACCCTCTAGTTTTGTGATCTATGAATATTTGCTGGTTCAGCCTATAGTTGATTTAATCGAGACAATGGCATCTTGTGCCTGATGAATACCAACATATAAGTTGTAATAAATCCTATATTTTCATAACTTGTAATAAGTTAAAACATACCTTTTACAAACCAATGAATTCAAATGATCAGTGACATTGCACCGTGAGAGCTGTGAGTTTCAAAAAGGACTATTTCTTCTAAAAGAAGCTGATTTGTCATACTTAGAAAAGCTTGAACTGACTGGGTTTCAATAAAATGTTGCAAGGCGTCCGTGCTTGCAACAATTTAAAGAGTGTATCACCAGAAGATATGTATTAGGATAAAAGCAGCCACAAACATGTACATATTTATAATATGTAATAACAAATATATAAAGTTAAATGTTAACTGAGGTCTGCCTGATGAAAAGAGAACTTTACTAAAGTGCAAGAGCTTTATTATTCTAATATTCTAATAAACCATACCAAGCAAACATGTATTCCAACCTTATTCCTTCCAATTAAACCCTCTTAGTTTATAAAATCATACTCTTAACCATTCTGACCTTGAAACGTATCTGTTACTTTATAACATTGCATTTAGACCGAGTTTAAATGAGTTTAATCATGTACTTTTATCTTGTATATTTCCTCGCTGGTCTCCCATCAATATTTTTGACATCCCATAAATTGTATAAGTCGACTTTCGTCTACTACCAATAACATGAAATAACAATTGTTATTTACGCGTTGTCCAGGATTTCTGGATTGACTGCTGACATTGTGACAGCTCGATCTTTCGAGCGATAATGATAGTAATAGTTACAAAAGTAGCTTGAACCATGTTATGTTCAAAATAAACATGATAAACAAAGTAAAGATAACTATGAAAAAAAAAAAAGTCAGTCTGCATCATCTCGTCTGCAATAGCCTTTCCCGAATCCGTTTAAACACCATGTTATGGCTGAGCCAATAAGTGTAGCCTCGTTTTAAAGGATTCAATTATTTTTCAGTAATAAGAAATGTGTGAAACAATAGAATATGGAAATTTCAGTTCTATCGCTGTCCGAAAACGATAATGTAAACAGTGTTCGACAGATTTTCATGACTGTGATTTTTGTATATTAGAAAACTTAAACTTGGGTCAAAATTATTCTTGGTCTCAGGAACAAATGCGCAAAAATATTTTACAAACAACATCTCATAGCACTCATTCCAAGAGCACAGAAGATTCTTTGTTATTTTCAAAAGTTAACTTCATAGTTAGTTGATATTGACAAAAAAAACACGCTGTCTTTCACAAAAACACATTTTTGGCCGTCATCAGATAAGTTTTCTATACCCCTTCTTTTTCCAAATATTGGTGTACCGTATTCTCTCTAATAACCGCCCGGGCGCTTATAACGTTTTTTGAAAATTAGGGGGAGGGGGCGCTAGATAGGGGCGCTAGTTGAAGAGGGGCGCTGATAAAAATTTTTTTGAAATGATCATGCCAGCTGTGAACGAGGCATTACTTTTTATCATAGCAGAATAAAAACAACTGTATTTTTCAGGACAGTTAGCAAGACAGATTGGATATTTAAGTTATAAAGCACTATAAAACACAGCTATAACTGCTAGGGGATAGGATTGTTGATATACACTGGTCAAGCATAAGTATTCAGACGTTTTACAAATCTGTCTGTTTCACCAGGTATATATGAGTGTCCAAAATATCCTCCTCAAGAATGCACAGAATTTATCAAAAATGAGTGCTTATCTGATACTGATTGTGGAGATAATAAGAAGTGTTGCTCAAATGGATGTCGACTGGTTTGTGCTGGTATCAATAAAGCTAAACCTAAGGAAGAAGCTATCTCGTTACCCTTACTGACAGAAATGATTTATTTTTGATTGTTTTCCCATATTTAGTAAAATGTGTATGCTATTGAGTTAAGGGTTCTGTTGTAAAATGTTTATTCGATGTTTTAATTTCTGTGTAATATTTAGTTTGTTCTGTTCCTGTTGATCTTGGTTTTCTGATTGATGCTTCTGGAAGTATTGGTGCTGTCAATTTCCAGAAGATCTTAATATTTGTAGCAAAGATTATTGGTGCTTTCGACATCAGCGAAGAAGGAACACATGTTGGAGTTATATACTACTCAAATGATGCTGTGGTAGCATTTGATTTCAATAAATTCAAAGGAGAAGTTTTGAATAAAGAAGCTATAGTGAAAGAAATCAACAAAATCTCTGGAAAGATGGAAAGATTTGGAAAAAATATTGAAGAAAGAAAGTGTACAACCGAGTCCAACAAAAAAGGATTTTCAAAAATCCAAATAAATGGCAGCAGAAGTGGAAGTCTTAAGGAAGTTATTGACCTTTAAGAAACCCTGAAATAAAGCTTGGGCAGAAGCCTCGGAGAGTGAATTTGATAGCATGGGATGTGAGGGAAGTACCGTAATTATCCTAGTTTAGTGCGCTCCTTAATTTAGTGCTCACCCAAGTTGATAATTTCTGACTCTAATTATTTAGTGCGCACCCTGTTTAAATAATAATTTTCAAGGCACATAATTTAGTGCGCACTTTGTAATTTTCTTCCTGATATGATCAAAAATTCATTTGTGTTTGTGGGATCACGGCAACTGACCCGAACAAAGTAATGAATAATGTGTTTCTGAATCAAATAATGAACTCTGTAAAAGAAAAATTGTCGCATGACGAAGAAGAACTACTTGAGGATGAGGATCCTTTCTCATTTGTAGAATAAATTTTCAATGATATGATACTGATGGTATGATTTATTGCTTGAACTCAAATTTGACGATTTATTGTTCTCTCCTTTTTCTTTTAATAAAAGTGTACCTAATCGACAGTTCGCTCTTGTTTATTAAAAAAAAATTGATGAGCCCTTATTTAGTGGGCACTTTTATCAGAAATAATTTTTTGATCCTCATTATGGTGCACACTAAATTAGGATAACTACGGTAGTGCAAAACAAAAAGAACATGTTCACACATGACATTCTCTCCGCCAAAACCTGTAACACCACCACCATCAACACTCCTACAACTAGTGCTAACGTACTACAAATCACATAGTTTTGAACATGTTCAATTTTTTTTTGTAGCATGCGACTTGTCGTATCACCTACCTTCTGTACACGATTTTAGATGTATTCTCCAGCAGCCCAATCCAGTTAGTGTTGGTGTCCTTTCCGCAACACATCGTTTACCTAAAAAATGTTATTTTCTTTTTCTGTTTTTTCCCCGCACTACTCTCATTCGACATATACAGTGGAACCTCTAATAGCGGCCACTTTGGGGGACCCAGCTTAGTGGCCGTTGCATTAGAGGTGACCGATGTATGGAGGTTTTATATGAATATACTTTTTTTATCAAAAAGGCTGGTCAGGATGAGAGGGGCATAAAGAATGATTCATGATCCAAAATAAACACAACATTATTGAGCCTAAGTGCTTCAAGTCGTTGTGTGACAAGATTCAAAGTCAGCATCGCCTAATGTTTCACAAAAGTTGTTCAAATCATCTACAATAGATAAGGCTGCTTGACTTGACTTTATTTTTGTAAATAATTATTGTAAATAAAGTAACAATTTTTTTTATTTTTACATTCATTTGCTTGCGTAAAGATTTTTTTGACCGTTAATAGAGGTAAAATAAGACATTGGGACAATAGAAAGTGGCCGTTTGGCCGTTGATTGGAGGTGACCGATGTATGGAGGTTTTTTTATAAGAGTTTGACAATAAATTTGGCAGGGACTTTCTTTTCTGGCCGCTTATCAGGAGGTGACCGATGTATGGAGGTGACCATTAATAGAGGTTCCACTGTATGCGACGAATATTTTGCTTTTGTTCGCAATTCACATCGAGCATATATTTTTCGCAGCACCATACTGCTCTGGTTTTGTATCCATCGTTATCTTTTTTAACGCTGATGCCCTGCCCTGACACTGTAGCCACTTTTACAATGGCCCCGAGGTGTCAAAGTTCTCAATTTTTTTTTCTCAATTTCAATGTCTGAAATAAACCAAGAATTGTGACATCTCGGGTTCATCGTACCCTTTTAACTTCTTTCTTTTGAATGTTTTAAACAATTTGTATAAATTTGAGTTGCTAATAAATTTGCAGTGTTGTTAAATTGTCTGGAAGTTTGATTAATAACATTATTTGACTTTCGAACTTCATTAAGGGTTTTTAAAATAGTTCTCTTGCAATCTTAACTGCACATATTAGCTGCCAGAAGGAGTTGGAGATTGTTACAGCAAAGTCAAAATTCACCTTTTTCTAAGGCTAATTTTTAGTTTTTGGAGAAAAATTTAAGTTGGTGCGCATTTAATTTGTCGCAGCTTCTAAAATAATAAATTTTGCGTGGTTTTATTTTGATGATTTTAAGCATTTCGCGCCGATTGCGCCAAATTTCCTCCGCCCAAGAATTTCTCCATTTACGGTTCATTTAATCCGAGCCTCCGAGCCAAATGCGTCGGTTTAATTGGTGTGAACAGGGCATATAACACAATTTTTGGTCACTGAATAATTTAATTGGACTTGGAGAATCATAATACTCTTTGAACTTTGAAACAATTGTTATAATTATAACTTGTAACTGTGCATCGATATTACATCTGCTTAGCTTCTAACTATTCATATGAAATAAGCTTGGTCAAGTTCAGCCTGAAAACGTTTGATTAGAAGTAAAACCTTTTTTGATAAACTACGTTTCGTTTAAACGAGTTTTAAAGATAATGTGCGATGATAAGAGTAGCACGAAAAGATGACTCAGTTGTTTTTGTGAGGGAATCCCCACTCAAGAACCATGTAAGATGATAGCCATAACTGTGGTTCTATGCCCTTTAATCGCTGTGAAGCCAGTATAAGTGTTCTTATTGGTATTCTTTTTCTACCATTGGTTTTTATAATAGGGCTACCAATTCATTCGTATGTGACGACTTCGAGACGATCGACATTGACGCAATTCAAGATGGTGATTTGCTTTTTCAGTAAGGAAGCAGTAACCTTAACTTAGTGAAATTAGGGAGATTCGTAAACTCGAGGAGCCTGTTACACGAAAAAAAATCAATTACTTGTGAGAATTTTTTTAAAACTGTTCTACTATAAAGGTACTCCAGATATTTAAAGCCTTTTGTTGTATCAAAAGAAACATCATTACTTTGCACGCTTATTTCAAGTGTTGATGTCAAGTTTCTAATGACTTTGTAGGGAAAAATTCACGAACAACTCTACTAAGTTGTATATAATTCCCTACAAATCTATAGAAAAATAGTTTCGTGTAAACGAAACATGATTTTTCCGAATCCCGTTAATACCATCTCATTCAAAGAGAAAGACGAATAAGAGATAGAAAAAGAGATAACGATAACGTTATCGTTTTTGCATGGTTTTTTTTTTCGTTTCTTTTTCGCAACTGAGGAAGCTAGGTAGCTTTTCACAGACAAAAACCATAATCATGTTTATATACTATCAGTTTTAAATAAAACAACATTTTTGAAGTAGTTTCAAGTGTGTTTTATTAAAATAAACACGGTAGAGTCGTTGGAAACCATAACTAAGAAGAAAAGATCGCGAGGAAGGGACAAAAATTTTAGTTTTAAAATTGGGAGAAAAAAATATTCGGGAGAGGCTTAAAACATGTACTAGAAAGAAAGTAACGCGATGCTTTGTGGTTTCATTGTAACATGCCTTAATATCAATGCATTAATCAAATAGAGAAATGATGTTTCCTTCTTCTAAAATACCAGATATATAATAATATTTTCATGTTTCTTGTATGTTCAAGGCACCGAGATTTGCGTTCGAGATAGGGAGATATTCGAGATAGAGGGTAGTCGAGATTGAGAGATTCCACTGTATTTTCATGTTTCTTGTATGCGTCATTTCGCATTATAGTTATAGTTGGGAACAGGATAATGTTCTTCAAAAATGAAAATTCGAGATCTTTTTCAGCATAAACTGAATATATATGTATATTAATGTATATGAATGGATGAATGCATATTATTAAAACTGGATTTAAATCAAAACAAGTTTTAATAAACCAGGTTTAATTGGTATAAAACACAATGCTTGGTAACTGAATATTTTTATTTGACTTGGAGAATCATAATACTCAGAAAAACTTTGAGATAATAATTATTGTTGTTATTATATCAGTCCACTGTGCTTGTAACCGTGCATTGATATTACATATAAAATATATATAGTACATATGTGTTTACATTTTTCTTGGCATGTTTATACCATTCAGAAGCTGCTTCTGATTTTACTGCATCGCAAGAATATTCTAGAGCTAGTCGAACAACAAAAACTCTTTTTGTGTTATTTGTACTATTAGACTGCCAATTTGTGGGTTTAAGTTTGTTAATGAATCTTCGAATCACAAAATAAAAACTTGTTATTGGCTTTCAGTGAGCAACTTCATATGTCATAATTCATGTTACAATTTCTTGTTGTAAGAAAGAGAAAATAAACCTGTCCAATAAAGTTACTTTTAGAGGCTGCTTACAGCTTGTGCAACATGTCAAAAAGCAAGTTTTTACGTTTAGATTTATCAAACTATATATCATGGTTTTGATCAAGTTATTTTTGATTGCCGTTCAAGTGCATTTGCGTAAGATTTTATTTAATCGAATTTATCATTTTCAGATTGACATACACACGTAAACAAAGATCTCTTTATTGTAGGTCTATTTGTCAGTTGCTTATTCAACGATCTCAACTAAATTAAAATATACATTTTTTGGAAAGAAATGTTACATTGGAATCAATTAAGTTTGTGCTATACCATCAGCGAAAGCTGCTAAAAACATAAAACTCTGACTTTTTTACGAATCATTTATCATCATTTTGCTATATCATATGTTTCTTTGGTCAAGGTTTCAATAGGTTGGATCAAAGATTTAATCAACTCTAGTTCATTTATATAATGCTCAATAGATCGTTTTGTTTCAAGTATTATGCGGTACTCTCAAGTTACTTACTGGGAATCCGTCTGGTGTTGTTGGAGGAAGTTTACACATAAAATGGCAGTTATCATTTCAAAACAATGAAGAAAAGGATGAATGCGATTTTCAAGTTTGTCTTGATACCACTTATAAATCATGCATTTTAAGTAGGAATGGAAATTTTATTTCCTTCTCAAGAAACACTGTATTTGGAAATCGCATAGATGTTAAATACGTTGGTGATATCATTACCATCACCATCAATAATCTAAACAAAGCTGATGATGGCACAAAGCTTTACGTGCGTGCTGTATTCCGAACATCAAATGTGATGGTCCCAAAGAAAGAAAATCTTACGATTCAAGTTATAGGTAAGAATAATATCAATTGACATTAGTCTACTGGCATTTCGATTCATTTAATGATTATTAAGAAACTAGCAATCAAACTTTGATTTTACTGGAGATAGCTAGATCTTTCTATAAAGACTCTGCTGGCAAAAATAAATGATTAACTTGTGTAGAAGGTATTTTGATTTTGTTGACACTCCAACACGCGTCAACAAGGAAACAGCATACAAGTTATATTCTAGTTAATAATGGAACCAAAGTTAGAACGTTTATTTCAATGAATTTTCATCAACTGCCAATAAAATTTATGATAGAGCCTCTTTTACTAACCTTTCTCAAGATTTGTGTTGTTTAGAAAAATAAAAAAATACCGGTATAGGAAGACAAATGAAATGAAATGACAAATGGAAGACAAAACCTTAATAATAAGGTTTTAAAACAGGTTATAAAGGTTACATAACAATTTTTATCGCTCTCACTTTAAGAAAGAATTAAAAAATTTCCTAAAATTTAACTAAAAGAATCATCCTGCTAACAAATCAGAACTCACCTGTGATTGTTACGATTCAACCACTGCTAACCTATTGTTCCTATTCGGCATTTGAAACATTGCCACCAGAACGTAACATCGATCGTGGAGAATCGACTAAGGAAGACGACCAATAGAAAGAAGTTGTACCTTTCGTCCACATCAGCGACAACGATAATGTCAGTTAGAATTTAAAAATAACTTTGAAATAAACAATACCACCATCAAACCATAAATCATAGACTTTCCGTTTCGTTTACCTTGTAATACTACAACATGTATATAAATCGTTTTGTTCTAAAAACTTTTGATTTTCTTTACGTTATTGTTCAATTTTGGAACATCAAAACTTCATGGTGTAAACATGTTGTTTTGCGAAATATTGTTTTGGAAAAGTGAGCATTTGACCACGTGATGATACCTCGATCTTTCAAACATTGTGTTATATTTGGCGGAGTGCAGAAATTCATCGAGGCACCAATTTTTGGTTTCCGTAAATAAATTTTCCATAACTGACTAGCTACAATTACAAAAATTTTATTTAATTCCCAAATTTTGCGGTAACAGTTTCACTAATCAGGGGAAACTTCTTTACTTTTGGACCCATTTCCACGGATGTTAAGTATAACCCAATAATCTTAACAATCACAGCATACCGTTGAAAATAGTTTGAAATTTCAGTACGACTTGAAAAATTGTGAAAACGTTTACATTGAATTGTTTCATTATAACACGTGGTAAAAAACATGCGTGTATTAATCAAATTTTGCAGACACGTCCAGAAATAGAAGCGTTATAATGTACTAAATTTTATGCCACGTCAGATATTTCTATCCATACTGAAATCTCAAATCGGTTTGAGTTCAAGGCGGCTTTCATGTAAACGTACTCTTACTTAGTTTTCGTTAGCGAACGGATGATACGCATCCCCTTTGCAGCTCCTCATTATAGAGTTCAACACATCTCGATCGTCGGTTTATTTATTGAATTAAAAATACTACCTGAAGTGGATTAATCTTTGTAAGCAACTTTTTTCTGGAATAACTCAAAAGACTTCAGGCAAAACTGACTGTGTACTTCACATAACAGATGGGGCAAGCAAAGTATAGTATATTAAGCTTAACCACCATTCTAAACCAATTGGTACAATTCGTTAGGTGAGAATTATTTTGTTCTATCTCCAATTTTTTTTAAAATGAGAAAATTAAGTTTTAACCTCACTGAATCTTTAAGCAACCAATAAGATAAGACTACCTTTAGAAGAAGATTTTGCGCTTGTTTTTGGAAAAAGCTCATGGAGAAAGAACAAAATAATCCTGAAAAGCTTGAAAACAATCGAGGCTCATTTTTTCCAAAAATGGAGATAGAACAAAATAATTCTCACCTAGCGAATTGTTTATTTGATCATAAAAAATTAATACTTTAGTACATGGAAAGCTAACTGTCTCTTCAGTTTCACAATAACTAAGCCATCACTATCAGTGTTATATACATCCTGAAATATCTAAGGGAGGCGCAATTATTCTTAGAATATATTTACCTGCATTTTTGTTTTGTCACCCTCTAGTTTTGTGATCTATGAATATTTGCTGGTTCAGCCTATAGTTGATTTAATCGAGACAATGGCATCTTGTGCCTGATGAATACCAACATATAAGTTGTAATAAATCCTATATTTTCATAACTTGTAATAAGTTAAAACATACCTTTTACAAACCAATGAATTCAAATGATCAGTGACATTGCACCGTGAGAGCTGTGAGTTTCAAAAAGGACTATTTCTTCTAAAAGAAGCTGATTTGTCATACTTAGAAAAGCTTGAACTGACTGGGTTTCAATAAAATGTTGCAAGGCGTCCGTGCTTGCAACAATTTAAAGAGTGTATCACCAGAAGATATGTATTAGGATAAAAGCAGCCACAAACATGTACATATTTATAATATGTAATAACAAATATATAAAGTTAAATGTTAACTGAGGTCTGCCTGATGAAAAGAGAACTTTACTAAAGTGCAAGAGCTTTATTATTCTAATATTCTAATAAACCATACCAAGCAAACATGTATTCCAACCTTATTCCTTCCAATTAAACCCTCTTAGTTTATAAAATCATACTCTTAACCATTCTGACCTTGAAACGTATCTGTTACTTTATAACATTGCATTTAGACCGAGTTTAAATGAGTTTAATCATGTACTTTTATCTTGTATATTTCCTCGCTGGTCTCCCATCAATATTTTTGACATCCCATAAATTGTATAAGTCGACTTTCGTCTACTACCAATAACATGAAATAACAATTGTTATTTACGCGTTGTCCAGGATTTCTGGATTGACTGCTGACATTGTGACAGCTCGATCTTTCGAGCGATAATGATAGTAATAGTTACAAAAGTAGCTTGAACCATGTTATGTTCAAAATAAACATGATAAACAAAGTAAAGATAACTATGAAAAAAAAAAAAAGTCAGTCTGCATCATCTCGTCTGCAATAGCCTTTCCCGAATCCGTTTAAACACCATGTTATGGCTGAGCCAATAAGTGTAGCCTCGTTTTAAAGGATTCAATTATTTTTCAGTAATAAGAAATGTGTGAAACAATAGAATATGGAAATTTCAGTTCTATCGCTGTCCGAAAACGATAATGTAAACAGTGTTCGACAGATTTTCATGACTGTGATTTTTGTATATTAGAAAACTTAAACTTGGGTCAAAATTATTCTTGGTCTCAGGAACAAATGCGCAAAAATATTTTACAAACAACATCTCATAGCACTCATTCCAAGAGCACAGAAGATTCTTTGTTATTTTCAAAAGTTAACTTCATAGTTAGTTGATATTGACAAAAAAAACACGCTGTCTTTCACAAAAACACATTTTTGGCCGTCATCAGATAAGTTTTCTATACCCCTTCTTTTTCCAAATATTGGTGTACCGTATTCTCTCTAATAACCGCCCGGGCGCTTATAACGTTTTTTTGAAAATTAGGGGGAGGGGGCGCTAGATAGGGGCGCTAGTTGAAGAGAGGCGCTGATAAAAATTTTTTTGAAATGATCATGCCAGCTGTGAACGAGGCATTACTTTTTATCATAGCAGAATAAAAACAACTGTATTTTTCAGGACAGTTAGCAAGACAGATTGGATATTTAAGTTATAAAGCACTATAAAACACAGCTATAACTGCTAGGGGATAGGATTGTTGATATACACTGGTCAAGCATAAGTATTCAGACGTTTTACAAATCTGTCTGTTTCACCAGGTATATATGAGTGTCCAAAATATCCTCCTCAAGAATGCACAGAATTTATCAAAAATGAGTGCTTATCTGATACTGATTGTGGAGATAATAAGAAGTGTTGCTCAAATGGATGTCGACTGGTTTGTGCTGGTATCAATAAAGCTAAACCTAAGGAAGAAGCTATCTCGTTACCCTTACTGACAGAAATGATTTATTTTTGATTGTTTTCCCATATTTAGTAAAATGTGTATGCTATTGAGTTAAGGGTTCTGTTGTAAAATGTTTATTCGATGTTTTAATTTCTGTGTAATATTTAGTTTGTTCTGTTCCTGTTGATCTTGGTTTTCTGATTGATGCTTCTGGAAGTATTGGTGCTGTCAATTTCCAGAAGATCTTAATATTTGTAGCAAAGATTATTGGTGCTTTCGACATCAGCGAAGAAGGAACACATGTTGGAGTTATATACTACTCAAATGATGCTGTGGTAGCATTTGATTTCAATAAATTCAAAGGAGAAGTTTTGAATAAAGAAGCTATAGTGAAAGAAATCAACAAAATCTCTGTTACTGAAGGTCAAACAAGAATTGATTTAGCACTTCAAGAAGCCAAACGTAGCTTGTTCAGTGAATCAGGTGGAATGAGACCTGATAAACCAAAGGTAATTTAGTAGTCCCTTTGAAAATCATCCCCAATTTTAGGGTATACCAGTAATGTAATGTTCGATTTAACTTTGCGGAAAGATTGCATTAGTTATGACAGATGGGCAACAAACTAAAGGCGAACTGGCTCCAGACGCAGTTAACTTGCATATCGCTTCAAGACCTTTGAAGGATTTGGGTGTGCAAGTATACTCACTTGGAATTGGAAAGGATATTGCTATGGGTGAATTGTTGGATATTGCATCTGATGATGGAAATGTTTTCAGATCAGCTGATTTTGATGAACTTGTTAGTATTGTGGGTAACATCACAGAGCAAACATGCAAAGGTAGAAACAGCCCTGGAATATTTTAAAAGATATACTGCAATGCTTCGAATAAACGCCCCTCTTCTTTTAAACTCCCCCTGAAAAAGTGAAACGCCCCCCCCCCCCCCCCCGCCCCCTCCAATGAACGCCTCTCTACAAAGGAATCAAAATGAATATAATAAATGTGTTTTATTTTTCTTTTACAAGAACTGGAAATTTTCTTTACACTCCTTTCTTCTTAAATTTTAAACGAAGCGTGGAAAAAAGTTGTGTTGCTTGGCGAGCTCTTTTTCCAGGATTTCTGAATATTTCTTATCGTAGGTTTCAATACGATCATATAACCTTAGAGCATTCTTTTTTGTCTATTTTTCTGAAATTTATAGAACGCCTCCGTCTTTTAAGAGCCCCCCACGAATAAACGCCCCCCAAAATTCGAAAAATTTAATAAACGCCCCGGGCGTTTATTCGAAGCATTACGGTATTCTAGTTTGCTTTTAAAGAATAACCCTGATCATCACCTCAATATCTTTATTTTCAATCCATCACTAAAAAATTATGCTAAAAAGAATAAAAAATTATTCTATAATTTTTTTTTCCCGTGATAACTTCATGTTTGAAATGAAAGACAACTGAGGTTCTGCTACTAAAACATGCTACTAGTTGATTGTTCTTGGACAACTTATTTTGATGTTTCAATTATAATTTTAGGTTGATGGCCATGTTGAAATACTACTAACGACTACTAATATTGACCTCAATTCCCCGTCCCTCCCTTCCTCCCTTTTGTCAAACCAACCTTATTACTTGCAATGAAAAGCTTCTGGTATTTTTTTTCATACTGACCCATTTTCAGCTTTCGAGAAAAAACAAAATCATTCTTAGGTGCAACTTTTTTTTTCTACAAATATCAGTCAAATTTACACGGCGTCTTTCTAAAGTAATCCTTAATTAGCCAATGCCCTTCCAATGTGACATTTCTACCATTTGCCAAAATGCACGTTATATACGTAGTGTCATACTTCCCTCGTATATGATCTATTTCCCATATTTGTGGTGCATATTATCTTTTTTGGCCAAATTGGAGAATTTTTGTACTTATTTTTTTTAGCCCATGGGCTTAAATGCGGACCACTTTTAAAAAGAAAAAAAATGACTCAATATTAAAAATCCGCTTTTAAGCCCATGGGCTTCAAAATGGAGGTAATAGGGTATACTTTTGAAGGTTACCCTTTTAACACGAGAATGAATTTAACTGGATCACTATTTTGTTGTTTTAAATACCCATTTGGACTTATAAAGAAGAAACAATATTTTCTGATATAATGTTTTCGAATTTCCTGAAATTCCTATCACCCTTAGTCACACATTTACACTAGAATGGAGTTATTTTTGAAATTGCTGCAAATCATAATAGAATAATTTCAATCCCTAAGTTTAATGCCAAATTTTTCTAATAAACTCTAATTTTTCTAATTTCAAGTATGTATTGGTAGAAAAGTATAGTAATATATGCCCACAGAAATATGTATACTCAAAGATTAAGCTGATGAAATATATAAATAATAAAAAGCAATAGCTTGTATATCGTTGTCTCCGTAATATCCGTATATTTGTGGCCTGTCGTGTTTGTTGTTGATGAAAATAAAAATGGTGATCAAAATGCAACTTTAAGAAATACCTGGGCTTGAAGGTATTAAAAACAGTGAAACAAAGTCATATAAACAATTTCAATAAATGAAGTCTATATATTTTATTCCATGTAGCCTGACCACCAGCTAAAATATATTTCTAAAAGATTTGTGATTTTTAAATAGAAGTTTTTCTGTGAAGTTACTCAAACTGAACACAATGTCGCAGCGTGATCTCAGAAATGACATCACAGCTGTGATCTGTGAACCGTAAATCTACTGGAACAACTTGGTGGTGTTAACTAGGACTTGAGGTACAGCCACCATCAACAGATTTGTTTCAGGTAACAAGGACGACTAGTTTAGTGAAAATAATTGGATTTAGTGAAAATTGGGTGTGCAAAAGGAAATAACAGCTCCTTCCTGAGTGACTGACTAAATGACAATAAATGAGGACACGAATATACTTTTCGAACATGATAAAAGTTGAAAACAAACTATTAACATTAAGGGAATCTTATCAAGTTAATTGCAGTTGAAATCTAAGGTCATCGCCAACTTATCTTGAGAAGAATAAGTTGCCTACCTCTTCACAATAAACCACATTGAGGTAGGAACATACTGTAGCAAATAAATAAGTCACCTTGCATAATCATTTTTTGACCCACGCTAAATTAGAAGAATCAAGGTATTAAAAATGTAATAATAATAACAATAATGGTATATTTCGGGCATATTACAATGGCTCTTCATCCCATAATAATAAATAATAGATGTCGTTTCTTTTTGATTCTTTGCGCTCCGTTTACGGATATTCGATTTTTGAATGTTTGATATTTAACTTCATGACAGAGTTAACATCTAGATTTTTACATGTGCACTTGGTCTTCGAACTTA
Source organism: Turritopsis dohrnii (assembly GCA_027922465.2). Classification (NCBI taxonomy): domain Eukaryota; kingdom Metazoa; phylum Cnidaria; class Hydrozoa; order Anthoathecata; family Oceaniidae; genus Turritopsis; species Turritopsis dohrnii. The sequence goes on from BQMF02000306.1 coordinate 129,519, forward strand.
TTGCATGAAAACATGAATTTCTCTCTTGTTCGCATGAAGTTTGTTTAGGATATCCCTGCTTTAATCTTACTCAGTCTTACGCGCTAGTCTTAGTTAGGTGACTAGATAATGCGTATAAATTCAGCGCGATTTTTGAGATAACGAGATTACACGAGGCTACACGAGATTACACGAGATGACACCAGGAAAAAATTCGAGATAACGGGATTTCAATTTCTTAACACCTATTTTGACAAAAACCAGCAGAACACAACGCTGTCAATTTTTTCAAAATCACTCTTTTTTCGTTTTTGCTGGAACAGTTGCCTTCCGAAGCTTTGAAACACTTCTCTAGAAATTAAAGCTTTAATAATTTTTGACCCTGGTCGAAATTGCATTGCACAGGCGAATTTAGAACAGACTCAAACTTTCTGGAGGAGAGTTAAGTTATTAAAAGAAGAAAAGGAAAACGTGTAATTGCTAAACACAACCTCGAACCCAGGGTTTCTTGCCTTTTCGATATACGGATGGCGGCGAAGAATATCGATATATCCGTATATCGAAAAGGCAAGAAACCCTGGGTTCGAGGTTGTGCTAAACAATAATAATTGAGACTGAAAGGAGAATTCGTGACAGAGTGTGCTACTCTATAAAGTTTGATTAGGTCTGTATCCCCCCTCCTGAATTGGGCTCCATTATTCCATACTTTACGGAAGCATTTTTATTTGATTGCCCCTTCTCGATTTCTATAAGTGTTTTGCGTTTTTCATGATTAAGTAAAGTTTTCTTATTTTCAGTTTCCTTTTCGGCCAACCTCGGACCCAAGGTCTCTTGCCTATCATCCGCATATCGAAAAGGTAGGGACCCTGGGTTCGAAGTTAAGACAAACACTCTATAAAGTTTGATTAGGTCTGTATCCCCCCTCCTGAATTGGGCTCCATTATTCCATACTTTACGGAAGCATTTTTATTTGATTGCCCCTTCTCGATTTCTATAAGTGTTTTGCGTTTTTCATGATTAAGTAAAGTTTTCTTATTTTCAGTTTCCTTTTCGGCCAACCTCGGACCCAAGGTCTCTTGCCTATCATCCGCATATCGAAAAGGTAGGGACCCTGGGTTCGAAGTTAAGACAAACACTATATTCGAAAGATTAAAAACATTCCAAAAACACTCAAAAATTCGACAATTACAAAACTGTTCAAGATTTCTATGATTTTCTTCAAGTAGCATTTTCTAAAAAAATGCGAGATGAAGACAAAAATTCGTCGTATTTGTAACTCAGTGATCGCGAGAGAGAGTTCAAACTAAATAAATGTTGACAATGTCTAAGTCTAATGAAAATATGAATAGAAATTCTAAGTTCAAATAGTTATGTGTGTTGATATGTGTTCCTAACCTATAGGTGCCTCAGTGATACAAAAGAGAAGACACACCCAAAACAAAATGGCTGCCAATAAAGAACAAAAGCAAAAGCTTACCAGCTTTCCAGAATTGAATTGCTAAGCCTTGAACCTGGCTGTGCAAAGCATTCAAATGAAACAGACTAGCATTGAATTGAGTTAGCAAAGTTTCGTGAGTTTGAGCTCCTTACTCTTTGAGTGATTATTGACAACACTGACTGAATTGAAGTGAGTGCACTTATTAAGACGTGATATTATGGAGATAAATATTAAAGAGATAATACAATACTATGTTTCAAATTTAAATATTATGGAAATAATGTGAAAAATATGATGATCAGTTCAAAAAAATTACTTAACAATTTTAGGCGAACTATTTTTTTGTTCTATGGATGATGTCAATCAAAACCAATGTAGGTCCAGAAATTGATCCTTTTAGATTGTCTGGTAAAGAATTTCGTGATGTATGATCAAACGAACACAGTGGCGTAGTCAAAGGGGGGCGCTCGCCCCCCCCCCCCCCCCCCCCCCCCCCCCCCCCCGGTCCACTTTTTGACTCATTATAAAGGTCCACTGTTGTTTTTTAGCATAAAAAATTAAACAAAAGAGTTATTATCATATTAAATAAAAATAGACAGATATTACGCAAAAATAAGACTGCGCTTCACAACAAGCAACCCTACATTATAATGCGATCCTAATAGCAATATAACTTGTAAAACTAATTCTCGTACTTCCAGCCACTAACGCGACAAGTGAAAGGACATTTAGCTTGTTACCCCTTAAAAAATTACTTGCCTTACCTGGATTACTTTTAAAAGAGATTTTACTATTGGTTAACATTGATGATTTAGGCTTTCATTGTAAATATTTATTGTATATTTCTTATTTTGTTAAATGCAGATCCCTTTTAGTTTTTTTATTATTTGGAAATAACTGATAGGAATTTTTGTTTTAATGTTGAACTTGTCATCCATACGTTTGAAAACAATCGTTTCCTTGGCAGAAATAGCCGCAAACAGACCTTTTAGAGCTTCAAAATATGAAAAGTTTTTTCCACTACGTAAATAGGTCCAAAATTTTCTAAGTTCGCCCCTCCAAATAAAATTCCGTAGCTCCGCCTCTGGAACAAGTTCCACTTCAAAATAAATTTGTCCCTCTTGTTTCCAGTTTTTTTACGTCTCAGCGCCCTGACGCTAGTGTGGTAATTTTTGTTAGAAAAATGGCTGATTCAAGGCTTCTGAAGGTCTGTGAGTACACGTGTTCAGTTTTATTTTGTTTTGTAATTTGTTTACCCGCTTTTAATAAAAAAACAAACAAACAGGGTCTGAGTGGTTTTACATGTAAGAGATCACTCTATGAAGAAAAAGAGTAGTTGGAAAAATGGACCTATAAACATTTATTTATTTGCAAGAGTGGAAAAAAATTGCCATCCATTCTTGGCGAATGGTCTCATAGCAACTGTTAAGCAGACTGCTATCTTTCTCAAAATTTGCTTCATTGCTTTCTCGACAACATTATTTTGACAATCAAAGTGAAACAATAAATGTGACGATTCAAAGGAAAGTATCACTACAAGTGATAATAATAGCACTCGCATCGTGAAGTAGCGCTAAATTTATCGCTAACATTGACGAACTTAGCGATAAGTAGCACAAAAAGCGCTTTCTTGTTTAATTATTGGAGAATAATTTGTTGCTAATATATTCATCATAAAATATTATTCATCTTTCCGTGTTTTTTATACGTTTTTCAATTATGGTTTTGAAGTTTACTTATGCGTGTAAACACAACTTTCAGACAAGCTTTCACATAAACTTCACGAAAAGCTGAAGGAAACAGGTGTTATATACTTTATTCAAAGGAAGGTGAGTATTTCAAAGGAGAACTTTCGCAATTCGTCAAGGCAACGTTAAAATGTTTTCATTTTTCCCTTCCTACATTCATACTTCATCCCAATGTTGAACGTAAAGACATTATTGATGCAGTGACAGAAGTCAATAATGATCACTAAAAACGTTGTGATCAATTTAATTTAAGGTATATACATCTCCAACCAGTGCAAGTGAAATGTCTTTCGAAAGAATAATAATACAGGTTTTGCTATCGAAAAAATTTTTAATGTAATGTGTCTTAAATATTGTAAAAGTTTTCTCCCAAGAGCTTATAGAATGGCAATCAAACAATTTAGAAAAAAAAATTATCGCAGCTTGTTTCTACTTGTGGTTGCTTTTGAACTAACTTCTGTATTCTTAATCTCCAACTGAATATAAGAACCAGTCAATTAAGTTCAATTTAATACACAAACAGGCGCTACTTGTAAATGTACATTTCAAAATAATACATTACCAAATCGAATAACACAGTATTTGAAATTGGCTTTCAGATTTGAGCTGAAGGCGCCGGAATAACAAGTAAAATAAAATGCTTTTCAGAACTTTTTATTTCTAGAAAAATATGTCTGTGCCCTAAGAGGATATTAATGATATTAACGATTTCACTTTTATCTCAATCGATATTCTGTCCGTTTCACATAATTAATTGAACCAACATTATTATACAAAGAATTTAGTGATAAATCAAATACTTATCGCTAAAATTTAGCGCTTTTTTGTAAAGAGCGATATTTATAAACGTAAATAGTGATAATGATAAAACTACAAGTGCTAACTTATCACTAATATTATTACAACATTTGTAAATAAGAACAAATTAGCGCTAAAACCCATTGTTCTTTTAGCGCTATTTAGCGCTTGGTATAAAGCACTATTATCGCTTGTAGTGATTTTCCTTTGAATCGTCACAAATAAGGAGTCAGGTGACCATTGTTTATTTGGCAACAATATATCAAATTTTCAGCAGTTGTAATCCTTTTTATATTATATGTAATTCTTTTTTTTTGCGTTTTAGGTGTTGGTTATTCATGGATATCGGTATGCACTTGTACTTTCATAGCACTTGACAATAGAATGGAATATATAATACTGTATATATTATAAAATGTTTAGTTGAAGCAAAATCACAAAATGGTTAGGCAACAATTGCAACTATGTTCTGTTCGGGTCCTCCGACCGACTGTCTTTGGAAAGAAAATCTCTTAAAATTGTCGGAAAAATATTGATAACATAACATGCCGCAATAATGCTGACCGAATCTTTGCCTCTCTCTTTCGTCTGCCATTATGTTTTGCAAATTTAGACCAGTTTTCTGTACATTTTCAATCTAATGGTCATTACTTACAACAACAAAGCATGTAAACTAAGAACGAAGAGCGATAGAGAACGAAGGCTTGTATAGAGCATCTCATGTTAAAGTTCCGATATTTTTTTATGCCGACCGACCGACGATTAATTGAGGCTGTTTTTGACCCGAACAGAAGGTATTTGCAGAAAGTAGGTGATACTAAAAGTTGCATACCACAAAAAAAATTTAAACATGTTCAAAACTATATATGTGACTGTCCAAGGGATTTTGATAACAAACGATAAAAACGTTATATAAATAAACCTTTTATCGTTAAAAAGAACAAAAGAATAACGATATTTATCGTTCTTCTGTAAAGTTACTACGTTACTCAAGTAATGTTATGACGTTATCACTGAAACAATAACATTAACGTGTAACGTTATATTCTTAGTAGCGTTATAACGTTTTATTGTTAAAGTTATAACGTTTTATCGTTTTATCATTATAACAACAAATAAATGTATCTCCTGTTAATTATGACAGGCAACAACAGTAATTGCACTTTAAAACTATTCCATTTTCAAAGAATAAATAATCTTACAAGTAATAAGAGAGAGTTTTTTGTGCTTTGAATAATAATTTTAAATCATGGCAAAAAGTATCGCTTGTAAAAGAAGATGTAACAACTTTAGGATGTGGATGCAGAATGATTCTTTTGTTTTTTTGTGTATTGATCACAGCATAAACCTCAAAAACGTTCATTCTGTTCAGTCAAACCCATTTTTCTATTTTCTAAGTTTGTGTTTTACTTTCATACTAACATAACATCTATTTCTTTTGACCTGTTTGCATATTAAAATGAATTAATTACCTGGTTCTCATCCATTTACAGATAAAAGATACAATATGTATGTAAAAAATTACAACAAATAGAAACCATCTGCAATAATTATATTTTAAGGTGTTCGACAGAGCCTATTGCAATCCCTTCGGGAAAATGTTTTATTTTCTGAAAGATTAATTTAACTCAGAGAAAGTTTTTAACATAGATTTTCTTTGTGAAACCTTTTGAAGACCTATACTGCAATAGCATTAAAAAAAGATCTTGGAGGGCCGCATCCACGCCTTTAATGGAAAATTTGTAAAATGTTTAAATTTTGCTTCATTCTACCCATGAGAAAAACATAAGGAGGATCTTTTATTTGCATTGCATTACATATTCATTTCAAAAACATTCGAACACACTCTCTGACTGTTCATGCATGTAATTATTCGATATCAGCTATCTGATGCTTTGGCTGAAATCACTTTTTGATTTTATATAGTTGTGTTGGACTATTTTGTGTTTTGTTTGTAAGAATTGGAAATGAAAGATAATACATCGTTCCCTGAGATTCAAAACACACCTTCACAGCTACCAGAGAGAGAGAGAGTTAGAACTGTAAGGCAATTCCTGAAAAACAACTATTAAATTTACCGTACCATGAATTCATCGTTTACTTTGGAAATGGAGGGCCAGTGTCCTCGTTTTTATTAAGTTTATATCGAAGTGACTGTAATCTGAAAAATCTGAAAGAAATTTCATGGTAATTACTTTTGTGAGAACTACAAGAAACCGTTTTCATAACCGTATATCGTTTTTATCTTTTTATCGTTATTGTTTTATCGTTATGTTGTAACGTTATATGGTTATTATGGTTATCGTTATCATTATGCATAACGATAAAACGTTATAAAGTAACGTTATTACAAAAAAATATTGTTGCTTTATAACAATGATATAACATTATATCGTTATGCATAACGACTAAATATTACTAAGCAACAAAATTATCATGAAATGTGCAACCCACTTTTATTTAGAGAGTGACGTTTTTTGTTCAATTTTTTGGTTGTGTATAAAGCCACACTTGCGTGTAATGCCTCGCCAATCCCGAGATATGCGCTTCCAAACATTAGCGACCAGGTTTCATTCAGATGACTTTCATATCTTAGTGTTCTAATGAAAGATTATTACTGCTGAGATCAGCATACTGTGAGCCTCAATTCTGTTAACAATTGTTCATTGTCTTTAATTATAACTGTAAAATGTATTCTCTAGGCAAAATGCAAAAATTTCTCGGGAAAAAACTGGTTCTTTTCGGAAAGGCCTAAAGAAGTATTTGGACTTGGGTGAGCCCTTTTTGAAATGGAAAAATGTACCATTAAATCTTTACATACACTATTAGATTTTGTCTGTCTTTCTCTTTTGAAAATAGTATATATCACTGCACCCAACAAAATAAACAGAGATAGTGAAGACAGTGCTAGCGTAGGTAAATATCTTTTCTAATACTAAAAATTTATTTCTGTCCGCATAATGTTGTAATTACTACAGTGGTTTGTGCAAGGTCGATTAGACCACTTGTTAGATGACTTGTTGAGTTATACCTACTCGAAGAGACACTAGGGAATTCTATCATCAGATTTTCAGTACATAATTCTAAATTTGCAATTTTAGAAAATCAAGAAGAGTTTGGTTGGTGGTTTTCAAGCCACGAGGAAGAGAAATATTCTTTTAATGAAACAGAAGTGTCATCGTCTGAATTTGGCCATGAAGAATCATTGAAGTTGATAAAAGATACATTTGAGAAACAGGTTTGTCGAAAGAATTTTTTTATTGTGCATATTTTGAATACACTTTCTTGATATTGATTCACATTTTAAATAGCCATTACTAATGAGTCCTGTTTTGATTTTAGGGTCCATTTGATGGTAAGAAGCATTTTTATATAAAATGATACATTGTTTGTTGTTTTGGTATCAATTTACCTGTGTGATCACATTCATAGTGAAGCTTGTGGAAAGTACTTCAGGAAGAGCAGCAATTTATCTGCAATGAAAATTTACAAGCTTTCCGTGGTTCAACCTCCATGATCATGTATATAAAAGTTTTTGTACAATGTTGAGTCAATTATAGATACAATAAAAGGAAATGTCAAGAGACATAAACTAAGGTGTGAAAAAGTAAATAATCAAAGAAAATTAATCAAAAAGTATCGCATTGATTCAAAACAAGATTTGCAAAAATGTGACTATATATTTCCCCAAAGTTGCGAAATTTTTGCCAATTATAGTGTGTACATTGATAACCATGAGAAAAATGTATGATTAATATTTACAGTATAACTACCATCAACCTGATACTCATATAAAAATGTTGTCCTTACTAATCAGGGTGGAATTGAATTTAATACCACAAAAAAACTTATTTTGTACTTATTATGAAATGAAGATGTTCATGGTCAAATGATAAGGTTTTTCTTAATATGACAAGGAGCTAAAAAGTGAGAGGTTACTATATGGACACTCAGCAAAAAGTTATAAGGCCCAAATGTGACTAATATTTCCCTTAAACAATTGCATATATCATCAATGTGTAAAAGGATTTCATCATAACAAAATGTATGATCTTTATTGTTGCAGAAGCTTGGGATCCTTTATACCATAAAATCATGGTAAACAATGTAATTCAACAGAATACTTGCTTTTTGTAACTCGGATAAAACTATCTTACAACATTATATTATCAAATTTGTATACAGGTGGTTTTACTGTACAAAAGAAAATAAATTTTTTAAACCTAATTTTAATAGCTACAGTGGAATTGTAAATGAAATGTATTTATTTATTTATTTGTTTATTTATTTAAGAATGTTTACCCAGGATAGCCTCTTCATTTCCCTAAGGTAGTGTTATCAATGAGGGTCCTGCGAAGGAGGTCCTAGAGCATTTAAAGCCCCCATTTGGGCTGCGGAAGCTGTAATGACAGAAACCTCTCAACTAGACAACCACCCTAGACATCATTCCTACTCTCTTGCTGAGTGCTAAGCAGAGAGGATTGATTCACACTGTTATAGTCGCTGACATGACTCGGTTGGGGAATGAACCCGCAACATCCCGAACAGGAAGCAAGCACTCAACCACAAGGCCACCAGTCTGTATATATAAGTAAAATTCTCAATAATGCAACTTATCGTATTTCTGTTTATTATCAGACTATATGCCTGCATAAACATTTTCAATAGCTGCAGTATAATGGAGTAGTACACTATAAGTAGACACTAATAAGCAAATAACTGTCATTAGCAATCAAAATCTCTACTAACTACTGCTGTAGCATTTCAAATTAGGACAGAAGAGTTGCGCTTAAAATAACAATTTATAAAACCAAATTCAAGTATCAGAATAAACACCTCTGTTCAAAAAAATGTGTTCACACTCATTGTTTATCATGTGATAAAAATGACCTTCGTAAATCCCAAACGGAAAAAAAACCCAGATTTTGGTAGTGAAAATACACATCCATAACCAAATCACTACAAAGCTGAAACCGGAAGTTTGTGTTCTGATTTAATTTACAGAATGTCATGTTGGATTGTGTTTTGATTTAGGTTTGTTGTTCGTAAGGAAAATTGACAGTAACATATATAATTAAATTTTGCAAAATACAATATGATAAACAGTTAAATGACCATAGACTTCATTCATAGTAAACTATGTTTCTGTTGTTAGATTAAACAACTATCCAGGGAAGCGCACTCAACCAGATTCTTTCAAGAATATTCACCTTTGCACTGAAATCACAGCCTCAATGGTTTGTTGTTCCAAGCATTTAATTACTAAAATCATCATAACAAATTGTTATCAACAAAAACAAAACATCATCAATATCAATGTTTTTTCTGTTATTACATGTTCATTCAAAAGGTTTTACAACTTTTAAGAAATAAAATGATTTATTTCCATCATTTAACATTTCATCTATTGAATCATTTTAAAAGCTAGCAGAAAGAAGCAAAAATCTTCCAAAGCCATCTGCACTGACTTAAAAGATGGCGTGCGCTGTAGTAGAATAGAAGGTTAGCCTCTAATCTTAACTACCTTGGCTAGGCCAGAGTTCAATACTGAACTGCAGCTATAAAAGTGAACAAGGAGAAGGAAAATGCCAGTTTGTAGAATAGAAGGTAGTAGAATAGAAGTAGAATAGAATAGAAGGTTAGCCTCTAATCTTAACTACCTTGGCTAGGCCAGAGTTCAATACTGAACTGCAGCTATAAAAGTGAACAAGGAGAAGGAAAATGCCAGTTTGGATGTTCCCATTAATAAGAATAGGTTTGTTGTAGTATTCAGAGACTCACCTTCAGTCCCATAACTTTAACCTCCGAAAGCTTGTAAATTCTAATAAACATATTACAGATTAATTGTAGTTCTTCACCTGTGTGAGTTATCATTCTTTTGTTAACCTCAGGTATTTTAGGATTCAGTCAAGGAGCCACCATGGCAGCTCATATTTGCTCCCTGCAAGAAACAGAGAGTAAGTCATTGTATGAATGATGCTAAATTTTCATCTTTGGAGGATTTGGAATTAGGCAAAGATTTCTTAGATTGCAGCTCTTACAATTGTCTCATTACAAGTATCGTTAAATTGCCAGGGTCTAATCTTGGCCAAAAGAGCGTCCATTGATCTGACGCTGCCCTCTATGTTTTTTTTTTGTTGAAAATTTATTTTGCTTTAAAAACTGCTAAAATCACTCTTGTATAGGGGGACACAGGTTTAACCCACCAAAATAAAGCTCAGGTTGCCCTTTTCCTAAGAAAAAGTGCCCTTTGGATGTTCATAGTGTGCCGTTTTCCTTTCTGCTGGACGCTACCCTTCCATTCTAGATTAGACCCTGATTGCCTTCACATTATGGATTAACTGCCTCAAGGGAAGATATTTTGAGAAGTGCCCCTCATTTTCAGACTTCCTTGGACTTATCCATCTTCTTTGTTTTTCAACTTTGGACTTTCACTAAAAAAGAAAGAGTCGCTAAAAAAAGAAGAAAGCAAGATAAATGTTGCTATGATGACTGTAGAATACTATTTTCCTTTAGCTGTAGCTTTTCACCGGACCATCTGAAATAAACAATTGTCTGATGGTCTGAAGATTTCTCTTGATTTTCACTTAAGATTTTCCATACAATATCAAATTTGCTATTATTTGTGCTGGTTTCAAATCTCGTTCAACCATACATGAAAAATATTATGAGAAGAAAATAACATGTCCTTCATTACACGTATATGGCGACTCTGATAAAGTTATTCCGAAAGGTAACATGTTTTCGGATGCAATTTTCGTTAATGGATATGTGTGGGTTTTCATTAATAATAGTGATCATATAATTATTTTCTTAGAAATGAGTTTACAACTGCAGGAATTATTTGTGGATTGCAAAGTCATCAATCATGCAGGAGGTGAGTATTTTAATTATTGACACAACTTTGAGTGTTTCCAAGACTTAGTTTAAGCCAAAATGACAGCATTTCAGACTAAACCAACTTAAGTTGTTCACTGCCATTTGTAAATTTTGAGTTCTCCGACAAACTCAATTTCAGCTTATTCTTAGATTCAAGAATAATATCACACAAGTTCAATGAAGAAGGCAACTACATGATTAAATATTCTTTTCTTTTGTCACAATAAAGTAGTTCAATAATGTAGTTAAAGAAAAACAGGCAATATCTATAATATTGAAAAGGTTATCCTATATGAGATAGGTTATGACACAAAAAGGTTTTGTTTGAATTTGTAAAGGTTAAGTAAACTTTAGGAAGTGACTACTAGAAAGAATGCAAATTGGCACCAATACTTCCATTTTTCCTCAATTTGCAGCCACATTTTGCATATTTTTATGATTCTAATTTATAAACAACAATATGGTTTTGAAATTCCTATATCATGCTATTTTATAGAAGGTCCTGGAACCCTGCATATTACTTTCTTTTACTATCTTTATTTATTTTAGGCCATCATCTTCCTGCAACTTCTTCTGAAAAGAAGCTGTATCAAGAATTCCTTGAACGTTTTCGATCATGATAAAATTATAGCTTTGAAGCAGTTCATTGTTAAGAAGATGTTGTGGTGAGATGGATACCTTTTGATGTCTAACACTGTTCTTATTCTCGAAAGTCTATGGAAGTGTTAATTGTTTTTAATTGTATTGGAATGTTTCGGAAAACTTCATTATAAATTACATACATTATTATTCTGGTAGATTAAAGGAAAAATTCGAGATTCAACATGATTAAATCATGTTGAATCTCGAATTTTTGTCGCTAATCAATCTTAAGATATTACCAAACTGAATTTATTTGGCAATGTGGCTTTTGTATAGAAAGCTTGACATTTTTGTTGAAATTTTAGTTAACTTCCATTAAACATAAAACGTAAAAAGGTTGTTTTCATTAGCAGTGTGTTCTCGTCTGTGTCTGTCTGTGCTTGAATTATGCTCAGAAAACAAATGAAAATAATCGAAAGAAGATCCTGTCTGCTCAGGATTGACCAATCTGCATTCATATTTTTGACAGCTCGGGTTGGCTCAATAGTTTGCCAAGGTTGGAAATTTGAATTAATGATTTAGTAGTATTTAGTATTATATTTCCACCTGGAAAAATTCGTGGATGCTATTAATTGCTCTTAATTGCTCTTTCTCGTAACTTTGTTTCTAATCATGTAACTAATAAAAGACTACTCAAAGTACTTATATAGAATAAAACAAAATAAGAAAGTAAGGGAGACATCTATAAGGCACTAAAGGGCAAGAATGATACAACACAAAATCTGTTGTGCCAGTGCTGCGTGTCTGCGTGTTAGACTATGGATAATTTCTTATAATTTTTCTTTTAAAAGAATTTTTCAAACTTCCTAACTCTACCAAATGCTGTGACACAATGTATGGAGATAGTCCTCTCCTATTTCAGTTTTTAACTTTTCATAGAGCACAAAATTTCTGGCTGCACCATCGGAACACATACCGATTTACTGTTTACTTGAACTCAAGACATGAAAATTCCAGGATATCTTCAGACTTTTCTAACGACATCAAGGAAACCTCAGGTGTTCCTGTATGGGCAAACTTAATCAAGTATTATTCTTTTCCATTCATGGTCTTGGCTGAGGTACTTCCATCTCAAGTTTTTTTGTTTGAATGCCATTACTAACAGCGCTAACTATTTTAGCAGCAGTGGTATTCTACAAGTAGCTTAAATAAAATATAAAAAAGACAATACCTTGCTGTGCATAAAGGGAGTCAATGTGGTTTGCTTTGGGGCACCAGTACCTAATTTGCTTGCATTTTCAATTGTGTTGAATTGCTTAAGCCAGCCTTTGAATTTTCATCTGACAATCTTAACACAGCTGTTGCGTGAGTTGAGCATTTTGTTAAAAATGATCTTTAAAATTGTTCTTTTTCTCAATTTTTTTCTCACAAATGTCTCAGCAGTGTTTTTTGGTGTTACATATGGTGTGAAAAGAACAGCAACTACACCACTATATCGAGCAACTACGTTTCAAAGGAATGTGTCGTGAGAAACATCAAAAATATTCTGTGGAATGTCTTTAAATAGAATTACTGGATGTTTAGTTTCCATTTTGAATCAAAATGTATAACGTTTGTATTGTTTTTAAAGTGTAAACCAGATATTAGTTGGTTAGCGGAAAAGCAGCTGATCTTTTATTTCTATTTCATATTCAAAGATTTTACCACCTGTAAAATAATTTTTTCATTGTGTTTTTGGTATGAAAATTTGTTTCCGTGTCCGGGAAGCTCAAAAGTCAAATAAGAATGTCTAAAAGGGAGAAAATCTATTGAGATATTTTTGAGGTCGGTAACAAGGAATGGATAAATAATTTGCCGATAATAACAGAAACTTATAGGTCGGCAGGAACAGCTATGTAAGGTTGGTAGGCATTTAGGTTGGCATTCAGCATTACTTATGCAGGGTGGCCAGCGATCTGGAAAACCTGAGGCTTGTGTTACTTCTTAGAAGAATCTTTCTTGGCTATTATGATGTTAACAGGAAAATCATTGGCCTGACAATTGAAAATGACAGAAAATGACTCAGGGTTAGTCAGGGAAAAGTCAGGGAAAATGGTAAGGCAAAAAAAGTGGTCACCCTGTTATGCCCATCTCGACCAATAATTGTTTGTTCAAAAGTCCAAGAACTGAAGAAAATTTTTTTTCTGTCCTGAAAGCACAACCTTTCTCTTCTTGGCATTATATTCTATTTTTTTCTACATCCGTGCTATAGTTAAAAACAGACTTCATAAGAACATCACAAAAGCATAATCTTAGCAGTTTTTGCATTGGCGTGTTGATTTTTTTCATTCTGAAGTATGTATGTAAACATAATGTTGTGAATTTCATGTTTAGCACATAATTTACTTAAGCTTGATAATTCCATGCAGTTTTGTCACAAGTAGATTGCTGTAGCATGATCATCATCTTTCTTTGAATTAAGCTTTTCTTTTAGCTTATTCATCAAAGCAACATATACATTGGTTCAGATATCTTTCTTTTTTGTTTCTTAAAAGTTGTTCGCCCATTTTATTTCAAAAGATTTGATTCCGACTGTTTAACAGTTAGCTAATGGCAGTTGTGAACATTTAAAGTTGGAATTGACATATTGTCATCATCATGCATTTGGGATTGGAAATTTGTGCCTGTTTAGTGCTCCATACTGCTCCAACCAGCTTAGGTATGAAAAACGTCCCGATAATCTAACACTGATATCTGATATCGTCTTTAACAGCCTTTTCTGCTAACATATTAATTGAAGGTGATCTGAAGTAAATTTAGCATGCATTTTTCTTCCTTTGTTATCTATTGATGAAGTTGAAGTTGTCATTGACACGATATCTAACGCGAGAGCCCTAAAATATAGGGCGCCTAAATGTTTTTTTAGTAATCTAGCACCTATAAAAAATTTGGGAGTGTAGCTAATGGTTCACAAAGATACCTTAAATATAGGTAAAAGTAAGAATGACTTTTTAGATTATCAAACATAATTTCCATCACTAATTAAAAGTAAAAAAAACAACAACAGTGTCACTTAATCAGTTAATCTTCCTCATCATCAGTTTCCCATCCTTCACTTTCATGAAAATCTGTTGTATCCTCTGCCTGGTCATTGCTATCTCCATCTTCACTACTATTTCCATTGTCCTCGACATCAATGATGATGAAACTTTCTACCTTTCTCATTTTTTAGGTGGCGGCCCGTGTAGTTGTTCACTATTCCCGTCGGGGTTTTTTCTTTGCCTGTTTTTCGAATATTCCATCACCAGTTCTTTAATGTAAAATGTTTTTTACTGCCTTTTCGATGATGATTTTATCACAGTCTTTCACCAATTTTCGCAACAAAGAGATGTTAATTTTAATCCATAATAATGCATTTCAATGGTTGTTTGTCAACGACTTTGAGTCTTCCATCATTAATAAAATAACGCTCTCCCAACTTTTTTTTTTTGTTTCAAAGCGTTCGTTGAAAGAAAGTGAGTAAATGACGTCAATAAAATGTTGCAATGTTTTTCTTTCTTTTTTACTTTGAATAAATGAATTGTTTTGTTTTTAAACGCAGGTGTTCGGTGAAAGGAAAATTCTTTTGTTATCTACGTAAACAGTAGTTGGAGCTTTTTTGCCTGGGAATTGCTTGAACAGCAGAAGCGAAGCAGAAGGGAAATAGGGATCTTTAAAAGTTTATTGAGTTGGTTTGAAAACAGACTCGTTTTTGTTGATTAGAAACCCAAATTTCGAAGTAGAAATTTCAGAGTGCCCCTGGGTAATAACACTTCTTTCTCTGGTACTGGCCACATGAGTAATATGTTGTCTAAGTATATTATCATCTTTATGTTTAATTGTCTCAGAAGGGAAATTAGGATCTTTAAAAGGTTTTTGAAAATCCACCTGGCTTTTGACAGGCCAAAACGTAGGCATGGGAGCTCGTAAAGCTGGCCTTCCCAAAGGAGATTAGTGAAATTCCTTGAATTCTTTTAAGTCAACTCATAACAAATCATCACATTGTATATTTGTTGATAACTAAATCTCTTCCTGGTCTAACATACCAAGATAAAATACAAAAACGGACTAGTCATCTGGGTAATATAAACGGGACACATAAACACGTCCCTTCCTACTTTTTTTTTTTTAAATAAAATCCTAAGTTTCTAAGTTAAAATAAAATCCTTGTATTTCGACGGTAATTTTCTCTCACGAGTTGACCGTCTGGGTATGCAGGTAAGGGAGTTGGTTCAGTCAGTTGTTGTTCATTGTTATCAGTGTTTGTGTTCATTTCGTCATGTTGTACTTGCAGCTGATTTTCGATTTGTTCTAAGTTCTCTTTCTCTGTTACATTGAACTTTCTCATTTCCAGTACTAAGCCTGGAACTGTCGGTGTATCATTCTTAGCACATTCGTGTGGAATCTTGCGGATGAAACGACGATTTCGAAGGGTAACTATTCCACTTCCATCAATTCTAACCCTATACTGTCTGTGGGGTGGAGTCTCTATAATAGAACCAGTCTTGTCCAATCTGGTTGGGTGATTGCCATGTTGATTCTGAATGGCAACATAGTCGCCGACTTGCAGTGGTTGGAGAGTTTGTCTGTTCTCCTTTACTGACAGCTCGAATCTGCGAGCGTGTGTCTTTTCGCGGGTGTCGGCCAGTTCGGACCATTCCCTTTGAAATGACATTGGATGTCGCAGGTGGTCTGGGGTGTTTCGTCCAAATAGTAACTCGGCTGGATATACACCCATATCTGGTGCGGGCGTGTTTCTATGGAGAAGAAGAGCCTTAGCGACAGCTGCGGTGTCCAGGGACCCAGTTGGACTGACATTTGTTGTGAGGATGCGTTTCATGGTTTTAACGGCGATTTCGACCCTTCCGTTGCTCTCTGGCATGTATGCTGATGAAAGTCTATGGTGTATTTCCCAGTTCTTCATATGGTGGGCCTCCTTCGGATGAAATTTCTTCTGGGATGCCGAATGTGCTGAAGTATCGGCGAAGGATTTTCTTTAGAGTTGATGCATTCGAGGAGCTCCGCAAACAGGCGACTTCGGTGCAGCCAGAGAAACGGTCTGCGTAGATTAAGTACCTCTGGCCAACCATGTGGAAGATGTCAGTAACAGCTAACTGAAATGGGTATGACGGTTGAGGTGTCTTCTCAGGAGGCTCTTTCGGTTGCGATGGAGCCATCTCATTACATCTCTGACAGTTGAAACGTTTGTTTTGAATGTCAGAGTTCATACATGGCCAGAAAAATCGTTGTCTTGCGCTGCTTTTCATGGACGAAACTCCTTGGTGACCGATATGGAGTTCATCTAGCAGGCGCCGTCGAAGGGATTTAGGGATGAGAGGTACTCCCTTGGTGAAGATTAGGTCGTTGCTGGTGTACAAGCGTTCACGTTGGGACCAGAATTCGAGCAGGTTTGGTTGGATGGATTCTTTGTTTGTAGGGAATTCCTTTTCGATAAGCTGACATAAGTGACGGTAGTTCTGGTCAATTTGTGCGTGCTTCCGGATGGTATCGAGGCGGATTGTATCACCCGATGGCTCTAGGGCAATATCTTCTTCGCTGTAGGCAACCCAATTGTCGACGTCAATTGCTGCGATGGGTTTCATACGCGATGTTGCATCGGATGCTGGATTCTTTTCTCCGGGAATAGGGATAACTTTGAATTTGTATGCGAGGGTTTTTTCACAGAATTTAAAGACCCTTGGGTTTTCTATCTTTTCCAAAGCACGGCTGTTGAAGATGGGAGCGAGCGGCTTATGGTCAACGGTAACGATTAAGGAAGGACAGCCAAGGACAAACATTCTACAGCTATGGAGTCCGAAGAGGAGGGCTAACGCTTCGCCTTCAATTGGTGCATACCGGCTCTCCAAGTCTTTCGTGAATCGGGATACAGCATATATTTTCTTCCAATGGTCAGGACGGCAGAAAACATCCTCTTTGTTTGGGCATTGGCAGTGTTTTTGAAATAGTGTAAATCCTATACCGGTCTTTGCCCAGTCAGTCGACAACCACGTTGGTCGGTTTAGCTGAAACGATTTGACCCCGTCTTTGATAGCGTTAACAATTTCTACTTTTGATTGTTTAAACACGGTTTCTAGGGTGTCATCCCAGTAAAATTTCTTTCCCTTCTCTAACAGTTCTCGAAAGGGCACCATGACGGGCGCTTGTGCGAAGGCGTATGTTGTCTGATTGATCAAGCCGAACCAGGATCGTACGTTCTTAATGCATGTAGGTGTGGGAAAGTCTTGGATGGCTTGTAATATATGAGCAGGTGGGCGGTATCCATCGTCAGTTATATCAAAGCCTGCAAACTCCACAGTATTCATGGCGAATTGAAACTTGTCCGGGTTAAAGATGATACCGTTTGTTGCACAAAGATGAATGTATTTAACACAATGCCAAAACGACTTAGTAATGTCTTTGTCCCAAAGGATAGAATCATCAATGCATCGAGCCACTCTAGGGAAGTCCCTTGTAATGTCATCAAAATGCTTGGTGTATCCGTCACCGGACGCGTGGAAACCCTGAGGAGCGCGAAGGTATCTGTAGCGTCCCCATTCGGTGATGAAGGTTGTCGCATCACGGGCTTCCTCTGATAAGGCAACACTGTGGTGCCCATTCCACGCGTCCAGGACGGTTTTCTTCATTTTGGGAGGGATCGCGCTAACGATGTTGAATGGGGTCTGTGTGTGGTGAGTTTCATCAGCGTCAAGTTGAGACTTTACGGTGTATTTCCAATGATGTGGGAACGGAATTGGGGTGTGTACGGCTTTAGGTGGATGGTCTGGTAAGAATGAAATTTGAAGCGGTTCGCCGGTCATCACCTGAAGTTTCTGGTGCTTGCATACATTGAAGGTGCTACTGGCATAATAGTTTTTTATCCATTTTTCAATGTCTAATCGGTGGTCACCAGTTGGTGGAAAGGGTAGCTTATCAGGTGGACATGGTGAACATGGTGATCGTACTTTACAACCACACGGCGCGAGGGAGTTATCTTGTGTGTCTGTTGCGGTGGTGGCGTTGACGGATGGGTCTTCGGGGAGTGAGTTGCTTAAAATGTCCAAGCGTTTAAGTGCTGTTTGTGAGAGGTATGTGTTGGTTACCCCTTCACATATGTATAACAGTTCAGTTGTTCGTCCGTTGGGAGTTGAGATATCGACGAGGAGGGTTCCGATAATAGAAAGTTTATTGTTACCCACCCCTCTGAGACGGTTCTTAGTAGGTAAAGCCATCTCTTAGCCTCATTAATGTTTTTAAGGATATGTGGTCCTGCGGTACATATTTGCGCACCTGTATCGGCTACGGCTTTCTCTCGAATGCTTCGTGGGATTTCAGGCCAACGTTTGTTGGGCCGAAGATTCATATACGCTTGTTTATTGATCTTTATTTCAATATCTAACATTGGAGGGGTTTCTGGCTTGGCTGGAACGAAAAGATTGTCGACTTGATCACCGTGTGGTAGTCCTTCTAGTCATAATGGGGATGCAACGTCCACTGCTGACAATAAAAGATTGGAAGTCTTTTCCTCTTCAGTAAAGAAGATAGGCGACATAATGATCCAATCCTCTGTTGAATATTAGTGACCATCTGCTCTTGGTTAAGACTTATTATCTAAGAGTTATTATCTTGTTCCTATAACAACTCTTTCTTTTAAGGGAGCTTCATGATTTAGGAAAATGATACGATTGCTGTGATATTCCTAAGCCACTTGACATCGCTCACAAGAATAATAACCAGTATACCCAGTGATAGTCTTCAAAAACGAGCTGGCACATCACATACATTCTTACTATGAAAATCATATCAATTGTTGATGTGCAAACCATGAAATTATAAATGTTTTACTTCAGATACCAAATTAGGCATGTATTCATCAACAGAGTTACATTTAGCGGTACCAGAAAATATGCAAATGACAAATAACACACCCCAAAATGGGCCACAAATGACCCTTTGATGACTTAGATAGTAGATACATTGGGAGATCCATAAAATAATATTGTGTACTTGTTGATTGGGCTTCCTCTTTTTTTGTCTTTACCAATAATGCTTTATGTTTACGCATGCCACTGTTCACTGCGTTGCATCAATATACAACATTTCCTTCTCAATTACAATAAAAAAATCATTTTCAACAAGTAGACCTGGATTTGAAGTAATTTATTTGATTCTGCATTTTGTTTGCAATGAAATTCAAATTATCAGATTTTGCAATGTTGACTTTGAATTAGACTAAAGCTAAGGCGGGTACGTATCCAACTTTTGACGATGTTGATGTCACTGTTTCTCTTCTCAGCTACCATTTCAGCAAGTCTGTTGTAAAATGTAGTGCATTCTCCAAAGCAATTAAAGACCAGTGGTGTAAAGCTGCTTTGATCGACATGATTTACTCCCTTAGCATAATTTATTTTCTTTTGTTTTTCATTTGCTCCATGTGCGTCAGCAAGTTTCTGGGTTAAGTATATTTTAGCTTGGCATATTACCCAGAAGCTTTGAGCGGCAGCACCAACTCTGGCTTCCTCTGATAATATATTAGATGATGGTAGTACTTCACCAGTACTTTCTAGCTATATAAAGTGAAGTCCCTTTGTGTCAGATTGGCTGGCGCAGAGACTGTAGACATTTGATTGGCAGGTTCATTAGAATCTTCCCCCATTAATCTTTTTTCCTCTTCTGGTGATAAGTCATCCGTCACATTATCTTGAACCCCATCCACTTTCAAGGCGTCAACAGTTAAATTAGCAACGTCACGTGCCACAGCCATAATCTATAAACTCTCCTTCCTCAGTATAGGTCTCCATGTTTACTCCTTTGACTAAGAGTCGTGCTATTTCTTCATCAATGAAATTTTCCTCCTTTACCCCTTAAGGGTATTGAGAACATAAATTGTCGGTTACGTTGTCCGCAGGTGTTCTTAACCCAGTAATGGTTGTAATAACCTCCTGGTCAGAAGTCAGAGACTCCTAGCTGTGTGTAGATGTCTCTTTAGTGAACCTGCCTGGAATTGTTTGACTTTACTAGTCAAATATTCAAATATTCTTAAGCACTTTTAGGTCTCTTATCTGTGGTAGTTCGCTTAGTTTTTCTTCTTCCTTTCTCCTTGGTAACTGCTGCTGTGGTTTTGCTTGTAGTTCTTGTGGTTGGTTGAGTTTTGGTATCTTTTTTGCTGGTACCCTTGCTGGTTGGTCCTCCTCGGGGCTTTTGAAGAGGACCCCCAGTTTGACGAGGTGTATTCATTCTTCCTCTTAGAGGACCCTCTGTTGTCATCCAAGAGTGACTTCAGGCTGTTCTCTTTCTTCAGGGCCTCCAGCCTCTCACATATGGAGTCCCCAAACAATGACGAAGAGGACTCGTCTACATTCTCCGCCAACTTCATGTATGCTGGAGGGAGATGTTTTCTGATCTTTTCCTTAGGTTATTCGTTGATTGGAGAACGTAGCCATTCAAACAGCAGCATCTTTGAGTGACCTCATTACGTTGTCGATGTTGATACCCTTTTCCTTGAGTACAGGCCTCAATTCTGTCAATGCTGAAGAGGCCCTTAAGATGCAGGATATAATTGATGCCTGGTTCTGTAGATTTTCCTGCATAGTGATGTCAATCTTCCGCTGGCCAGTAGGGAGTTTTACCCAAATTTCTGGGTTTACCCTCTTGGGGACAAGGTAGGTGCAATTTGCTGGAATTTTTGCAGCCTCCAACTTGGCCTTGAGCTTCCTTTCTTGAAGGGGTTTTTGGCAGAAAACTTTTGCTGCACTGGCTAATGAAGATGCGATTTCTGGCCCAAGACTGGGATCTCCCATATTATATTCTTGGGTCCTGTTCCACATCAAGTGTCTGATGGTCATCAGGCTCCTCTGGGTCCACATTCTCGTCATTGATTGTTGCCAAGAATGCCATAGACCCATTCACAGATATGGAGTCATCTCTTTGACTGGGAGCAGGTGGTGACTGGGACTGAGCCGCATCTGACACAGATGGTGTTGATGGTGCTATAGGGCGAGTCACATCAGTGACATTATTGTACCCCTGCATGTTGGGCAGAGCTGCCTCTGCAGCATTTATTATGCCCTGCTGCTGTTGAAACCGCTGGTTGTTGTTGATGGAAGACATTAAACTTCCTAGGTTATCCAAAGACTTTACAACCTCGCTCAACTACAGCTGTTGTGCCTGTACTTGTACCTGCTGCTGTTCAAGCACAGATGACAAGCTACCCACCATTGAAGCCAAATGGTCAACAGATGTTAAGGTAGGGATAGTAGGTGTTGACAACGGTGTCGGTGTGCTGTTTACATCAGCTGCACTCAGCATTGGGTCGTTGCTACTCATCATATTTACTGCAAACAAACCAAATACAGTAACAAACCAAGAAAGATTATATTTGTTGTTCTTAAAAGAACAGTTATAAACGCGGATATAAACGTGGAGAGGCTAATTACACACACAAACAATTTAATAAGTATAACTTATCAACGTCGAGACGAACAGATCACGTTTTGGACTAGTCACGTCTTCTTGTTCGGATTACAGGAATCGAAAGAGGATTTTTACGAGAGCCGCATCTCATTTGATACTTAGGATTGGGCAAAATATTATCAGTCTTAAGTATCGATTACCTTAAGGGAAGAAATTTTCGCAGGAAGAAATTTTCGCGGAAGAAATTTTCGCGGAATTTAATTTCGCGATTTTTGCCCCTAACCGCGAAATTAAATTCCGCGAAAATTCGATTTTAGTTTTGTATGTTAAATAATAAAAGAAAAAATGATTCACAGCGCAAAAAAGGAGGCATTTTTTCTGTTAAGTGTTTCTTTGAAAATCGAAAACCGCGAAATTTAATTCCGCGAAACATGTTAAAATTGGTCAATCGCGAAATTAAATTCCGCGAAAATTTCTTCCCGCGAAAATTTTTTCCCTTAAGGTAGGTTACTTTCACGCTTTCCTTTTCTACCCAAAATGACTCAACTCTCCTCCACAAATTTTGACTGACCTCTGGCTAAGCCTCTGAACCACTATAAATACTCACTACAATAAATAATCTTTAAGGATAGTCCATACCCTCCGAGGTGAATTTTTTTGAAAAAAATTTTTTTTCAATATTTCCTTTCGATTTTTTATTTAAAAACAGATTCTGCAATCAGAATTTTAAAATTCCAAATAATTATGGAGTTATTAGCAAAAACCAAAAGGCAAAAAAATCTTTGTTTACACAAGTAATTAATCTTTCGGTGAAATAAAAGAGATTTCTCTCAATATACGCACATGCATGACGCCATACATACTTTTTCGGCTTTGTTTACTTTTCGTATTCAATATTTTGCTTTATTATCGTTGAAAATAAAACCAGGTGGTTTTCTTTATAATTATACACACTGTCATTATTCAATGAGATACTTTTCTACCTTTTTAACTTTTCATACATTCCAACATCTCACATTCACAATAGAATTTGATCGCTATTCAATTTTGTTTACACAAGCGATGGAAGAAGAAAAAATCTTTAAATGTGATTTTCTCGGAAAGTAATTTTAGCTTGATGACCAACATTTAAAGAGTTCCAACTCCCCTTGTGAACGAGATATAACCATGCGGGTTTTTTCATTTTGTTCAGTTGGCCTTTGCGCAAAAAAGTTTGCCACATATTTTGAAAAGAATCAAAATTCGCCCCGTGAGGGAGAGTTGAAGTTAAAGAATCAACGTTTTTATAGGGTCATGAACAAAAAGCTTTATATTGTTGGAAGTAATGAGTTTTAAAAAAAACTGTGGCAAACTTTTTTCGACAAATGATCATGGATTTCAAAAGTGCAATTTTTTTGAAAAAAACGTGTAATGGAGGGGAGTTGGAACTTTTTAATTCAATGCGTTCTAAATTTTACTTTTTTTCTTCTAATTCCTGTCCTTTTCATTTTTAATTAACAAAATATGGATCATTAGACAGATAATTAAATAAGGATTCAGAAAATATATACTTTTGATAAGAAAAAATCAACACATTTCAAATTATCAGGGAAAAACTGAAATCATGCTTAGGAGGGTATGGACTATCCTTAAAAGCCAAGAATAATTCAACTCGGACTTGTCGCTTCCTTTTCCAACACACAACATCAAAAACAAAAAATATTGACAAGAGTAAAGGCAGCACAGAACTATTGAAAAGAGAAAATATACTTACCGATTTATCAGCGAAGATTTACTTTGTAGAATGAGACCCCTCGACTTTCCAGAAATGTTTTGTTAAACTCAATCACGGGAGAATAGCCGTTAATAAAGCAAAAGGTCATTTATAAAAGTCTTTAAGAAAATAGAATTATTTATTGCTATTTCACAGGAACTTTTAATATTTTCATGTCTTTTCTTGATGATTTTAACATGGAATATTAGAATGATGAAAATATTGATTCATTAAAAAACCCCATCATTTCTTCCTGTTAACTCCCAAAACTTAAATCGTATTACGTGACTCAATCAAGTTGTTGTTTTTCATTTCTTTTCTATAATCACTCAAATAAGAAAGGATGAGAAAGTTAATCAAGACGTGATTATGACGAATTAAAGAGGTCTTGAAAACCCTTGTGCTGACTGGGTATCTATTTTCGTTAATTCGGCATTTTGTTGTTGTAGGTCACTCGACATCCCTGCATAAATGATTTAAAAGTATCTTGCTCTCTATCTTTTAATTCAAATTCACTGTAGTAGTTTGAGTTTCACACTTAAGTGGTATTTTATGAATTATACCTCACTGTATCAAATATAACCCAGGAAATACAACACTTAAGTTATCACTTAAATAAGCTTTGGGAATCATACATTTTCTGCACCACTGGAAATAATTAGGTGCAACATAATCTGATGTTTTAAGTGTTTTTTAATGGGTTACATTTTTAGAAATCTTTTTTTTAAGAATTCCAGAAAAAAGTGCATTAGGATTACCTTTTTAAATTTGGAACCTTAGTAGGTCTTAAGTTGTAGTAGTAGTTAAGTTGTATCTCTGTAGTATTGTAATTTTCAATGTTCTGTTCAAAATTAAAAGATACAAGAAACCGTTTTTAGATCTATCCTTTAGCTTCTCAGTAAGCCAAATCTCAATTTTGATTCAGGAATACTCGACAGTAACATTTTAAAAACCCTCCTCGACTTTCATATTTGCTGGCATATTTTCTTGAAGATCTAAAATGTATTTTAACACCAATTCATTATTCAGCATTTCAATTTCGGTCAAAAACAAATTATGAAGAAAGAAATGTGACGTTTGGCAGAGATTTTAACACGCCAACCTATACTAATATCATATGGAGAATTACGAATTTCTTCTTGCTTTATCACTTGCATCTCAAAGTTCATCATTAATATTCTCCATCAGAAGTGCTTGATCTATAATTAAAATGAGTTTTCATTACATCGTCTGAAAATTCTTTTGGTTGTTGTTGGTAGATCTTCGTGACCAGGTAAATGTAAAATGGATAAAAGCTGTTCTTCCACACCACATTCACCCTCTGAAGAGACATCGCTTTCAATCTACACTAATATCATATGGAGAATTACGAATTTCCTCTTGCTTTATCACTTGCATCTCAAATGGTTTTAGTTCATCATTAATATTCTCCATCAGAAGTGCTTGATCTATACTTAAAATGAGTTTTCATTACATCATCTGGAAATTCTTTTGGCTGTTGGTGGAAGATCTTTGTGACCATGTAAATGTAAAATGGATAAAAGCTGTTCTTGAACGCCACATTCATCCTCTGAAGAGACATCGCTTTCAATCTATACTAATATGATATGGAGAATTACGAATTTCCTCTTGCTTTATCACTTGCATCTCAAATGGTTTTAGTTCATCATTAATATTCTCCATCAGAAGTGCTTGATCTATACTTAAAATGAGTTTTCATTACATCATCTGGAAATTCTTTTGGCTGTTGGTGGAAGATCTTTGTGACCATGTAAATGTAAAATGGGTAAAAGCTGTTCTTGAACGCCACATTCATCCTCTGAAGAGACATCGCTTTCAATATATACTAATATCATATGGAGAATTACGAATTTTCATCTTGCTTTATCACTTGCATCTCAAATGGTTTTAGTTCATTATTAATGTTCTCCATCAAGTGCTTGATGTATAATTAAAATGAGTTTTCATTACATCACCTGGAAATTCTTTTGGCTGTTGTTGGTAGATCTTCATGACCATGTAAATGTAAAATGGATAAAAGCTGTTCTTGAACGCCACATTCGTCCTCTGAAGAGACATCGCTTTCAATTATACTAATATCATATGGAGAATTACGAATTTCCTCTTGCTTTATCACTTGCATCTCAAATGGTTTTAGTTCATCATTAATATTCTCCATCAGAAGTGCTTGATCTATAATTAAAATGAGTTTTCATTACATCACCTGGAAATTCTTTTGGCTGTTGTTGGTAGATCTTCATGACCATGTAAATGTAAAATGGATAAAAGCTGTTCTTGAACGCCACATTCACCCTCTGAAGAGACATCGCTTTCAATATATACTAATATCATATGGAGAATTACGAATTTCCTCTTGCTTTATCACTTGCATCTCGATGGTTTTGGTTTGTCATTAATCTTCTCCATGTCATATGAACACATTTTAGTTTTATTTTTTTATGCGTTTGTTAATAATAGCCAGATTTCACTTAGCCGAGCCAGCCTAGTCAATCGGGACAGCCTGCTCTCATATAAACTGCGTCTTAGTTTGATCGCCGGAAGTAATTTTATTTGGTGTTCGAAAATTCTAAATTCCCGCGAAATATTAGAACCTGGGTAAGTTAAACATTTCGAAAATGGAGAACAATAAGAAATCTTACTACAGTGTGTATCAAATTGTTTTATTTATTACGGTGGCCCCAATCTGCCACTTATACATTACACATTTAAACTTTTACAGCAGTTTCATTTTTAAATAAAACGTGCACTTCACACTTCGTGCTAACTTAGCAATTTTCATAGTTAGCAACGGCTAACTTAGCAATTTGTATACTTAGCAGCGGCTAACTTAGCAATTTGTATACTTAGCATTGGCTAACTTAGCAATTTGTATAGTTAGCATTGGCTAACTGATCAATTTGTATACTTAGCATTGGCTAACTTAGCAATTTGCATAGTTAGCATTGGCTAACTTAGCAATTTGTATATTTAGCGTTGGCTAACTTAGCAATTTGTATACTTAGGAACGGCTAACTTAGCAATTTGTATACTTAGCATCGGCTAACTTAGCAATTTTGCATAGTTAGCAACGGCTAGCTTAGAAATTTGTATAGTTAGCAACGGCTAACTTAGCAATTTGTATATTTAGCGTTGGCTAACTTAGCAATTTGTATACTTAGGAACGGCTAACTTAGCAATTTGTATACTTAGCATTGGCTAACTTAGCAATTTGTATACTTAGCATTGGCTAACTTAGCAATTTGTATACTTAGCATTGGCTAACTGATCAATTTGTATACTTAGCATTGGCTAACTTAGCAATTTTGCATAGTTAGCAACGGCTAACTTAGCAATTTGTATACTTAGCAGCGGCTAACTTAGCAATTTGTATACTTAGCATTGGCTAACTTAGCAATTTGTATAGTTAGCATTGGCTAACTGATCAATTTGTATACTTAGCATTGGCTAACTTAGCAATTTGCATAGTTAGCATTGGCTAACTTAGCAATTTGTATATTTAGCGTTGGCTAACTTAGCAATTTGTATACTTAGGAACGGCTAACTTAGCAATTTGTATACTTAGCATCGGCTAACTTAGCAATTTTGCATAGTTAGCAACGGCTAGCTTAGAAATTTGTATAGTTAGCAACGGCTAACTTAGCAATTTGTATATTTAGCGTTGGCTAACTTAGCAATTTGTATACTTAGGAACGGCTAACTTAGCAATTTGTATACTTAGCATTGGCTAACTTAGCAATTTGTATACTTAGCATTGGCTAACTTAGCAATTTGTATACTTAGCATTGGCTAACTGATCAATTTGTATACTTAGCATTGGCTAACTTAGCAATTTTGCATAGTTAGCAACGGCTAACTTAGCAATTTGTATAGTTAGCAGCGGCTAACTTAGCAATTTGTATACTTAGCATTGGCTAACTTAGCAATTTGTATACTTAGCATTTGCTAACTGATCAATTTGTATACTTAGCATTGGCTAACTTAGCAATTTGCATAGTTAGCATTGGCTAACTTAGCAATTTGTATATTTAGCGTTGGCTAACTTAGCAATTTGTATACTTAGGAACCGCTAACTTAGCAATTTGTATACTTAGCATCGGCTAACTTAGCAATTTTGCATAGTTAGCAACGGCTAGCTTAGAAATTTGTATAGTTAGCAACGGCTAACTTAGCAATTTGTATATTTAGCGTTGGCTAACTTAGCAATTTGTATACTTAGCATTGGCTAACTGATCAATTTGTATACTTAGCATTGGCTAACTAGCAATTACATAGTTAGCATTGGCTAACTTAGCAATTTGTATACTTAGCGTTGGCTAACTTAGCAATTTTGCATAGTTAGCAACGGCTAACTTAGCAATTTGTATACTTAGCAACGGCTAACTTAGCAATTTTGCATAGTTAGCAATGGCTAACTTAGCAATTTGCATAGTTAGCAACGGCTAACTTAGCAATTTTGTATAGTTAGTATTTTGGGAAAACCCATGTGGTCAAGAAGTTGCTGACTCAGGCTTTTATGCTAAGTAAATAATGGCGGATGATGCAGTTGCAATTGCAAGTGTTAGAAAGGTATGTAAATATCTGTTATTAAACACACAGCTATATGTTTTAAAAAGTATTTAGCTCATTTTCTTATTTACTTCGAGGGAGTTAATGTATTAAGGTATTTGATTAATCCGTTACCCTACAACAACAAACCACGCACGAGAAAATATCATGAATGGTGTTTGCTCTAAGCAATATTTGAAGTATCGTTTAGGCAAGGATAAATCCCTGTCGGTATATGAATAAAATTATATGAGCATGTAATTATCCTGACTTATCATATGAAATTGATCTGTTGACTTTGGAATATGCACTCACGAAAAACATTTTAGCTTTTTTATTTTGCCTGTCAGTCACAAACAACACAACACAAGTGCTCTTAAAACCATGAACAGTTTTCCAGGTAGTTTTCTCTTATCATAGTGTGAACAATACAATAACCTGTTTTTGGTATAAAGCTTTATGTATAATTCATTTTGTACAGACTTCTTCATAATTATAACTTGTCTGTTTTCCTGCTGATTGTATACGAATGGATTTTATTTGTGTGTATATCATGTCTAGTTTGAAATCTTTTTGGCTGCTAAAATCATTTATTCACTGTATCTTAAAATATGTGAATATAAAAATGCTTGTTAAATGTTTTAGTACCTATCACTCTTTTATCTCTTATATATATTTGATGGCTTTTTATATATACATAGCTATATATACATATTTAAATTTTTAGGTGTTACAACATTTAAGGAATCTTCAACAATCTGAGGAGACTGTGCAAAATTTTATGAGAGAAAAGGTAAATGTTGCTTTGAATGTTTTATCTGAGATTTTTTGCTGTCATGGAATAATGTTCAAAAATGAATTGTTTTTGGTTCTCTAGTATAAACGTATCTGTTACGTGTTACCAAAACATTACAGCAATCAGATAATTTGACAAGAAAAATGATAAAACTAAGATAGAGACTTCTGAGACTATTTAGAGACTATTCATAGAACCCTGCTGTTCTGTGGACTAAACCGAAGATTTTACAATTCACCCAAAAGAAACTGAAATTTTTAGCATGAAAAAACTACTGGTTGTTTCCTATGATCTTTAAACACATATTTTAGAGCTAAAATTTGAAAGCTCTTTCAATGATTTTATTTTATTTTTAGTTCACTGAATTAGCAGTTCTTCATGCTGATGATTCCATTCTGAGAAAGCACGGTGTCATCAAAGATGGTGACATCATTAGGTTACGATTGTTGTGTTCTACTGATGAAGGAATAAATAATCGGAAGAAAGAGCTGAAAGATATTATCCTTAACGGATCAAGGAACCCTAAAAAATCAAGAACACAGTCTCCTACGGGAAAGACTGCTGAGAAGAAACGTATGATATACTTGACTTGGGAACATTATGATGCCAAAAAGAAGAAATTTTCCCACGTTAGAAGTGAAAGAGGTGGTGGCTCCAAACAAGAACATATATCTACTGTTGCAACATACGATCAAGTCATTGATATTTGTAAGGAACTGTTTTGGGAAAACAGACGTGATCCTGCCTCATTTGGTGGACATGATATAGATTTTTATTTGGTCGATGTCAAAAGAGAGGTCATCAATAAAATATTAACAAATCAGAGGAATGAACAAGTACCATTTACAATAGGAAACTATTGTAGACATGTGAAGATGGTGAGAACTAAATTGATTTTCCGAACTAAGAGCAGAACGACACAACTTCTTGAGAATTTATTTGCACCTTTTGACTCATCTGACGATGATGATTTTGTTTCAACAGAACGAGTTCACAATTCTACTCCTTTGATTGGCAGCTCTAAAACTCGAGAAACAATTAGAAACGAAATAGATGCAGCATATCAGGTGTCATTAGAAAATGACAAAAGACAACGAGAAGATCAAGTTGAAAAAGATGAGAGGGTGAAAAGGTTGACTGATCTTAATAATGCCAGGAGTGCGAGAGTACCAAAAGAACCTTTATTGAGCGATGATCATGTAACAGTTTCAATCAGACATCCGCTGGTAGGGCAAAAGACTCGGCTATTCCATTCATATGAAAACATGGTTGCAGTTTATGATTGGGCAGGTAGTTTTCATATAGAACCCGAATATTTTGAACTGCGAGACTATTTGAATAAGGTAGTGAAGCCAGAAGCAATGATCATTTCAGGTATATACAATATGCAAGAGTGTGAACAGCCAATTATAATGACTATCAGTGGATCTGTAGGATTTTTAGGTTTTGGCGTTAATGATGCACCCACCCATATTTCAAGTGATTCATCTAGTGAGAAATTTGAAGCTGTGACATATAGTATGGATGAGCATTACCATAAATTGCAGGAATTACGATTACAGAAGATGACTGAAGGCGATCAATCTATTATGGTAGACAGAGAGGACATTTACAGTGATATGTTATCTTTCTTTTCCAGTCGAAGGTTTCAGAAAGATAAGAAAGTCATCGTCTCCTTTAAGAATGAAGATGCAGTAGGTGATGGCGTATCCAGAGATGCATTTACTTTATTTTTTCATAAAATGTATTCAAAATTTGATGGTGCATTTGAGAAAGTTCCATTACCTTTGTGTGAAACTGATGAACTTGAATCAATTGGAAAAATTATTTCAACTGGATTTATTTACTATAATGTGTTTCCATTTCAAATTTCTTATGCGGCATTGAAGTTCTCGTTATATGGTGAGATTTCTGATGAGGAACTTTTCAACTCTTTTATGAACTATATCCCGAGTAGAGAAGCTTCATTGATTAAGAAATTTGCGGCTGTTAAAAGAACAGATGATATTCAACCTTTTGTCGACATACTAAGCGAGTCACGTGTATTCGAACTTCCGAAGCATGACAATATCAAAGCTTTGTGTGTAAAGGCTGCAAAGATTTCTCT
This sequence comes from Turritopsis dohrnii, assembly GCA_027922465.2. Taxonomy (NCBI): domain Eukaryota; kingdom Metazoa; phylum Cnidaria; class Hydrozoa; order Anthoathecata; family Oceaniidae; genus Turritopsis; species Turritopsis dohrnii. Next base: position 160,593 of record BQMF02000306.1, read on the forward strand.
GATTAAGTTGCCTAATTTCTCTATGCAAGTTATTGCTAGTGGAATGGGCAAATTTTGGAAAGATGTTACACCTGATATGATTGACAGTTTAACAACTGTGACGAAACCAACTGCAGACCGTTTTTTAAATGTTCTACAAGTGGAAGAGAAGAATCAAGTTGATCAAAAGATCACAACTTGGCTACATCGGTTCATTCGCTCTTCAAAGTGTGACACTTTAATGGCTCTTGCACGCTTCATTACTGGCTCTGCTAATCTTATCCCTGGTGAAATAATCAAAGTGGAATATGTCGACCAAGCTCCTGATTATGTTAGACCAATGGCTGAGACATGTTTCAAGATCTTAAAACTTCCACGGCAATTTGTCTCTTTTTCCCATCTTTGTGAGAATATTACAATGTTCCTCCGTAACGATGATTTGTGGGTTGTCAATGATGTGGCGTTGATTCCGTTAGATTGACACTAATGAAAGCGATTTAGCAGCAGTTGTCTTTTGTTTTGTTGAATTTGTTGTGTCCAGAAAATTTTTCAGATGATACGTTTGTCTATCTTATGAAAATTCGTTAAGTTAGGAGATATCTCAGTTTTTGTACGAGTATCTGAAATATTGAGTTACTATTGTATTGGTTATTATTGGTAATCTTGTTCTGTTTCAAACCTTTTGTTACTTGTCCTTGTGTGTTTAGCATTTGAAAAGTAGCAATACTTCGATTTTGTTCGTATTAAAGTGGACTGTTGCATAAAGTACGAAAAATTCAATTGTGACTTTTTTTTAATTTAGTACTCCTTTAAATATACAAATTTGTTGTGTTTTCTATAACGAAATGGCTGATTTCATTTTATCAAAAACAGGCGTGAAAACACGCGTGGTCTTGACTTTTTGGCTTCATTGCAGTCGCGAATGCGCAGTTTTCACGTTTGGTTTTGAAAAAAAGTGCTCAAACCAATCACGGTAGTTGTCATATATTAGTTTCTTCTATTTTGTTCTTATTGTTCATTTGAAAAAAGATGCTAAAGAAATCTTTGTGCAGTTCTTACATTGCAATCTGTTAAACACGCTATGACTTTAGAATCGACCTGAATTGAGAACAACAACAACCTGAGGTTGTAAACAGAAGACTGGTTAATGTTAATATGGGAAACGTAAAAACAAGTATAGCAAATTCATATTGCATTTATTAACGCAATTAAGTTTTCATACAACTCTAAAGCTTCCTCCACATCATTTGGCATAAAAAGGTTGTTTTCCGTCATAACAATATTGGCTAGTTCAAAAAATTCTTCAGAACATATGTGTGATGTTTCCGTGTCAACTTTAAATCTGCTCTCCAAAACAGTCACATCCCTGTAATCTATACTATATTTATAATCATGAACTGATGAATTCAAATAACTTGGCATGAAATATAAAACGTCTGGTCTTCCTGATGGCCGGAAGATTGAATTCGTGGAATGTTGATGTCTAATTCTATGATGATTCCAATTATCTTGAAATTTTCGTAAATCTGTGTTGATCAGGTCATAAAAACAAAACAATAAACACTCGACATTCAGGGGGCACGTATTATCGAATTTATTTATTTCAATGAGATCCCTAAAAAAGTTAATCCACCAGTTGGAACAACCTCTCCTGAACTGTGACCAAAGTGCTTCAATTCGCTGATTGCTAACAGATTTTCCATATTGAAAACTCTCTTGACCAGCAGACACATCAGTGTGATTTCGCCTTAAGGTGGTAACCCTGTAATTCAAAAAAAAAATTTCAAAAATTGTCTTTCATCCATATTTCTTTGATAAACATTTGAGAAATATGTTACTAATATGCAATAAGACAAAAATGTTACAAATTTCAAAAAAAAAATTACCGTTAGGACCAAAAAATCCTATTTTGGTCCCGAAAACGCATGTGTACCTCTTAACAAAGACAACTGAAGTTTGGCTTGACCAATTGGTCCCAAATTCTCAGGGAGCATTTACATTAGTATTCTCTAGGTACCAGCTGAGCCAAAATTCCAAAAAAAATTTTTTTTGCCAATATAAGGGCATTTTTTGCAAGAAATTTTTTAATTAAGAACAAAAAGCATGATTGATGAATAAATTATCCAAGTCCTGTTATCAAAAATGCTATTTTCTCCACGCAGGAACACTAAGAAGTCACTATTGAATTTACCCTGAAAATTTGAAGTCAAAAGCTTTTATGGATGTGAAAATATGCTTGTTAGAAAATTGAAAAATGACCAAAATATGACACTGAGAAAACGCAGTTTAAATAAAAAGTTCTAAAAAATCAGTCAGTAAATGCTCCACTAGCATATTGAACACCTTCCCTTTCATCATTTTCGTCTTGATAGCCTTTAGCAATGGCTCTAAGTTTTTTTCTTCTGTTCTTGAATTTGTCTGTGGACTTTTGCTTTTTTTCCTTCAGGCTTATTTTCTGCGCTGCCTGTGTGGTTCATCGGACATATGTGTTCCGCCTCCCATATTTCATATCCCTTTGGGTTTATCAACTTTCTTCTCTCCCATCGTTTACAGCTTTTGCAATTTTTAGTCAATATTTCATAATCAACACACTTCCCAGATGATATTGTTGTCACAATACCGTTTAGTGAAGCAAAACCTCTACGTTGCCATGTACCGTCTAAACTAGCTGTCACGTGTGCTGGTGTTTGTTCGTCATATTTTTCTTTCAGCTCAGTTTTTCTTATCTCATCTGCTGCATTCTTCATACAATCTTGTGCAGTTTGTGTGTAAGCATTATGCAGTTCTGTTTGCAAATTTTCAAATGAAGACTTTGACATTGGATTGGTCATGTTCATTACGTTACAAAACTTTGTGATGCTACTGTATCCTAATCCAATTTCACGAAAAGCGAATAATGTTCTAATGTTGACATCAAAACTTTTTCTTCCCCTTTTACCACTGTCTCTTTCATTTGAGGAGCAAAATATAGTTTCCAAACTACATCTTGAACACTTTACTGAAAAATATAATGCAAATCCTCGCTTTTTATGCGGTAAATAAGAAACAATGACGTTGTGGGCGCAATTCGGGCAACGGCATAACAATATTAAAATGTTCATCAAAATATCTGAGTTCATGATGAAGTTGAAACCAGAGATGTCCTCTTTATTTTCATCTGCATCAGATTCATGAAGCTCAATTGTTGCTTCATCTGCAACTGAAGTATTGTTATCATCAACATCACCATCAGCAATCGTGTACAACACACTTTTTTCTTGAGGTGCCTTAGCTGCTTTTTTAACCTTCTTTTTCAGAAAACCTCTTGATTTGTTTGCTCTTAACTTCTTATACCTTTTACTTGAACCCATGATGACAATTTCAATAACAAATGGCTATAAATATTGACGGCTTGAACTTGGAGAAATTATGACAGCAGAATTGTCTCTCTCTCCAAGGAGCTCTTCTTTGAGAAAAAGTAAAGAGGGCTCAAGGCATGGAAAATAGAGTTTTCTAGCTAAAATCTATTAGCCAAGACCTTAATCTATCCGCTGACCAAATTTGAAGTCGATCTGAGTTCTATAACTAGAGATATAGACTAAGAAGCGTTGCTAAGGCCGTTGTCAAGGCGGTGGAACCTAAATATGCAACACAAAAAGGGGCAAAAAGTGCGAATTTGGAAAATTTTATCGGAAAAAAAATTACCCCATCGGAAAGTATATAGAATAAGCTATCTTTTACAGCAATATAAAAATTTTCAATTTTTTTTCAAAATTTGGGTTTTTTTACAGGGTTACCACCTTAAAAACTTTTGAGCAGCAGCAACGTAAACGTTCTCCGTTCCACGATCAGCAATCACTTTTCTTGGTACTCCCTTTATCTGAGACAAAACATTCAGATAAAGTGAACATACATATTTCGGCTCCTTGTTAGAACGGGAAACAGACAACCATAAGATTCTCCGACTAAAGCCATCCACAGCTCCGTGAATCGAAAAGCCGTATGGCTTCAGTTTATCATACCCATCTATGTGCCACGCCCAATTTGGACCGCGAGAATAGTATGATCTTCTTCTCAAATACTTTCTTCGTCTTGACTCTACTCCAACGGGATCAAGCATTGACAAAGCAGCAGCAATCGAGCTTCTGTTTACTCGAAGTCCGTTTCGTACGCACCTATAATGAATTTGTCGATAACCAATATCAGAACCGTTACCTTGGAGCTCTTGGCTAACAAAATCAATAACATCACGAGTATTTGATGAATTGCCTTTTCGATACAGCTTTTGTCTTCTCAATGCTCTATGTAAACTACGAATACTGACATTGATACCATGCAAATTACATAAAGCGTATAATATTTCTTTATATGAATAGCCTTGCTCAAAGTATAACTTTATCAATGAATCAGGATATACCATGGCTGTTCATTAACTCTACAAAGAAAGTAAACAGTTAACAGAAGCCTAGCAAAACAACATTCACGAAATATCCAACAAAATATTTAAGGAAGCATAGTAATAGCTATCAACAAAAAACATTAAATATTTAAATATTTAACAGAAATAATAAAAAAACAAGATGCCTTAACAGGCAAAAGGATTTCTGCTGAAATATGAAAGAAAAAGCATATGACATATTTGAAAAAGGTTATGTGATTTCCAAAATAAAAAATCACATTTCTAATGTATATAATCCCTAGGACATTGTCAAAAGATAAGTGACACTATGAGAGACTTATAGTATACTGCTAATAAACTGGATTACATCTGAATGACATTAAATATTCTTTATTTTGTTGATAAGAAATAATATCAAAGATATATTGATCCTTTCAGATATGACAATGTATATGCACGTAACTCATAAACTGTAAAAGTTCTGAATTTCTGAATTTGATACTTGGTGTCAATCTTCCTAGCAGACTTCCTAAATTACAAGCACAAAAATGCATGCAGATTTCGGCCATGCAAAATACATCCACATAGACCAAAACCAACATTATAACTGTTGTAGTTTGTTTTGATTAGTAATACGGAAAGCACTTACAAACATTCTTGATCTGAGTTATCATTCATGACCTGTATATAAAAATTCTTGAAGAAATTCAAAAAAAGGTTGAATGATTTTTACGACATAACATTGCATCTCTGATTTCATATGCACCCAAGGGCATTGCGAAAATATAGTTGAAACTATGCGAAACTTTATTGTATACGTATATACACCACTGATAAACTTAACTACATCTGAATGACATAAAACATTCTTTATTTTGGGGGTACGAAATAATAAGTTTATATTGATTTTTTCGGATATTCAGTGATTACGTATGTAAATCATGTTCTTTAAGCATTTGATATGTACCGTCAATCTTCTTAATTACAAATGGAATTATCAATATTTCAAACACAAAAAGTAAACAATAATTTTGATCATTAACAGTTATATATGATACTTATATATGTTCTAAAGCACACACATAACATAATTATATATTGTAACTGAAAGGAAAGTTTTGTATTGTTACATGATGTATCTTTTGAATTTACAGACAGTTGTTTTACAGATGTTTTAATTTGCTATTGTGATTAGTCACTCGTAATAAGGGACATTGACAGTATAACTTAAAAACTGATCAAGCAATAAAACAAGTAAGTGGTGCAGGGTAGACACAAATTTTCTATGTTGGAGCTGAAGAGGAAACTAAGCTGAGCCAAAGTATCCAGAGCTTAAAAGCGTAAGAGCTCATATACAAAACAAACGAAGATGTTTTGAATTTAGACAGGCTTAAAGAATATCAAAACATTTCTCTATAAAAACAAACAAATAGCTACCTTTTTCTTTTTGACTCTTCTGTTTACAAAACGTTGAAAACTTCTTTTTAATTAGAAAAGAATGATCACAGTTCAAGATAATTATAAGTTTCTTCTATGAAAATTCTTTTTTTATCTTCAGATGTCCATGGATACCCATATCTATCATTTTCAAGAAACTTTAAAAAATTTAAAATGGTTTCTACCCTCACATGCGTGGTAAGCGTAAGTTTCATGTAAGCGCACACACGAAATTTCAAAAAACCGCTAGGTTTGGACATCAGAAAAAAAAAAAAAACAAGATGCCCTACCGGGCAGAAGGATTTCTGCAAGCTTTGCTGCTGAAAATGCCACAAAAATGCAACACTAGCACACTAGTCCTGCAAAACTAAGACAGTCACATCATTCAGCTCGAGAAGCATCAGCATTAAATAAACAAAAATATTGATGCGACTGACAATGTTCGTCAAGAAAGTCAGTCTACATTAACGGAAAAAAGAGGCTTTTCTTTATGCTACGGTAGAGATTATTTATGAAAATCTATTGGTACAAATAAGCGGAATGTTTGTTACTGGATATTTGCCACCCACGTACTCCAAAAAGTGCATTGACACAATACGAAACTCTAATTTAACCACATCAAACGTAATGAATTCTATAAAAAGATTCTGTGTATACTGGCGGCAACCAATACATCATTTGGACAGCACAATAATTATATAAAGTTTCTACATTGATCTCCTCAGGATGAAAAAGATATGTAATATCACAATAATTGTTACTTAGAAATTAAAATTCATATCTAATCTAAAAGTTAAAAAAAACCAACATACATAGGGAGCAAAGAGATATGGTGATATAGCCAGAATACATCCAAACATTGCTAGTAAATATAGTTTAAATATATAGCTGTATAAAGTGCATATGTTGGTGATGCTGGGGGGAGCAGCTGAAAGGAAGCTAAGCTGAGCTTTAAGAATCCAAAAGCTTCTAAAAATTGACTTCAGACATAAGTACACATACAAATACACAAAGGTCTTTCATATTTAAAAAGGCTTGGAGCAAAAATAAAACAAGAAATACCTTTTCTTCCACACCATGTATTGGCATTGTTTTCATATTTTAAACTTCAAGAAAACTTCTTTCAAAAAACCGAATAACCACGCTGTAATTTAATTTTGTGAACATGACAAGTTCCCAACAGTAATTCAATTCTTTATATAAAATTATAAGCTGTATTAACTTCTTTTAAATCCATATTTTCATCAAAGAAACTTTTAGCAAACTACACACGTTCTTTCGCTGCCATTTTTAAAACGTTTTGTGGACGATCACATGGCATGGCGAAAATCAGCCAATAAACTATCGCTATTTAAGTGGAGGTGGCTAAATTAGCACCCGTTCGTAGAAATCGGGCATTATGCACCAATGACAATTAAGACGGCTTTTTTATGAACCAATGAAATTTAAGAAACAAAAATGCGCCGGTTTGGACAGTAAGATGAAAAAAAAAAAAAAAATCAGAAAAACACGGACGATCGTAAAGTATTTCTTGCTTACGCAGAAATCCAAAAAGAAAAACAAAGCCGGTTTTAAAGTATTTCTTGCTTTCGCAGAAATCCAATAAAACCAAACTACTTACAGAAAAAGCATACCAGAACAAACATCATATCGACGTATTCTTTTTATCATTGCTTTATTCCAAAAGCATTATGGGAGTAGTCACGTGGTTAACAACCAATCACTTATTGACAAATACAACATATCTGTTTAAAATAGTTAAGTATACAAATTGCTAAGTTAGCCGTTGCTAACTATGCAAAATTGCTAAGTTAGCCAATGCTAAGTATACAAATTGCTAAGTTAGCCAATGCTAAATATACAAATTGCTAAGTTAGCCAATGCTTAGTATACAAATTGATCAGTTAGCCAATGCTAAGTATACAAATTGCTAAGTTAGCTAATGCTAAGTATACAAATTGCTAAGTTAGCCAATGCTAAGTATACAAATTGCTAAGTTAGCCAATGCTAAGTATACAAATTGATCAGTTAGCCAATGCTAACTATACAAATTGCTAAGTTAGCCAATGCTAAGTATACAAATTGCTAAGTTAGCCGTTGCTAACTATGCAAAATTGCTAAGTTAGCCAATGCTAAGTATACAAATTGCTAAGTAAGCCAATGCTAAGTATACAAATTGCTAAGTTAGCCAATGCTAAGTATACAGATTGCTAAGTTAGCCGTTGCTAACTATGAAAATTGCTAAGTTAGCACGAAGTGTGAAGTGCACGTTTTATTTAAAAATGAAACTGCTGTAAAAGTTTAAATGTGTAATGTATAAGTGGCAGATTGGGGCCACCGTAATTTATCAACTTTCAAGGCGTATATCTCATTACATATCTGATAAAATATTGTGAATTTTATATCACTAGAAAGAGCTTTTCATGCTTTATCCGTTAATATAAAATGTTTTCCAAAATATAAAAGTCAATTAACTCATTTTAAAATGAAGGCCATTTGTGAACACCATAAAAAAATTAAAAATCATGACACAGTAAAAAAATTTTATTTGAAATTTTTAAGATTAGTTGTTATGGGAAATGAATACGCAAAGTTATTCTTAAAATTTTCTAAAGGTTTCATCAGCACATCAAAAGAAAATTACACCATTAAAAAGTCATTAGCATGTCAGTTAATAGACTTTTAAGAACTTAATGAACCAAATCGACATGTTGACATGCCAATTGATTTTTAAGAATTTAATGAACCAAATCGTTGAGTTTTTCTTCAATATCTTTTCGAAGAACGAATATTTTGGCAAACATTTTATATTAATGGATAAAACTTGAATAGCTCTTGTGATATAAAATTCACAATACTTTAACTGACATGTAATGAAATATACGCCTTGAAAGTTGGTGGATAAGACATTTTGATACACACTGTATCAGTTAAAAAGAGTAATTACATTCCCCTTGTTCAAGCAAGGTTTCATTTGTCTGATATACAATGCTTCTGAAGTCTTTCTTTTATATGAACTTTTTAGATCCCTCTCCTAAGATAATAAAATCATCTATCGTCACTTTTGTATGGCCTTTTTCAATAGAATGTTTACCTTATCGGACAAAACTTAGTCGGACAAAAGTGACTAAATTTTTTGGAGGTGATTAAAATTCTGTCCGACTAATATTTTTGTCCGACTAAAATTTTGTCTGACTAATTATTATGTCCGACTAAATATTTTTTCCAAATCATGTTTTTCAAAATTATTTTTCTAAACACTTTCAGTGCGGAATTTTACATGTTAATGATTTTGTAAAAATCTTTTCTTCTTGCTCACAAACGAATACAAATATTTTTGGATAAACTAATAATAAACTAAGAAACAATTTTAACAAAGTGGCTAAAGTAAGTCTTGATAAAATAATATAAACGGTTTTGTTCATGATGTTATTTCCTCACTCCCTGAAGGGATTCTCGACCCTTTCGTAAACAGATTGCGCGTTATTGATAGCCTCACTTATTCCTGCTTCACTGAATCCTTTTTCGATGATCTCGGCTTCTTCCTGCATGTGGCCAAACAGATTTACAATCCAGCCTGCATGAAGTGGCTTCAGGTCGGACAACTTGGACGAAATTTTTATGTCTGCTGGAGCAATACCTTTTTTGAGCTGAAGCGCGACCTGATCCGAGAACCGATCATTACATTGATTTTGGATAGAAGCTTTTGCTGCTTTGTTAACACTTAAATCCAATCTTGTCCTTTAAATGTGTCCATAATGACAAGTGAATGCTGCTCAATAGACAATCCATTTTCCTCTTTCTTCTTCTCCAAATAAGGAAAAATAATTTCGTCAAAAAACTCCAGGGATTTGTCAGTGTTTGACCAATGGTTTGCAGTAAATCCGACAGAAAATGATACCAGAAATTCATATCTGGATAAAGAGCGTTTGGTTTTACCACCGTAGATCAATTGCATCGGTAGAAATTCGCCTGTTGAGCTTACAGCGAATGTTGCAGTTATTTGAAATTCACAAGAAAAAGAAGAAGACAGCGGTAATAGAAGAAAAACCCGAAAGCAATGCGGGAAGCAACATTAGATTTTTTGATTGATGAGGAATATGACATTGAAATTGAAAAATAGAATTATGCCATTCAAGTAAATAAAGTATTGTATTGTTTTTCATGTCTCCCAAACCAAAATTAAGCAAATTAATGAAATTTAAAAAAAGGACCAAAATATTAGTCGGACAAAATAATTGGTCGGACAAAAGTGACTAAATTTTTTGGAAGTGACTAAAATTATGTCCGACTGATATTTTTGTCCGACTAAAATTTTGTCCGACTAAGTTTTGTCCGATAAGGTATACAAATTCGAGTTTTTGTCTCTTTCGGAGTGGTCTGTTCCTGTAGTCTTCTTCCTATTTCACCAATATAGCATTCGTTTGCCGTCCTTACACTGAGCGTTGTATACTGTGATCTTGTAAAGATCCATAAACTTATCAAATCATAAAACATGGGTTGACAAATTTTTATCCTCCGAAACCGCGCACTATAACAGACCATAATTTTAACAACAAGACTTTTTAACGAACGAAAACAAAAGATTTCACAAACATGGGATGAAGTGTGCTTAAAACTGTTCTCCTTCATTTAAATACTGTGTGTAATAGCCGGCCTGTTGTGAATTTTCAACTAGAGGATAACGCTGCTGATAATAAATATTTTGCTGAGGCAAATGTTGTGGTTGAAAATTCTGTGGTGCTGCCAGAGATTTCGCTAACATTTCCATAGAACTACACAAACTTTTACTTAGTTCACACATTGATTTACTAACATTAATTAACTGCATTATACCCCATTCACACCAACAAAACCTGTTTATTTTAAACAAGTTTTATTAAAACCTGTTTTGATTTAAATCCAGTTTTAAATACACGCGTTCACACCAGTTTCATACTGAAGAAGATTTCTCGTGTTTTTTTTAAAAAAAAGAACGATCTGGTGCTCTTATAAATATACTGCAAAATGACGAAAACAAGAAATATAAAAATATGATTATATATTAGGCGTCGTAGAAGAAGAAAAAATTCCTTTTTTTATTTGCTTTATGCATTGATGCTAGAATATACCACAACTAACCGTTTAATATTGATGAAATCACGAAATCAGAGTTTTTGGAGGGAGGGTATGTCAAAATATTGGACAGATTGGCTGTCCAACGTTAGGATGAACAAAAATGCGTTTAATTACATATGTGATCAAGTGAGGGAATATGTACGAAAACAAAATACTAATTATCCCCCATCACTTGCTCCATCTCATCATAGCAAAGGGGCTTGTGGTACAGTGCCCGTGCTATATACTTCTCAATCTTTATAACTCCTATAGGCTGTTGTCAGCATGTGCATTCTAGTTTTGTAGCTATCCTCATCTCGATCTTCGTATCCATTTGCTTTCAAAAACATAGCTATTTTGCACCATATTGCCTTCTTTCTGGTGCATGACTTAAGCCTCTCCTGAACGTTTTCTTCTGCCAATTTTGTAACCAAAATTTTTGTTTCGTTTTCGTCCCAATGGCGTAATCTTTTCTTGTTGATAATGTTTTTCAAAGATTCAGTCATGTTTGTTTTAATAAAACACACTTAAAACTACCTCGCTATGTTGTTTTATTTAAAACTCGTTTTAATTAAACACAGTTTAACAAAACACGTTTTATTTCGGTATGAACGGGTAACATATAAAACTTAGTTATTTTAAACATGATTAAAACTGGTTTTAATTTTGGTGTGAACGGGGTATTAGAAAAGGTTTTCATTCGACTCTTTCATAATTTCAACCATGTCTCGACAAAATTCTGAATCATCTCTCATAGCCAGCAGACAGTGACTTTTCAAGGTGTCTTCTCTTGTTATCAGATTGATTTAAATTTGAGACGCCACCTTCACTAGACAACGTATGACGTCATGATCAAAGCACGTCCGCGTCTTTGTTTCGAATTAGATTTAAAGATTTATTTTTTTCAGCGCGAAAAATCAAAATCGAAAGTATAAACAAAAATGGCTACTGATCGCAGTTTGAAGACTCTGAGAGAAAATTTGCTTATTTCCTTAGCGTTTGATACTATTTCTGCTGAAGAATTTGTGTTGCTTTATGACTTAAATCAATCGAAAGATATTTACCCTTGCTGGAAATTTGAAAAATTTGACATGGGAATGATCGATGAGGAACAGTGCTTTGTTGATTTCAGATTCGCTAAAAATGACCTTTATTTACTTCTTGAAGTCTTAAATATCCCAGACAGATTTATAACAGAACATGGGACTGTTTGTGATGGCATAGAGGCATTATGTATATTACTCAAACGCTTATCATTTCCCTGCCGTTACACTGATATGGTACCCACGTTTGGTAGAAATCCTACAGAACTATGCTTAATTTACAACTCAATGATAAACCATGTATACAATCTACATTCACATAGACTGAGTTCTTGGAACCAGCCTATGCTTTCTCCCCAGCAACTGCAGTTATATGCTGACACTATACATAGGAAAGGTGCACCTTTAGATTCGTGTTTCGGGTTTGTGGATGGGACTGTTCGTCGAATTGCTAGACCGAAAAGAAATCAACGGCAAGTCTACAACGGTCACAAGCGAGTACATGCCTTGAAGTATCAGACAATTGTACTCCCAAACGGAATGATTGGGAATTTGGCTGGCCCTTATGAAGGTAGAAGGCATGACAGTTTCATGTTGGCTGACTCAGGACTTTTACAAGAATTACAACAACATGCTTGGTTCAATGCCCAACCCTTATGCATTTATGGTGATCCCGCCTACCCTATATCGGTTCATCTGCAAGCACCTTTCAGGGGTGCAAATCTAAATGGTGCACAAAAGCAATATAACAAAGCAATGAGTTCCGTTAGAGTTTCAGTAGAATGGCTGTTTGGCTTGGTGTCCAATTATTTTAAATTCATTGACTTCAAGAAAATGCAGCGAATTGGAATTAGTGCTGTGGGAAAAGTTTATATTGTTTGTTCAATTTTGCAAAACGCACACACTTGCCTATATGGAAACTTAATTTCAGAAACTTTCAACTTAGAGCCACCACAAATACGAGACTATTTTCACTAACTTTAATGTAAGAAACTTCTTATGTATATATATATGTAATACTAATAACAACTAAGAAACAAAAGATATGTAGTTACTGTTCTTGAAAATAAACTTCTATTATCACTTCTTTTTGTCCATAAGTTCTTTAAACATAACCATCTGTTGGGCCATCATTTGCTGTTGTTGATTAAACAAATTCATCAAAACAGCATTTTGATTCCGTCTCTCCTCACGATCAGCAGCATTTTTCTCCCTGTCCAGCTCTAATTTTTCTCTAAGAAATTCCATTGTATCAGAATTGGAACGCCTGCTACAGGCTGCTTTAGAAGGTTTGTCTTCTTCAAGTTTACGTTTTTTCGTTTGACCCATCGTTTCCATAGCAGTTTGTCGAATGTCTATGGCTTGGCTTCTTTCCTTAGCTTCTTTTTCAAGTGTCTGACCTTTCTCCTCATCCTTCTTTTGTAAAGTGTCTTCTGATATATTTATAACTTCTTCTAATAACACATCAAACTCTGTAGGCTCGTTACCACCGAGTCCAGTTTCATTCCTTTCTTTGTTGATTTTTACTCTATGTTTTTTGATAAGGTTCATAATTCTATCTCTGATACCTCGACCAGTTACATGAAAATCATCAAGTGAATTTAATGTGTCAGCAACTTTCTGCCAGCCCTGTCCACGCTCTTGGCTTCCTGGTTTATGTGTAAGCACTCCTTCCCCAAGGATTTCACGCATAAGTAATACGTCTTTACTATCATTCCATTGCATAGACCTAAATGAAAAAAAATAGTGGCCATTAAAAAAAATAAGAAGGCTTTCATAACTTCAAATCCCAGTTACCCAGGTAGATGAAAAATATACACCATAAAACCAAAACCAGAACCAAACATACATGATTATTACTAAAACCAATTTGTATTAGAGGAATTTAATGCTAGCATTAATAAGAATCTTGAATTTTAAGGAAAACTTACTTTTTCTTCGTGTTTACAGCATCCATGTTTATACGTTCTCTGCAGGACGCCAAAACAGCTGCTTTCGCGTTGTGTACGCGACTTCTATTTTTTTGAGAACGGAGACATTGTCTAGTTCCAGTCTTTTTGGGGTTTTCCCTGATAAAAATCAGGTTCGCGTCGTTCTATTTAAATCAACCTATCAACAAGCCTCGACACAGCATTATTCTCATCATTGATTAATTTCCTCTTTTGAAGCATAGTTACACTCAATTGTTCACCAGAATCATCAAAATTTTCATTACTACTACTGTTGCTAACATGTAAAACCTTTTTGCTTCTGCTATGAATTTCGCCATTATTATCTTCAATAATACTATTATCATCCTCACTGCTACTATCATCAATATTATTATTTATATCTGCAGAAGAACTTATTCCAAAATCAAGTGGTCTTGAAGTGGCAGATCCACCCCATATCTTCACTAATGTATCATAATGCTCAAAAACAACTTTGCCACTGCCAGAGCGGGAACCAGAGATAACAGCTTTCGAGAAAGATTGTCGAATTTCCTTGGTTTTTTCTACAACACGATTTTTCCCTTTTTTTAAAAATCATTTTGTCTCATAAACTTTTTTCTAGCTTCTTTCTGTTCAGCTTTTGACAAATCACATAGATTTTCAGGCAAAGCTGGTACCAGGACAGGCCCAAACAAATTTTCGTCTATATCTTCAAATGTTTTTGCCATTTCCTCCCGAGCCCAGGCATACTGGGCAGGTTTGTCGGCATCAAAGTCACAATTTTTATATTCCATTTGTGTTTTGTAATTTCAATTGCAGCTATCAAATCCTCAATCATTTTCTGAGTCCATTTGAAGTTCTTCTTCTTTGCTTTTTCTTGTGTTTTTTCAAAATTATCTTGGCTACTACTACTGAGAGCAGCTGAAACAGCAGAAGCTTGGTTCGCCATGTTTTGTTTTTGAAAATGTACACAAATTGCGCATGCGTGTACTAAAATTTCATCCTGCCTGGCCGGGATGGAGTGTTCATATGAAAAATTTCCATCCCGCCTAGCCGATATCTCGGCTAAATGAAGCGAGATCTCGGTTAGGCGAGGTGGCCCGCTTGTCATATGAACACAATTTTATTTTTCTATACGTTTGTTAAGGATACCGAGATCTTGCCCAACTGAGCCAGCCCGCCTCCATATGAACAGCCCCTTAGATAGGATAAATTCCGTTCGACCAAATTAATTTGTCACCACCATTAAGTAAAATCTAGATTTGTGTCTAGATTTTAAAATACAGTCATCAAAAAGTTATGTTTTTCCGAAAATATAAGGTTTGAAGAATAAAAAAAAAAACATAACAGAAACTTACTTGAACAAACTTTATTTTTTTGTGGCAGCGAGACATTTTTTTCGTTATCAGATTATCTTATCGTTTATAAAACACGACACATACACGACACGTACACACGTTATCGAGTGTTTATTTTGAGACTGAGTAACGTGTATGAATTTTGAAGATCATACGGCAAAAAAAGTTTGTTTAGAAGATACCAACGCCACATTGCCATGTAATCATTTCGTTCTGAAAATTCTTGAAGTGTTTGATGGTTGTTACGAGCGAGTGTTATATATTATGTGCTATCCTCTTGTAAGAAACGAAAAATTACAGCTATGTAACTATCTGATGTAGAAATACACTGTTTAAATCGTTTTATAAGGGTGCTTCTTATTTTTCTTCTCGTCACTTTTATCAAAGTTCTAAGTGGAATTTTTTATATTCGTTATAAGTCTAAGATGAAGTTGACCGACAACAGGAGGAGCAGTTGTTGTGTTGCACAGGTCTTGTAAGACATCATGACAAGACTGTATGGAGAAGTTTATTATCATCTGTTGACAAATATTTGTGGGTTTTTTTCGCATTTTTCCTGCTGGCATGAACAGTCAGATATGACGAAAACATATATTTTTGCTCTTCTAATGACCTTAACAGAGTTTTAATATCTATATTTGATAATTACTACGCACTTTATCTTAGTAAAAGCATTTATGAATTTTTCATTGGCTGTCATTTCTATTTGCAAATGGCACAAACGTCAGCAGCATTCAGGTTGAAATCGAGGCTTTGGGTGTTAATTTTAGGACTGCCATCAAAAAGGACAAACATCATTCGAGCGATTACTTACACCAATAACAGTTGATAAGTTGACAAAGAATTACCTTTATAGTTGAACCATGAGTATGTTTCAATTTTAAAACTGAAGATATCATTCGGAGTACTTAAGGAATATATATGAAAATGTTCATGAAGAATCAATGCTATTCAAATGTCGGATTATCAGGTTCAACGAAGTCAAACATGAGTTCAAAATCATGACACAGCATTACCTCGTACTTATCAGTCTACCGACTGAGGTTGCTTGTGGGGTTGCACACTGAAGTGAAACGGAAAGCTGGCTTTTTACTATCTCAGTAGCTTACGTGGAAAGCTTCAGTTGCAAATAAGGTAAATCGTTTTGTACTCTTTAGAATATGTTACATCGTTTGTTTTGTATTATATTTTTTGATTTTTTTTTGTTTTGTTTTTTTGTTTTGAGCATACATGCAGTTCAACGGACAGGATTCAAACATTAGAATTTAAGGTGTGAACCTTGTGAAATGTGTCTGAGTTGGTGAGGGTAAGGTTCGGGCTTAGCCTCATTTGCTCAAATACTTTTTTCACACTTTTTTCAGTGTTTTCGCTGTTTTAATGTAATGTTTGAATTCTGTCAAATGAACATACTCATATAGGTCGGATTTTATTTATCCTAAGATCTAAAAGAACAGACATCAGAGCACAGATAAAGAGTCGCAGATTTTCATTTCAGGAAAAAGCATTAGCTCACTGTTTAGCGTCCATTACGAAAGGAAAAATCTTTAGGTCTTTTTCGTGATAGCTGGAACACAAATCCTTTCTAGAAAGTCTATCTTCCCTTATCTTCTTGTTGCGCATCAGAACAGATTTCAATCAAACGAATACTTTTTCGTAAAAAACGAAAGCCTGTTCTCGGTAACACCTCTTCCATACGTTGAAAAAAGGCGAGTCTGTTTTTCGTCGTTGCACTGAATATATCAATCAACCGTTTCAGTAGTCGTGTTTCTTCCTTATTCAAATTGAAAGCTATTACCTCGATAAATTTACCAAGCAACAAGTTTCGTTTAAAGTCGAATTCATCGTCGGTTCCAGTAAGAATTGCGTCGACATTACCGAGGAAGTCGATAAATGCCGACAAAAAGTCGTTACTGTTGTCGAGTAATCTTAGAAGATAAGCTGTTGTTCTTTTCGTGATTTCACTAACGATTGGCTGGCATATTTGTTCGAAATCTTTGCAGAGCATGCGCGGATCTATAACGATTGTTTTATTGAGAATGATCGACTGATATCGATCGATTGGCAGTTCCTTGTGCGCTTCGTTTTTTCTTAAAGGATTTTTTTTATCAATGGCGTACCTACAAAGAAGCGAGATTTCGTTTTTACCAATCGTAGTTCCCAGTTTGTTCATCAACTGTTTTAGAGTGTTATTGTATTTTACGATTTTATTCCGATCTTTGAAATACTGATGTGATGAATGTTGTTCTTGCTGATCGTCGTTTAAACACGTTTCTGGTATTCTTACTTTTGATTGGTCCTCATTTGCTACATCTTCCGGCAGTCTTACTGTTGATTGGTCCCCATTCGCTACATCTTCCGGTATTCTTACTTTTGATTGGTCCTCATTTGCTACATCTTCCTTTGTTCTGCTTTCTGATTGGTCCATTTGATTACTGTTTTCAGATTGGCAATTTGGTTCGTCAATTAAATTTCGTTTTCGATTGAAAACTGCATGTTCGCTGAAAATGAACGAATGCAAGATTTCGGTGAGGTTAACGACTTTTTCTTCTCGGATTAATTCTAGTACTCGTTGTTTTGGTAACTGCGCCATTAAATTCATGGTACATTCGCATTTCCTTCGCACCAGGTCTTCCGCATCCCATATATTCGCCGAAACTTTCTTGAAATTGATTTTAACATCGAACGATATCTCTTCCTTGCAAAACTTTCCGATTTTCTTCAGTTTTATACGCTCCTGCAGTTGCTTACGAAATCTTCGTATTCGCGATGTTCGTTCTCGGTACAGAATATCACGAGTATAAAGCCTGGTGTTCACGTAGTCGTTTTGTTTTTCGTGATCGTGTAAATGTTGCACTAATAAACATTCCAGTGTTCGGATGATTTTTTGTTTGTCGCAGAATAACTGAATTCGAAATGAATCACATTTCACGCGTGTGCATTTTTCATTTGACAACGATTGGCCGACATACTCAAAGTTTTTTACGCATGCCTTGTAACTTTCATTCAAAAACTTCTCAATTAAACAAAGTAATTTTATTTTCAACCTCTCCCCTTCAAACGTAACCTTCAAGTTTGTTACAAGCTTCTGATTGTGCTCAATAATGTCTATAATGGCGATTTTAGCTTGTTTTGAACTGTACTTGTCTATTAAAGTAAACATTTCGGTTTGAAAGCGAACTTTGAAGTACTTGTAGAAATCTCCATGATACAGTTCTTCTTTAGCGTCAGTCGACATCACTGTGTCAAACTCGTCCGGTAGAATGTCTTTCGACTCCTGAGCGTAAAACTCCACTATTTTCTTCGCTTCGTTCGCCACCTCTTCGATATCTTGTGACATTTTTGAAATTCCCTGCACGATTGTCTTCAGATCTGTTAAGTTTTCTTTTAGTTCACGTATAGAGCGTATGTAGACGCGTACCGCTCGAAACAATCGCAATACAGGAAAACACATATTTGTCAAAAACTTCTTCTTCTTTCTACCTTGAAAAACATTTGTTTATACCAATCTTGTTTTCTATTTTTTTTAGACTAGATCAGTACAGAGGAAAAAACGTCCAAAACATTCTTCAAGGACTTGTCTGCATGGTAAGAAAACGTTCGAAACATACCAATCGAACGACAGGTAATCGAACACAAACAATGCGTAATGTGAGTTTTAAAAGTTATTGCGTACAAACAGAAAGCAAGCTGAAGGTATTTATCTTTTTCATGTCACATGAGAAAACTCTCCATTTTTCAACTGACAATAACTTAAATTTTTCTGAAGGCATGACAAAAACGGATTCTTCGATGATTTTTTCTTCACTCTATTTCTGTGCAGTAAGTAAAAAGTAAAGTCAAGTCAAATATTATTACGTCTTTACGATTTTTAAAATCGTAAAAGTTGCCGCAAACCATTGTTGCTTTTACACGCTTTTTTATATAAGAACCAGCAAAATCTGACTTGAGGCTGGCTGTTCTTATTTTTTTTAGCCTTTGCAGCCTGAATTGTTCTCACTGTGTTCTTAGCTTTAAGAAGACAGCTTCAGATTTCAGCCTCATTTTGTTCTTATTTATGGAACTTCCAGTGAAATGAAAATAAATCTTGTTAAAAACAACTGTTTAAAAGCATGGTTGCTGTTCGGTAATGATCCGATATGAGTATGTAAGGTGAAAAATAAAACAACTTCTAAACCGTTTGCCAGTGAGTGAATTCACATCATGAGTTGTTCCTATCATGCATTGTTCTTATTTTATAAGAAAATTCAGGCTTAGGCTGTTCTTAATTTGAAACATTAATTTGAGCCTCAGGTTGTTCTTATTTTGTTTTTATTTTTTGGCCAAACCTGAGGCTCGTGTTCTTATAAAATTGTTCCTATAAAAAAAAGCGTGTAGTAGAACGCCATCACTCTTGTGGTTTCGTTTCATAATCAATCTCCATTTTATCCTCTTTGTGTTTATTGCTAGAACAACGAAAACATCGGAATTAGTTTGGTAGTTGCTCTTGATTCCTGAGAACAACCCAGAGAATTTGTTATGATCTCTAAATTCATTTGTCGAATTCCAGGAAATCTTTGGTCTGACAGCTGACTACTTGTCAAACCGGGTTTTTTTTCTTTTTGGGTAATTTTTGATTGGAATTGAACTGGAAACATTTTTTTTTTTAAGTTGTTTATTTTTCAGCCTCAGCATGATCAAAAATGTATATTCCAATATGTATGTTATTTGGTTTCGTTACAGGCTTGCTGGGCATTTTGGTGATGGCACCTGCCGCCTTTCTGGAACCACTTTGGGAGCAACTTGAAAAGTTTCCGTTTCCACCCTTCATCACTTTGCTTTTCTTCCTACTCTTAATTGTTTTACTAATTGCCATACCCGTCCTCATCGTCAAATTTTGCGGCAAGCAATGCGGAAAATGCTGTCGAAAAATATTCGCACCGATCATTCGAGCTATTAAGGGTCCGAGTCAAGGTATGCTTTGTCATTTTTTAGGTTGCATGGTTTTCATGTGTGTTTTGATTGAGGTTGCATAGTTTTTCGTGTGTGTTTCGATCGAGGTTGCATAGTTTTTCGTGTGTGTTTCGTTTCGTGGCTGCATAGTTTTTTCAGTTTTTTTTATTAAGCAACACGTAAACTTGGTAGCAACTCCAACGATTTGGATGTTTATTTGTTTATGTCACTGTTTTGGTTTTTTTTGGGCATTATTATTCTTGTACGTTCTATTCTGACTGGCTGATAGACACTACGAAGGGAGGGGTTACCTTGCCAAACATGTGGGAAGTTTCTGATAGACCGAGCCTTGAACTGATACATAGTTACACAAAGTGTTCGTTATGAAGGTTTCTTGGGAATTTGGTTCACACAATTCTATCCTATACAATCTTTTTTATAAAAGGGGCTCATAATACCAAACGTCTATTGTATGCCGTTCAGATTTCATTTTCTGCTGATTCAAATGAACGTCTCCAATGATTCAGTTATCTCTCTCATTCTTACTTCGACTACCACAATGCAATGCTATAACTTTCTTTGTGACAGTTGTAATATCTTTAGGAGATGTAAAAATGAATTATGGGAACGGGCGATAATATGAGAATGCAGAGCGTGATGACATCTCAGCAAGGTATTGTTACATGTTCCTCATGAAATGAAATATTTTGATTCTCTTTTAGCCGATGCTATAGACTACAGTAAAATTCAATTACAAGACCGTACGTTTTACGAGAAAGTCCACCCGTCTGTTGACGAACTGGAGTTCAGTGCACCACAACTGGACGATGGGAAGTTTGGGATCCAACTTGGTCGAATAAAATTCGGCCTGGAATATGATTTCGAATCGGAGTCTCTGGATGTGACAATTTTTGAAGCACGCGATTTGCCGTCTGCTGATGAAGGTACAATCGCTTTCGTGGTCAACCTTCCTTTTAAAAAAAAGATTGTTGTCGTTCAGATGTTTTGGTCTTATTTTTAAGGTGGTGCGTCCGATCCTTACATTCGAGTCATGTTACTTCCAGACACGAAGAGACGTTACGAAACGATCGTTTTGGACGCGACGCTAAATCCTGTTTACGATCAAACCTTCACGTTTAAGAGCCTACCCCACTCAGAACTGCTAAACAGAACCTTGTGTTTACGGGCTCTGGATTATGACCAATTTCCAGGTCACGATATACTGGGTGAGACACTGATACCGATGATAGATATTGATATTTCCAATCCGGTCGAAATGTGGCGTATCCTAGTTCCCGGCTACGATCTCGACCGACCGGGCGAATTCCGTCAATCGATGTCAGAATACGGTGACATATGCTTGGCCATGAAATATATGCCGGCTACCGGAAAATTAAACGTCTACTGTATAGAATGTAAAAATTTAAAAAGCGTCGATGAAGGGGGCGTGTCTGACCCGTTTGTGAAGATTACCATGTTTCAAAATAAAAAGAAAGTGAAGGCATACAAGACGAGATACATAAAGCAGACACTGAACCCTTACTATAACGAAGAATTCGTCTTCAAGCTTGACGCGGCTCTGGTGCCGGTAACCGACATTAGGTTTCTCGTTCTCGATTATGATTTATTCGGCGGGGCCGACGTGATTGGTATGATATCGATAGGTGCTAATTCGTACGGACCGCAGTTGAGACATTGGAGAGACATGCTTTTATCAGCACATAGGCCTATTGCCTGCTGGCACATGTTGAGATCGAAACCAAAGCCTGGTGAAGAAGATTGAGAGAGTAGTTGTGACGTCACCTATCTATGGTCACCACTTCCTTGTGTAAACGTCATCGAATTTGTTTCGCAGAATGAAAATGAGGCTCGCGTGTAACCAAAACATCAAGCCGAAACCAGTGCATATATGCTCTACTGTTCATCGTTCGCAATATAATCGAATTTGTTTTCAAGCTTTTACGCAGGAAAACCTCTCTATTTCGTTTGAATGAACAAGGCAAGAAATTAGTATGATCTTGATATCCCAGTAACGAAGTTTTTACCGCAGACTTTTTCATAAATTACGTCATTACAAACATCGCATCGTTTCTACGCTTATGGATTGTTACGTGTTTAAACCTTGATACAAGAATTTCGTGGAAATGTTTTCCCTGAGGTGTCGATTCTCATTGTAAACATCGCAAACGTCATTAATATTCAGTTTGAAAACAAGGCGTTACTTGTTGTGACGTCATTACCGATAAATCATTTCACCGGAAACAACTTCGTTACCAGTGTTCAGAGAAAAACACCAGTTCCATACCTCTAACATTTCCACCTCAACGCGGTGGGTTTTTTTTTTAAAGAAATGATCACATCCAAAACATTTCGTTCCCAATACTAAATATTTCTTCAAAGGTCTGGTTACGAAACATCTCAAGAAAACAACAAAAACTAGAATATAAAAATATTTGAATATCTGTGCGTTCAATATACAACCTTATCTTAGTGCCGAGTTTCTTAAAAGCGGGGACACCACAAGTAAAATGAAAAATTTCGGACTATAGGAAACTAGTGCCGGAGGGGTGGTCACAATGGGTCGGGGCTGTGGATGGAATATACACACTGATTTGTTAGATTAGTAAAAGGCTCCTTTAAAGAAGGCATTTCTGACAAACTTCAATTGGTCAGGATTTGTGTTAAAATCGTAGCCAAATGGGTATCGTTATTAACAGGTCGAGAACAATTTCAATAACACTATCATAGTTCACTCGAAAATCGCATCCACGCTTCGTCTACGGTTGTCAAAGCAAACATTCTTTGTGCATAGCTACCGTTACCATCTTTAGCCAACGTGCAGGATAGGCTACAATCTCCGGAAGGCCTCCTCCGTGCAGCTCATTCCTCGTCAACATTCATGTCGTCTGGCTCAAGTTTCGATATAGACACGCGATGGAGAGTGGACGACAAGGAGGAATCACTGGACGGGGGTAACATGGCCAACAAAATGATACGCAAGCATTCCGCTACGTCTTTGGATGAGGCGCAAGATAGGGCGGGCCAATATCCTACAACATAAACAAGGTGTGAGCAAGCTCCAGAAACATTTGACTTTCGCTGACTGAGAAGAGTTTACCTTCTTTGTCTTCTGCGATAACATTAGCGCCCCTATCGACCAGATTTCCAACCACAAATGGCAGGCCGTTCTTTGCAGCGATGTGGAGAGCACTAAACAAAGAAAAACGTACCTATGGCTGACAAATAAGAAGGCGTGAAGGTCGCCTATCGTTTGTCTTAAATCATGATCTCTCCATGGTAAAACTGATTACTGAAGAGATAGTTAAAAATTCAAAATCAACTTACGTTTGTCCTTCAGCGTTAGGAGAACTTATGATTTCATCATTAACCTTCTCTAAAAGTTGCAGTGCGCAAGTTTGGTGACCCTGCCAAAAAATGATGACGTCATCAAATGCTCTTGCATCAAACAGAGTCCATGAAGCAGACACATTACAAAATTTTAAATCATACCGAACCATTCAAAGATGCTCAAAAAGATAAGCAAAATTTTTGAAGGAACTATACATACATGTATGCAGGCTAAGTGAAGAGGGGTGTTTTCTTGCACGTCACTCAAATTAACGCTTGCATCAGACTCGAGCAGAGAATCTATGGTGTACACGATTCGCTATAAAACAATTCCACCAGCAGAAAAATCACTAAAAATAAACACACGTACCCAACACATCTTGAAAGCCACGTTGGGCAGCTAACATTAAGGAAGTTTGCCCAGTACTGTCGGTGGCATTAACATCTGCGCCGTTATTCAACAACGTCTGCAGACAGTCGGCACTGTCGCTGTATGCAGCCGCATGCATCGGTGTTCTACAAGTTAACCATATAGAAATAACATATCACTGCATGGAACATATGTGCAGCCTCTAATAACGACCACCTCCCATCAACGACCACTGAACTCTGATTCCGTTACAGTCAAACTCTCATAAGAAAACCACCCCACAGCGACACCCTCCAACCCAACGACCATTCCCAGTTGGTGCCAACAAGTGGTGGTTATTAGAGGTTACATTGTATTTAAAACGGGTTTCCTTCATTAAAGGAGATGTACATGCCATTACTGTCACTAAAGCATACAACCGAAACGCACCCTACCTTCCTTTTGAGTCCTTTAAATTCACAACATCATTACCAAGTACATCTAGCAGAACTTCTAGACACGCATCGTTGCCTCGAAATCTAAACGGTAAACAATAGAATTTATCAAGTAATTGGATGGAGAAAAAGCCTTTGAACGGTTGCTTTGTCTTAGGGAAAGATTGAATTTTAGAGAGTTGGATAGTGATGTATGTAATTTTTCATTTCTCTTAAAACGTACATGTTAGACACATGTTCTGAGTAGACATGAGACTGAGTATGAGAGGTAAACAAAGAGAAGAGAGAAAACTCTGTTGGACCAAGATATCATTCACCAAGTGAAGCAGAAACAAATACACCGTTCCCTGAGATTTCAAATAAACCTTCCGAAACGAGAAACCGAAGTGTTCTGAATAAACACAAACAACTTGTTTATACGTACGCAGCACAATGAACAGGAGAAAACGAACTGCCTGATAAAGCCTTTGTAGAATTCTCCTAAAATGAAAAAATGCTCTTTACTTACAACATTTCATATTAGCATAATGGAATATAGAGAGGACAAGAATGAATCCACACGAAGACCTTTGGATGATCGCATGGATGATTTCATCTAATGGTCTCATTGTCTCACAACTCTCTCTCTATTTTTTATTGATTCATAACGTAAAATGACCAGATAAGTCAATAAAGATTTTAGGTAATGACTTCATGAACTCACCACCATTGATTGACTCTTCAAAGGTATTGCAGAATCACAACAACAAACACATCAAATCATGCCACAAGTGAAGTTTCTTAGTCCAAACGTTTTTTAGTCCAAAAGTTTCATAGTGCTTTCAGACCCAACGTACCTCAAGCAACAGCTCCGCACAACTTTCGTTACCGACGTAGCACGCCCAATGAAGCGGCGAATATTTCCGATTATCCAAACCATACGCATCACCGCCAGACTGGATTAACGTCCCAAGAATTCCGATGTGATCACATATCGAAGAAAATGTTATTGCCGTGTAACCGTTGAAATCCCTGAAATAATTCAGCAAACGATGATGTGAATGGATACGCAACGGACTTCCGAGAATAGGGGTCGATCGGACGTAGAAGAATGGAAATAGAAAGTTCACTCATTTCTGTAGAAAAGGATCGCAAACGTCGTAACGATCGTAAACGTTTGATATCACTATTTTTCCTCAATATCCAACAGGCGTAAAACTTCAACTTGAAGGGTGTTTGATTGCAAGAACTCACCGTAAATTAGGATCGGCACCGCCACCTAGCAACGCATCAACACATTCTTCTTGACCGCATACAGCCTATCAATAATACGAACCTCATTCAGAACGCTTCTTAAGCCTGCTTCAAACCCGGCGACTACGACGATTAAAATTCAGTGTAATCGTCATAATCGTCGTAATCGTCTAATGTGAACACTTTTTCAATCGTCAGAATTGTCGTAAACGCCTGGCGATTACGACGATGAAACATCAAAAATTACTGATTGTTTTACCAATTACTAATGAAATACTTAATTTTCTTTAATCGTCGTAATCGTCCAAATCGCCAGGTCTGAACCAGGCTTTAATGACAATTCCATCAGGAAAGACGGGGGTTAACATTAATAAATAAATAGACATAGGAGAAACAAGATATGTAAAATTCGATCGACAGAAAACAACCCACAAGCAAATTTATAATGTATAATGTATTACGTTGGAATAAAAAGTCGCTTACCCCACGATGTGCAGCCGTACGACCATTGATATCAACGGCGTTGGCATTGGCCGATTGTTCGAGAAGTAATAACACACTATCCCTATGACCATTCATCACAGCTAACATCAGCGGTGTCCTAAAGATACAAGGAAGGGAAAAACAATTCAGTTGGATACAAACAAACACAGATTACCCTTCGACTAATCATTTTGCAGGTCAAGGTCAGAGTGGTTATTTGGTTGGTCAGAGTGGTTATTTGGTTTTTCATCAATAGAATTTTGGACGGTGGTTGGAACGCTGTAACGAAGAACCAGTTTTTTTTTCAGACACACTAACCATGAAACTTTAGCCTGGACCTACCTATCCTGTCCATCTAAGCAGTCTACAACTCCTTCAGCTTCGGCATTTTGCAACAACAGTTTCAAACAATCGGTGTGGCCGTTGTACGCTACGAAAATTACGACAGAGAAGGAATTAATGTGAATAGCATAACGGACATTGAGACACAACAACAAAAAAATCGTGAGAATACATTTTCATAAATTACCTTAGGCCGACTTTTTTTGCGTCGCCTTATTTTAGCGATTTTAGCGAATGAGCGTATTTTCGCTAAATTAAAGTTGCGGAAAATTTAAATTCAGCAAAACTTTTATTTTACCTTCTGGCAATTCTCCGTAATTAAGGGGTCATTCGCTAAAATTATGTTGCGTTAAATCCGTGTTCATCCATTTTCGCAAAATTTTACTGACGCAAAAAAAATCGGCCTAAGGTACGTTAGAGTAGAATTTATTTTCAAGTTGTAATCAGAGAAAAAATACTATCTTCAACAACCTCTCTGACGTCCTTTACAGAGAGTTCTCTTCATATGCAATAAAACAACAGACCAGATAGCAGTGACGTTAAGTGCATTACCTGCAGCGTGCAGGGCGGTCCTTCTTGACTTGTGTGAATATACTAAAACATCAGCCTGGGTTTCGCTGGTCAGCAACATATTCACACAGTCAGTGTGACCAGAATAAGATGCCAAATCTAGAGGAGTACATCCGTTATCATCCTTCGCATTTAAATTCTTGTAACATGACATGAGAGCTTTTAATGCGGAAGTGTGACCACGGAATGCTGCCAGATGTAGTGGAGTAGTTGACGACGAGACGGATTGCTGTGTCGGATGTTGAATGTGACCAGAGACGTCAATCAACTAGGAAATAAAAAGTATAAACAAAGCAGTGAAACAAGATGGCACGAACAGAATTTTTTTACGTCCGCATATGAGTTGTGAAAGCTAAAAGATCTTGAATACACGTTGTTTTTTTTATAAGCAACCAAGGTCTTACGTTAGTAGTAATGCTGTTTAAAAAAATGACCATTTTTTAGTAGTGATGGTGCTTAATTTGTTGCTAAGCATAAATCGATAATACATATATGTCCCATTTTGAAACCCTTTTTGTACATTTTAGTTGTTTAATTAAAATAGCAAGTACAAAGATCTAGGACATTCTAATAATTATATAGAGTCCTACAACCTGGTCCTACAACCTTGTGTAACAACATAGTGGAATAAGCTTTAGAAATGTGCTGTAGTTATGCTAGTTTTTCTTCATTTCAAAATTATATGTTGCTAACTTATCTAAGATTCTGGTAGTACTGTTGCTTAAGTTTTTGAGAAAATTTACTAGTGTTGCTTATAAACGTGTTGCTTATATATAAAAAAAAACGTGTATTTTATAAAACTCTCACAAAAAAAACTCCTTCCACATAACCGCATAATGAACTTTCGCAGTGGGCGAAATCGTCGTAAAGCCAACACGATGAAGTGCATTTTCATTGTAATGGCTTGTATGTTCGTGTATATTGTATATTAGAAATGCACTCCTCCGCAGTGATTCATCAGCAAGTAGGTTGCTTCCCTTCACTGTCGGTTGAATGAAGGACTCGTTCACATACAGAACGAACAGATGAAAAACAAACAAACATTCTTTAGAAATGTTTGAAAATTATAACAAAGATCCAATATATATCAAACTTGATTTGAAATAAGTTCTGAACCAATCAATTCTACCAAATTTTGCTGCGTCAACAAACAAGTGTTGGTTGATCACGTGTTTTCGTTATTTCGGTCACGTCATCACATACGAGAAAGAGCTTTAACGTGACAATTTTTTGATCGGAAAAAAAATGTAGAGGAAGAGGAAGGACAGAGAAACAACCAGTGTTGCTTTGCAGACAACAACAAGAATTCCTTTGGTCAAAATAACCACAATATGGATGACCCGAAATCATTATAAAAATTACAGACCAGATGACACGTACCATTTCGATAGTAAGCTTGTGGCCGTTCAATGCTGCATAGTGTAAGGGCACAAAACCTTGCTTGTCTTCTAAGTTAGGTGTGGCTTTATACTTCAGGAGCAAATCAACCGTCCTAAGAAGAACATCAATACGAAACAAAATTCACATGTTTAACCACGGCTTGGACTTCTGTTCGCTTGAAGTGGAGATCACAGATACACCAGAGAAGGAGGATTGTCAACAAATCCTCTACGAAGGAGAACCAGTTGAATATTAAATGCAATTCACTTACAATGCGTCTTCATCTTTAGCGCAAGTATAATGCAATGGCGTGCAACCGTTCGTGTCTTGCTTATTCACATTGCATCCTTTCATGATAAGAACTTTAACTGATTTGTGATGGGTAAAGGCGGCAGCGTAATGCAGTGGCGCACGACCAAGTTTATCGCATAAGTCAACTTCCGCCCCTTTAAGCAAGCAAAGGGATTGTTACTATGTGTTACTATATCCCTCCATCGTATTGGACAAAAGATTGAACTCTGAGTTCATATTCAACATATTCAATTTGGCGGGAAATTTCCAATCGGCGGGAGATATGAGATTAATTTCCCACAAACGTCAATCAAATTTCATCTGACCATGTGGTGAGTAGTTTCATGCGACAATTCGAGTTAATCCAACTTTTCACAGGAAAGTCTTATAAAAATGTGTTTGAAAGAGCGAGGCATGACGTAATTTTATGCTCACTGCAAATTTAACGAGGTTTTCACCATGAAGTTACTAATTACTGAGCTCTAGATAAACCTACCTTGCCTGACGAGCAATTGCAAACACTCATGACTGCCAGAACATGCAGCACAATGTAAGGGTGTTCGATCATTTCCATCAATCGAATTGACATTACAACCGTTCGCTAGTAGGGTGCGAGTACAATCTGTGAAGCCACCCAGGGCTGACATATGCAGCGCTGTCATCCCATCTTCACCACGTCTAAAGCACAAGATTTCATCAGAAAAACAAACAAAACAAAAACACGTGTCACTTTTGTGTGCATACCAGCAAAACATTTGGTGAAACAATATGTCAAGGAACAACCTGCGAGAAAACAAAGAATGCATATTTACACAAAGGGATCGGCGTTCTGACTTAACAACTCCATCACAAACAGCTCGTGGCCATGTCTTGCTGCCAAATGTAACGGGGAATTCCCTTTGTGATCGAAAACATTGATTTTTGCACCTTTCTCCATCAACGACCTCACTCGCGAAACATGCCCGTGAACAGCGCAAATATGAATTGGTGACCGACCACAGGAATCCTACATAACAAAGACAATAATAATGAATAATTTTTTCTACGTTGGTTTTCCTGTTGGTTGACACGTTTACATAGAGTCAAAAGCATACACACCTGGACATTTGGATCAGACCCAGCCTCAAGTAACATATCAATACAGCCACCACCAGCATGGCTTGCACAAGCTAAGTGCAACGCAGTCTATTATAAACATAAACAAGAGAAATGTACCACTGTCATACTGAAAACAATTTATCGGAACAATTGAGAGCTCTGTTAAACTGTATCTCCATGGCCACACTTTCTTGTGTTAAATAATCACTAACTCGCATATAATATAGAAAGAACAAAATCATTATTCATCACATTTAAAATTTCTGTGGACAGGAAGTTGAGTTGATTTCAAAGTTCACACGAAATTGTATGTTTTTTATATTAGCTTGGAATCTGTCTTGAGGTGTTTCTTCATGAAAACAAAACTGATTGCAAACCTGGCTTTGGTTATTAACTGCATTCACGTCAGCTTGGTGATTCATCAACTCCGTAATGATGCTACCTTGACCATTCAAACAAGCAATATGTAAGGGAGTGTTCCCGCCTCCAGTCCTTACATTGACCTATTGAATAACAATCAACATGGGTTCATAATTGTATTCACAAAGATTGAATTTATTTAACTATCGTGATAACAGCAGTAATCACTTACACTAGCACCGAAATCTAATAAGTTCGACACAGCTGCAACTTGTCCCATAGATGATGCAGCATGTAATGGAGTATAGCCCTAAACCCAATTCGATACCATATTATGATAGAAGAAAAAAACAACAAAAACTCTGAAGATGTAGAAAAGTAATACAAGTAAACAACAAATAGCACAAGGTTACAATGTTGGCACAAAGTGGTATCGTAAATTATAAGTAAACGGATATGGTTGCAACTGATCGCAATTCAATGTAAATTCCAAAATACGTCAACATTTAGGATTCAAAGATTGGTAGAAACCAGAAATTAGAAACATACTTTCTTGTCTTGACAGTCTAGGTCTGCATTATTACTTGCTAGTCGATGAAGTATTTCCACGTGACCTAAAAAAATACGCAAATGAAAATACTTCGAAATCAACAAACAAATTTTTTTGGCAATTTCTATTAGATATACCAACCCATGAATGCTGCATAATGTAACGGCCGTCTATCTTTCCTGTCAGTAGAGTTAACATTAGCGCCACGGAACATCAATAAAGTTAACATCTAAATATAAATGGAAAGGCATAAAAAGATTCAGTCGAAACAGGTCTCCCAATAGTCTGCAATTTTAAAAATTCACCTTTTTCAACCGAAAACAGATATTTTTTCAGCCGAAAAATTATTAATTAGTTATGTTTTCTGTTGCAGCCTTCATCATAAAATCCTAAGCAACATTTATTCAAGAAAGCTGGACATACTGATCTGGTAGCTCAGAAAAGCCGTATATCTAACAAAACTGCACACCAGAAACATTCGTTAAGCACAAAATATCAAAATAAGGAATAGTTTGCAGTAGACTAATGCTTGAAGCTTGAAAATTCTCATCTGTGGAAAGCATTTCACTTTTTCCTCCACAGTACAATAAAACGCTATGCCTTTTCAACTTAACAGCAACTTAACTTCAACCTAACTTCAACTTAACTCTTTGAGCTGTGTGCCTTAAAAACACTTTTTACCTCAGCATGTCCATTGTATGCCGCATGATGCAAACTTGATCTACCAGCTCTGTCTGTAATGTTCACGTTACTCACAAGGGGCAATAGTGCATCTAAACAACACATCCGAGAACAATATCTGAAGAGCAAGACTTAAAATTTCAAGCGTTAATCTTTGTGAAGACCCTATGTTTACACAGTATTGGCAGTTTTCACAAAGTCATCTTTGGTAGGAAAGCGCTAAAACATTACGCTTATGGTAGCAAACTCACCTGCAGCAGGTAAATTATTATGTGCAGCAACTATATGTAAAGGGATTTGCCAGTTTTTGTCCCGAGCGTTAACATCAGCCTGGTGTTCTAGCAGCAAACGAATGCAAGCCTAAAAGAAATATCGTTTATCATCGTCATAAGATGCAAGATACAACAATTTGCGCTAGGCACTTGTTACAGGAATCTTAAGAAAAGAAAACAAAAAGGAGAAAAAAGGGCAAAAAAGTGTTTGTATTTTATCATTAAACCATGTTTCTAATTTAGAGATTCTCGTTTTCGATGGTTTGTTTTTGTTTTTATTTATGTTTATTTGTAAAGCTTTGAAAAATGAAGAGAAAAATGTCACAAAAATTAGTTAAAATATGAAATTAAAGATCGTAAAACATACCTCATTTCCAGCTGCACATGCTCTATGCAGTGGTGTCAGCCATCTTGAATCTTTCACATTAACTTTGCCACCTGAAGAAGCATGAAAAATACATGGGTTAATCGTGAAAGATGGATTAGACAAATTTATCAGGAAACAACAAGCACATTGGATTATTATGCGATATACCGTTCAAAATCAGAACTTTCAGACATTCCACATCACCACAATATGCGGCAGCATGAAGTGCGGTTCGCTTTTCAGTGTCCTATAGAAAAATTATAACACTAAAAATTGAAATGCATTGTGTGAATCAAAAACAAGGTTTTTCAAGGTTACTAGAGTCATATTTCTACCTAACATACTACTTAAATTGCAAATATATTGTTTCTTCTTGCATGGATTCGGAGATATAACATTAAAACATATAACATAAACATTAATAACGTGATAACTTCGTACCTGATAATTGACCTCCTCCCCTTTCGAAAGTAGGGAACGAATCTCATCAGCATCACCATGGAAACATGCCTTGACAAGTGGCGGCTAAAAGAATCATTGGGAAAAGTAACTTTTACAAGAAAACTTTGAAAGAAAAACAAATACGGGCACATAACGATAATCTACTGTCTTTGCTTTGAAACAAAACTGAAGATTCTACACACCAAATCTAGAATGATGCCCATATATACGTGCTGTCAACTATCTGGTGTCAACTTTTTTTATCAAAAAATTTCACAAATTTTCATGTTATATTTTGCAGATTTGCGGCACTCGCTTTAAATTATTACTATAAATTTAAGGTATTATTTGATATTTAATGTCCTATAAGACAAATCAACAAGAAATGAAGTACTCCAAGCAACCAACAAGTACACTATTTTATAAGTGCTATCATGTAATAATGCTACCAACTCACAACAATCAATACAAAAATGGATTAAATATATTCAAGGAAAACATTTTCTCAAGAAATTTTCCACAAACGGAAACATGCAATCAAATCGATAGGACATCCTTATGTCAACTTTTCTCTAGCTCGAACGTTCAACTCTACCCTTGCAAGCCAAGTCATTGCCTCAGTTATGCAACAGACATTTTTAAAAACGTTGCAGAATCTTCTCTCTGCTTTTACAAATTACTGACCAAAAGGATGGACAGGCAAATACATAATTAATTTCTCCACAGGTAATGATTAAAAGTTAATTCCTTTCAAGTCATGAATATCAACTGATATCAAAATATGAATAATACATTAGACGACAATAATAGATTTTTTAAATCTTACATGAAAGTTTTGTATGGCTTGTGCACCATGAGATGCACAACGTTATACACAGGGTAGGTTAATTTTCTTTTCCCGAGGCAATTTAGAAGATCTAAGAAAAAGCACAGGCTTCCTTTTAAATGGCTTCTGTTGCTGCTGCACAATCATTATGACTGATGTAAAAAAATGCTTGGAACTTAATGAAAATGAAAAAGTTATGAATAGTTAATGATATTATGGGCTGAAGGATTGCTGTGAGAATTTTTTATTTTCTTGTAATTTTCTTTTTGTTTATTTAGATTTTCATTGACATCACTTACTAAATTTGTATTATAGAATTTTTTATTTACCCAATTCAATGTTTTCAGTGCAGTTCCTTAAAAACAAAGGGAAGTTTAGTTAAATCTGAATCAGCATGATCACTGTCAAGTACTTAAAGCAATAAATTCTCTTTTATTGGTAGCAGTGGAACTCCTTACTTCACAAAAAGCTCTACCTTAATTGACCATCTTCAGTTCAATCCTTCAGCAATCAATTCAGCAAATCCTTCCCAAACTTATATTCCCGTTTATAAGTATGCTCAAAATCCTCCTATCACTATCACAGATATAAGCATTGGGCTTGACTTCAGCATTTTACATGATTACATGGAGATCCGAAAAAAGATGTTGAACATAAGGGTTTGTTCACAAATGACGTCAACCATTTTTTCAAGATTTTTGAACCCCCTTTTCCCCCCTCCTTCAACTTTACTTTACCCCCTCCCACTGAGTTGATGTCGTCTTTTGGGAGGAGACCCCCTGTTTGAAACAAAGAACCAAATTTTCCTTCTTTTACCTCTGGCGTTGACTAAATAGGGACTTAAGGAGTCTGACAGGGAAGTGTTTTATGTTTGTGCAATGTATTGTTTTCATGTGAACAAACAGTTGACGTCATTTGTAAGCAATCCGCAATACATAAAATAAAACATAACATTTGAAGACATTAACCATTAGGAGATTTTGAAATTACGAGATAATATTAGACAAGTATATCTCCTTCGAGTAACAAAAAATTAAATTAAAGCTAAATACGTACTTCGATATCAACATCCTCGCAATTGTTATTAGTGTCCATGATTTTTTCACTACGTTTCAGAACTTTTGCAGTGCTGCTGGAGACATTAGAAACACTAAACGAACTACAACTATTGTTTTTATTAAGTGGTGTTCGAATAACCTTGCTCAAGTTAATGCAAGCCAGTTGATTGTTGCTGCTTTGGTTACAGCTTTGGTTCAAACTAGTGTTCACAGTTCCAAAATGAGAAGAGTCAGCAGCAGCATCTTTGTTTAAACTGACATCCTTGTGGGAATAAACATCCAAGCTGTCTTGTGGAATCAACATGCGTTGTTTGTGCAACGACTTTATATGTGACACAACCACAGTATTTTGAATCTCCATTGTTTGACATAAATAATGTAAACAAACAACCTGCCTCACCAATGTTTAACGAAAGCTTTCCTATCTTCATTGCCCATAATTCATTATTTTCTGTTCACTTTTCCATCATGGCTTTCCAATATGAGTATTATAATGCCTAGTATAATTTCTTCTTTCAGAATAACCAATGAATAAAACATCAGACAAAAGAATTTCAACAGAACATTTCAGAAAGTGGCATGAAAGAAAAAAAAAAGATTTATAACGTACAGCTTGGAAGAAACTGTGGAAAGCTTTAAAACAGATGTGGAAGAGAGTGTTATAATATTGGTCTCCAGTAGACTTAATAAACTGAAGCATTTTGTTTTAAATGCTTTGATGAAAGTGAGAAAAAAATTACAAGAGGTTTTTTTTTTTATAGAATCAAGCTGTGAGACAGCTAATTTTTTTTTTCCATTTTAATAAAAAAACTAAATTTTAAAAAATCACACTTCAAATTAAATTCTGTGCAAAGGAATTTAGTGTTTTGATCAAAAGCAGGAAGAAAAAACAAATTGAAAGAAAAAGTTTAAAGACTAATTTGAAATCTCTTTGCCTGTTATGTAAAAAAAGAAATAATTTAAAAAACAGTGTAGAGGGATTTTCTTTCAGGAAACTGACCACAAAAATACTGCTGCACCAAGCAAGATTCCACGTTTTATTTTGACTGTTTTCGACACACTATAAACATATATAGAACTGAGAACTTATTACAAGTTTCTCTGTTGCTGTCATTGCCAAGGGTGTAAAAACACATTCACCTGATGTTTAAATTATCTTGACATTTGGCCTCACAACAAACCCCAAGAAAACTAATTCTGTTTAGTTTTACATAGTACAGAATGAAAAAGACGTCCTGAGGCGTTGAAGATCAGGAAAAGAGAGACTTTCTCTTTTGTTTGTTTATAAAAATAATCAAATCAAATCAAATCAAAAAATAACATTGTCTAAAGCAAACATAAGAACTGCTGCTCGAGATCAAAACAAATCCATCCTGCTGTTAGTTCGGCTGTTTAATAACTTAACATAATTGACACAGTACACAAACATAAACTTTTGCATATGTGTGCATTGTATAAAGAAAGCAAATCGAATTCCTCAACACATGTAAAAATCTAAATTTATACACAAAAACTCTGTTTTGGAAGCATTTTGCACAAAGTATTGGTAAATAAAAAAACACTTCTACCATTTAGTTTTGAGAATGAAATACCGATGTTAAAATCAACAGCATTTATCTCATTATGAGCAGGCCACAATAGAAACAACGTGCATGTTTGAAAGTCCATAAATTATTCACGACAGAATTTATATCGCAATTTCGAAAAGTGAAAGGAAAACTTTAATGCTAAAAAAATTAAAAATTTAACAGATAAAAAATGTGAAAAAATCTGATAAAAGAAAATGACAAAGTGGTACAAAAAGAAAAGGACCTGTGTGTTGCTTGCAGAACAGTATCAAAAATAACAAAAGATAAGTTGAAGAGGGAATTAAATAGCAATGACAGCAATTGAAAACTGCACCATGGATAGACATCACAATGAGTAATCAATAATATCTTCTTCCAATTTTTAATAAAAACAAACCTAAGACATAAAAATTCACTTTTGCCAACATTAAAAATATTGATTTTTTTTATTATTAAAAATAAAGCACTGTTCCTTTGTGTATTTACACAATTCACGATGTAGATTTCCTTCTTTGTTTATACAAATTGCGAGGAATTAAGATAACAAATTGCTGAAATTGAGAGCTAATTATCATAATCTAATTGGAGAAAAAAAAATATTGTGGTGGAACTTTAATATATACATAAACAAAAATCGATTTCATTAATTACTGAACAGACATTGTATTCAAAGCAAAGAAAAGCAATCATTGATAGACAATATTCAAATCCAACATTAATTTAAAGCAATGAAAAGCTTTAATCATTTTGATTCTCTTGACACTCTACTGTGTACACTTTAATCTCTTCCAACTGACAGTATATTATACTCAAAGAGAAGCCAAACCATATATA
This sequence comes from Turritopsis dohrnii, assembly GCA_027922465.2. Taxonomy (NCBI): domain Eukaryota; kingdom Metazoa; phylum Cnidaria; class Hydrozoa; order Anthoathecata; family Oceaniidae; genus Turritopsis; species Turritopsis dohrnii. The sequence continues at coordinate 197,251 of BQMF02000306.1, forward strand.
CAACAAAGATATCGAATGAGTGCAAGTCTGCGTATGTGTGTATACACAATTAAAGGAAAGAGAAAACTCGCAAAACAATATTGGACAGAACACAATAAGTGTTCTCTTCTAAGAAGGCTTATATTTATTAAGCTCTCCATATAACAAATGCAAGAAGACTTAGCTTGGTTCAACAGATTGATGTAAATCTTGGATGATCTGCTTAATCATGCCATAAGCTTCCCTTCATTAGCTGTAACTCAACAACATCAAGATACAACTTTAAGAAGAAAACGTTTGATGTTTAGATGACTAGCTGAATAGAGACATAGCAATTCTTAATTCAAACACGTCAAATATTTTAAAAGGCAATCAAACCACACAATTTAGTGTTTAACTTTATCAGTAATAAAGGACAAGGTATTCCTATTATGTTGAAGGCAAACTATAAAAGCATTATAATGTCTACCAATTAATTCCGTTTGATGACTTTCCTTATATTATACAGATAAGTGTAACAAACATACTTGTACAAAATTGAATTGTTTTGTTTGTTTTTTTTGCTAGTTCTGTTTTTACGTGAACCTGTATAATTTGTGAATTTGAACAACTTTCCATCTACATAGACACTGCATAAAAATTTGTGCACATATTTAGCATTAAGCATTGATGATGATTACGTATCACATAACAACAGTAATCAGTAATCAAAAAGAATGAAAGAAGGGAATGAAAACCTGTATAAATTGTTAGTATGCATTATCGTAACAAATCAAGGAGGAGAACAACAAAATAAGGACATTTTGAAATCACTTTAAATCTATTTGAAGGCTTTTGAAATCAAGAGATGTTCTATGTATATAAACTTAACGTTATTTAAGTGCCGATAACTTACCGTGCATTATGTAAATTTGTTTATGTTTATTGAAATGTTTATTTAAGTTTGTTTAAGGCATTATTGTTCTTTTAAGCTATAGCAACAATTTACTTGAAGCTAAATAGACGTTATATTTTCTTATTTCATTAAAATTTAGAATTAGTAGAAAATTGACAGTCATAAATGATTAATGCAGAAATGAAATTATAAAATATTGAAATAAGCTAAGAACAAAATGAACTGCAGAATGTTGATTCTTATTAAATAGTATAATAGCATAAAAAATACCTTACTTACCTCAGACCCAAGATTAAACAAAGCCATCACCGTTTCATTTCAAATTTATCTAAACATTAACAGTACAGGATATTTTTAATATAATATAGTATTTAGGTATTATAGACATAACTCAGTTTTTTTTAATACAAGAGGTGTTATTTGGTTTTTAACACTTGACATTTTATTTCCTTCAAAAATATGTATTTCAATGTTCTTTTGTCATTTTTTCCTATCAATATCAACTGCTGACTAAATAATGTTCATGTTAATCTTTTAACAACTAAGGTCGATTATTCTTAACAATGATCATTTTAAAGCAATTGATAACGAAAATTCAAATATATTGGCTTAATTCATTAGCAATTTCAAATGACAGACCTTGATAATATTATTAACACAGTTAAACTCGTGCATAGTGAGCATTTTCGGGAACTTCCAGAGGACATTGAGAATTTTTTTAAAAAATATTTTGACAAGAATTAAGTAAGGGTATGAATGTCGTAAATAAACAATCCCTAAGGTATGTTTATATAAAAATACAATTCGTTGAGATACAATGATTCTTAAAAGTTTTCAAGATTTCCAAAAATGTTTTCCTATTCAATTCCCGATAAAAAATTATATATATATATATAGCCTTGTTATTCATTTTCCATTCGATCCATTGTACATGTCTTTCTTTAGCTTAAAATGGGAGATCATTTATTTTTTTCTTTTATTCTTGCCCAAAATATCTTGTCAAAGATAAAGAAATGTTGAAAGATATGTTTTTATATATATAAGATATATAAATGATTTGTTCTAAGTATATTCTTTTACGAGATTTAAATGGGAGAAAACAAAAGAACTTGATAGGGTTGTTATTTCTGATTGGAATTAAACAAAACCTATATAGACCATTTATTTGCATTCATTTATTAGGTTTACTGTAAATGATCTGTTCAAGTTATGCAATGTACAGAATATGAAGTTACATTTTGATTTACATTTCTGATTTGAACAATGAAGCTATCCTTAGCGTCTTCTAAGCGAGATAATGTGATGGTTCTATTAAGGATCATACATAAAAGCTATTATATCTTATATATAATAGCGAGTGTGTGTCACACTTTTATTTTAGAGAGTGATAAATTTTGTTGAATTTTAAGGTCAAAATCTTCTTAATCGTGGTCATATTTTTCGTTAGGCCATGCGTTTTTTTTACGATTATTATATAGTAGCACATGCCGTGACGTCAGTTTTTTAATCTATCACGGGGAATCATTGCATTGCATCCCTAATCGAACGCGACGTTTTTGGGGAAATATCTCGAGAACCAATAGGGAAAACTGACGTTTTTTAGGGTCCGCGATACGGGTGATAGGGTGATGCAAAATTTGGGCCTAAATTTTATTTGGTACTGTAGGTATGACGTCATCAAAATCTTTAACCGACGATATCTCTGCAACAGTTGGTTGTAGCGAAACGATCCCATACATTATTTTGCTCAGTTTTTCGAGCTCTATAACTTTTAAATCGCTATTCCTTGATTTAATTTTTCATTATGGGGTTTGCACACCTTGATTATATTTTTCGTCACCTTTTTTCGACACGGGATTTGCATACATCCTTTTCGAAGTCAGATGTGGTAAAAAAATTTTACCCGGGTTACTAGTACTGTAATAAACATTATATGAAATAACTTTTTACATTGAAATTACATTGTAAAACACACTATTTTACTTCTTTCTCATGGGCGTGAGAGTTTTAAACCCTCTTCCTACAGAGATTAGACAGTCAGACTATTAGATTAAAGTCATATTTTTAAACTGTCATAAAATGTTATATAATTATATATATATATATAATTTTTATAATAACTTTTTTAACAACTTCATTTCTGTACTATTTATTTATTTATATTTATTTATTTATTTTATAAAGCCTATAACTTTGTTTTTACTTTTCATTTACAGAGGACAAGCATCAAAAGCAGCATTTTTAAACTTTGTATCCTGTTTAAATATTTATACATATGTATAATAATAATAATAATAATACGAATATCCATTGTTAAACTTACATTTACTGTATTTTAACATATACATTTAAGTATTAGTAAATCACTGTTGTACTCTTATTTGAAGCGACTACCTCCTTGAAGAACCCCAAGCACCAAGTCATAAGAATATAATTTTTTTAAAGCTAAAAAATACAACAGAATGTTTTACGTTTAAAGTTCTGTCAGGTTAGATGTCTCCTTTTAGAGATCAAATACCTTATTGGACAAAACAAAGTTGGACAAAATTATTAGCTGGACATACTTTTACTTATAAAATATTTGATTATTATATATATCTGAGCAAAAATTTTGTTAGACTAAATGTTGTCCATCTTTAATTTTTAAACTTTACTTAATTTCAAGCATGCGGCCAATGCGGGATTTAGACTGACAATTTTGAAATTAATCATGGGAACCATGAATTCTGTTGCAACTCCACAAGCACTATAAATAAAAGCGTGAAAATCATGCTGACAAAGAGTACAGATGGGTGGAAACTTTTTTTAAATTTCATGAGAGGTAAATTTCCCTTAGACCCCTAAACTGCAAAATTTATATACCTTTATAATCTCTTGTTGAGACCTATCACTATAATACTGTAACTATAGGTCAAACAAATTACTAGTCGGACAAAATTATTAGCTTTGAGAGTCGGAGAGTCGGACACCCATTTTTCTTTTGTGCAGTGAACGCGTGAAAGTAAAGCGTCGGGATTATTTCCCAAATTTATGACCCGATTTTCTTTCAAATCACACTTTTTCAAAATGGCGGATAAGAGTGCATGAAAGAAATCTTCACTAAACTTCACTATTCATCTCATTCGCTTATGTATTGTGAGCAATTCTGTTCCCGAAATCCCCGAACGAGCGTTTTTCAAAATGATGGCTGCCAAAATAGATATATATATAACTTTTTTATGGAAAAATACAGAAACAAAATTTTTCCCAACCGACTCAATTTTTCAAGGTAACGACAGCCCACCAAATTCAGGTCGGCATTCGGCAATGCCGACCTGAAAACCGACCTAGACAAGCATGGGGTCGGCTAAATTTTGCCGACCTAAATACACAATTTTCACGGCATTTTCCTTTTTCTTATCCTAACGTAATATCAAAACATGATTTCAAACAAATATGTTTAAAATCACTTGCACAAAGAATTTTCAGACACAAAAGATTCTGTTTGCTTTGATCAATTCTTCACGTGCAGCACGTGATTTTGATTGATAGGATTCGAAATCAATGCACGGATTCAAAATCAAAATTTTATAGCACTCCATCACTTTCTTACGTTATTCATTTATGACAAATTTCTTTAGCAAATCGTATCATCAACGGTGAAAGATTAATTTTTTTTCGTGCACAAATATATTTTAATATGAATTTAACATGTGAGTACTGGGCCTTACATGGCTACCGTGAGATTAGCACCAAACCATGCGCCATTTTTAAAATCGCCTTGCTCACGTTATTGCTTCTTGTAACGCCAGCAACAACAGGATACTACCGTCTATCGCCCTAACTTCGGACATCCTTCCAAACTTCGGACACGCTAAATAAACAGACCTGTCTGGTAAACGAAATGTACATAACCAATCAACCCAAGTCACAATAAATACTAAAATATTAGATAAAGCTGATAAAATATATAATGTGTTAAAACATAGTCATAAGAAAAGAGAGTCAAGCGTGAAGCGTAAATAAGCGTGTAGAAAATAAGCGATTTGAAAATAACGATAAACGTCATCCTCAAGGGATTGCAATAGCAAACTTGAAATAGAATTATAGCAGACGGTTTCTACTTGTACTAACTTTTGAAATAACTATTGCATCTTTTATCTGTAACTGAATGAGAACCAGGTGTAACCAGAGAAGAACCAAGCATTGAATATCATTTAGCGAAATGTTTTGTTTACATTTTTTTTTCGACTTTTTTCTTTGATACTAATCAATTGCGTATGATGATTTTACAATACTCTTCTCTACGTAATGAGCATCTGTGTATGTTCTACGGCTACGGCAAATTCATTACTTTTCCGTCGTGGAATGTACACGGCGGATTGGTATATCTGTAACGTTTATCTCATGATCTCCTTGAATTTCCCAATCATCTGGTTCACACCGCCGCCGTAGAATCGCAGTTCCTTAAGCTCTCTAATATCACTTCATTCCCAGGACTTTCATTGATGTCTTCTAAAATTCCATTACTTAAAGTAAAATGCGCTTTTTAGACATTCTTCAGAAAATGCTTTAAAATGCCTAAGACACGATACATATGTGCTACCTGAAACGTCTGCGTGAATTCTCTATTAGATATCTGTTGTTTAGATAGAGCCTTAAAGGGGAATATCCACTTCGGATCGGTTTGCAAAACAAGAGACCACGTGCAAAAATTACGTAATATTTTCACATGGTCTATTGTTTTGCGAACCGATCCGGTCCGGTCCGTGGACAATAATCCATAGTGGATATTCGCCTTTAAACGCGTGGTAATTATAAATCACGTTCGTCTCAAGGGTACAGTCAACTAATTTAAGTGTTTCATTTTTGTTAAGTTCAGTTATGACAAGTTTTAGATTTAGTTTAATTGACAGTGCAGTATGGACTTTTACTGATGTGGTTTGTATTTTGCGGATATGTTTTTTTTATGTCCGAAGTTTGGAAGGATGTCCGAAGTTAGGACGATTGACAGTACATTGGTAAAATTTGAGTGTATGCAGGACTGTACAAAGTTTTCAATCGTCAGTTGCTATGATTTGCAAAAATAAAAGTGTCGGGAAGAATGTGCAATTTCAGATGAGGTGAAACCTGTTGTGCCGACCCAGGGAAGCAAGGAGAACGGTAATGCCGACCTAAAGTAAGGCCTAGGTCGGCAAAATTTCGCCAGCCTTCAGCCGGTTTAGGATTAGGATCTTCGAATTTCGTGGGCTGTAACGATAACGAGAACCAAACTATTTTCTACAAACGGCCTAATGAACACTGCACTGGATAAAAACTAACCCCCGATATACATATGCCAGGCGGCCCAAGTTAAGCTGGACTGTCTGCCTCCATAATCACAGTCCCTAGATGATATAGATGGTGAAACTTTATAAGAGAGTAAAAAATATTAGAAAATTAATTTTGAAAACAATTTGACAACTAAAAAATAATAATGTAGAAATTCGATCGAAAACACAGTCAAATATAGCTAATAAGTGATCCCAGGACAAAAAAGCTTCAAAAAATCACTGCAACAAAGCGAATTTCAATTGACATGTGTATTTGTGTGGCTTTCTATAGATGTAGGGATTTTTCAAATTTACATGGTGTGTGGGATAGATTGTATCATGTATATATCATTTATACACTTTTTATCATCCCATTCATTGAATGAAAAAATAAGAAGACCACTGTCTAAAAAGTGCTTGGTCCAGGATGATAGTGGTCAGCTGAAAAAGAAAACTAGCAGCAAGGACCTTGAGACAGCCGTAAATATACGTAAATGTTAACATTTTAAACAACAAGAAACGTTTTAATGACAAACAGAAGTTCGGTGGAACCGCAGTTAACCCCGCCATAATAGATAGGGCCGAATGATCGAGTCTACGATGATGAGACTCTGCAACATCCCGTGTTTGAAGAAGAGGGGCGCATTTGAGGGGCGGTATTTATTTACTTCCAATTTTTAATTAGCCGCCAAGGCGTTGTGTCGCTCACACACCACACATGTTTAACCTGCGTTGTGTTTACGAAAAAACAAAATTAAGAAATTGACACCCGTCGTACATCACGCACACACCCCAGACAGATATCTTTTTGCGAATGTATCCTGACAAAAGATTGTGTCGCCCCACTAGACACCTGAGTTCGAAAACGTTAAAATTAATTGTAATGAATGAATGCGTCATTTCCTTTCCTTCATTTTCGAAACAGATTCTCTATCAACATGAAAAAGAAAACAATTTTTTACTTCCATTCAAAATATATTTCCGGAGAGCTCTTGAGCATAATATATTCAAGCACGCAAGAGAGTAGCGAAGACTTTATATCCATATTTTCAATTTCACCATTCTGATAAACGAGAATCCTTAATTGCGAAAGTCGCAGAAAAATTCATCGACGGACGGAGATGGAAGAAGCAATAAAGGATTGAGTAAACGGCGCATTATATAAGGTGTTAACGTCTGGAGATGAGCCAATGGTGAAGAAAATGAGACAAGCGGAAACGAACAACGAGCCTTTTTTTTATTGACTTAGATTCATTTGATGATGAAAGTTGAACTGTAACACTTTTTCTGATATGAAAAAAAACTGTAAAAGACTCTGAATATCCAATACGCGAAGGTGACTCTACGCCGCCTTTGCTACTTTTTGTAAAGGATTACTTTACAAAAGCTATCAAAAGGCGGCGGAGAGTCACCTTTCTTTTCTAGAACACATGTGTCATAATAATCTTTCAGTTTCAGGAAAGAAAAATATTCATTTAAAAACTATTCGAACACTTCGATCTCCATTGTTCGCGCACATGTGTGCAATGTATTGGTTTTATTCAAACACAACAGAATTGTAAATGAATGAAGTTAAGAAAATTTTTTCTTCCTGTTCGTAGTAGACATGACGTAATTCTATTGCGTAACACTGAAAAAATGTGCCGCAAAGGAATGTCTCTCCATCCTAATTACAAAAGAATTGTATACGCGAGTATTTCCCTACATACAGTGTACTTGCGATGAATTTACAACGGGAGAACAATTACACTCGCGCAAAATTCAAACGGATTCCGAGGGTCTGGCACAAATCGCGTATTCGATTGGATGCGATGAATTGGTTTCGCGCACTGACATTTCCACAGTATACAAATAATTTCTCTCACAGGTCACATCTAACCACTTTGCGTGACAGACAAACAAACCGACAAGATAGAGACAGAGAATCCACTATGGTAGCCCCTATAAGAGTATTTCACATTGAAAAATCGCTATTTCAATACAATTTTTTTTTTAACAAGCAACCGACCAAGGTCAGACATTAGTAGTAATGTTACTTTTAATTTGTTGCTTAGCATTAATCAGTAGTATATCATGCCCCATCTTGATGACCGTGTACGTTTTAGTTGTTTAATTTGAAGTAGCAAGTATAAAGTCAAGGACATTCAAACCATTATAATAGAGCGCACGGCTAGCCTAGTCCTACAAACAAACCTTGTGTAGCATCACAGTGTAAAAATTTTAAGAAACGTCCTATAGCTGTGATGCTAGTGTTTCATCATTTCAAAATTCCATGTTGCTAATTTATCAAAGATTCAGGAGGTAGTAATGTTGCTTATAAGTTTTTGAGAAAAGTCGCTAGTGTTGCTTTTAAAAAAGCGCGTAGTATGAAACAGTAACAGATAAAAATATTTGTTTTTCATGAAAAAAAATGTGATACAATCAAAAATGAGGATCCTAATCCCGTCTAATTCGAAATATGGCCTATGTTTTTATTGTTTATTAAGCCTTGTGTTTCGAATACCATGTAAAAATCAAAAAAAAGAAGACGATTCCGTAGAAGCGGTTCCTACTCTTTACTTTAAACTTTTACCAACCTCGAACCCAGGGTTCCTTGCCTTATCCGTATATCGAAAAGGTAAGAAACCCTGGGTTGACCTTTTACGTTAAACCTTCAAACTATTCATGTTAAACATTTCATGCAAACGTTTTGTTTACTTTGGTTTTCGGATGTTTTTTTTATTTATTATGATTTTTTTTCGAAAAGGGCGTTTTTCTCGCTCACTTCTTAGATTTGCAAATTTCATAAAAAGTATCCATGGTTACCGTTCATACAGGTACATTTCCTATTCTAATTTTTTTAAACCCTGTTTACACGAATTATAAATATAAAATGGAGTCAGGGTAACTTCGGCTAAATAGATTAAAAGTCCAATTCGGCGGCGGTAAATGAGAAAAAGAAATATAAATTCAGGGTGGCCACAGAACTGTTATGAAAAAAAATAGAGGACTTTTTGGAGGACCTTAGAGGACATTTTTTCTCAAAATTAGAGGATTTTTCTGGAAAAAACAACGATTTACGAATAGGATTTTAGAGGATTCAAATTTTTATTTATTCAAACTTTATTTTTGTATAAGAATTCTCAAACCATTCAACATCGATACAAAGAATGAAAAATATTTGACAGTTTGCAGCTGCCTTAAATGACAAATTGTGAGTGGCCTGATAAAACTCAAACTTCAAAAATATAGGCTACTATCAAAAACATTCCATTGCATTTTCTATGTTACCTGAAAAAAATATATAGGATTTTAGTGGAGATTCTAGCAAAAAAAACAGTTTTTTAGAGGACTTTAGAGGACATTTTTCAAAAAATAGGACTTTAGAGGAGGCGTGGGCACCCTGAAATCTCCCTCTTCCCAATATTTTTGGGGAGAGGGCAACAATTCAAGTTCCTAATTAAACCTTTGCCGCTGTTTTTATCCATGATTGCCGTTATATTTCTGATGAATGGAGTTTATATCATTTAATGGTTATCGCACGTTAGTTTTGAAGTTGCCAAAACATTTTTATAGGAAACCCATGGTTTCGTGAAATGATGTCCAGAGAGAAACGTCGGATGCCGTGGGGTTTCAAGTCAAGATCTTTATTGTAAAAGTCTTACATTATTTGAAAGAATCGAAAAAATCATGACAAATGACCCAACCTCGAACCCAGCAGAGTCTCTTTACGATATACAGACGGGGGTGGGCAATATCACTGTTAATCCTCTAATAAACGCACAGGGCCTTTTTCGAGTGGGGGGCTTTAATTAAAGGGAGGCGTTTACAAGAGTGGAACGTTTATTTAAAAAATCTAATTTTGCGTTTTTTTCTGAAACCGCAACTTTACAAAATTTCAACAAAATTGTCCTCATCGGAGAATGGAATAGATTAAGGGTTCCGTTTCTTTCCCTTGTGATGAGGCGTTTCTTTAGAATCGGCCATGTTGTTTTGGTTCGAGGGAGAGAATGAAATGTGCTTTGCTTGTTTGAATTCGAATATTCAAATGCTAAATGCTTTTCCAATAAACGAGCCTCTAAGGGGTTGGGGCGTTAATAAGAGCGTTTATTAGAGGGGAGCGTTTAAAAGAAGGATGGCGTTTATTAGAGGATTTACGGTATATTGATAAGGCAAGAAACGCTGAGTTCGCGGTTGTCAATGATCCTGACAAATTTCACGGGTTTTCTCTTTAAAATCATCACTCAATTCGATGGTTACTGCAATCAAGCAATCTTTTCACCTGCGTCTCAGGACAACAGTGGATTACTGCAAAACCAACATAGGCACCCGTCAACTGCTGTCTTGAGGGAATTTCAACAACGTCATGTTAGCTAAATTAATTAATGCAATGATTGAAAACTGAAATGTAATAATACATGATATAATATAATTTGTCTCAAAAAAAAAGTGAGTTTGGTTGCAATACTTCCACAACACATACCTCCATACTTCGCTTCAAAAGTTTTATGGGCCCTTTGTGTCCGTTAATCTTTTTATTTACTGTTACCAAAAAAATATTGAATGTAGTTATTTTTCATTAATTACAATGTATAAAATCATTACAATCTAAAATCAATAAATCTAAATCAGTATAAAATTACTCCATTTAATACAATCAATTTTACTATAATTAGAAATACCCACTTGCAAGACAATAACAAAATATATCTGTACGTATTCGCTCACAGCCACTCATTGACTAGCTGGATAAAAATCAGACTGCATATGATTGATGATTGATTGCCCGTAATAGAAAAATTATACAACAGTTTGATAAACATAACACATAATAATTATAATTACAACTATAATAATAATTACATATAGACAAGTAAAGATTGATTACTAACAATTATTTTCTTCAAGTATTAATTGTGTCATCGCAAATGAGAATGGGAGTACTTTTCTGTAACATTAATGAAGATGCTTGTACTAAAGGTGACCAAGTGAAACCTAAATTTCTTATAAACCTCATGAACAACATCCTGAAAGAGATTTCTGTGTGCAAAATGACATTTACAAATCTAAAATTTAGTTGTTGTAAAGTCTCTTTTCGAATATTTATATAAAATACATCAATATAATTGATGCAGTGTATATTTTAAAATTTGATGATTTTCAAATCGAGATATCCACAACGGGCTGTATTCAGGGCATTTTCAAGACCGGTTACCATTTTGGGCACCCAAACTATGCTGCTAAAAAAATTTCCATGTTCATTTTAATTATTTAGAAAAGGGATCTGAGAAACTTTTCTACTGTTCTTTACACTCTGAAATTGAAGTGTAATTAAATGAAAAGTTTAAAAAACGTCAAATTTTATACCATACAGTTCATAAAATCATTTCCCCCAGTCTGCCCAAAAAAAACCTGGATACAACCCTGTCCACCCACAGGAAATAGAATTTCCAAAAAACTGTAAAAACACTTTTATAATATAAAATATTTTGTCAGCTCCAACATCCTTCAAAATATCATTTCGGACACAGAAACGTGATCACCTCACACTTCAAATTCTTCCCTGTTTATGTCTAAGAAGTACACGCGTAATGCAAAATTAAAAATTTAACACTTATTCAGCTCATTGCTGTTATGAAGGAAAACTATATGATCAAACATAATAAGTAGTTCATATTCCACTTTTTGCAATCAAAGGAGGCCAACAGAACATCATTCAGATCATCATATCACGGTAATTGCTTTTGTTAAACGCTCCCAAAAGAAAACACGGTGATCTGCATCAGTATAGTCTAAGTATGTTATACCTTTCAAAATTAGTGGCACAGAACACTTTTCGTATAGAATGGGTATGACTTTATGCAATCTTGCACCAGGAGATAATGACAATGCCACTTTCGCCTGATGATCACAGGAATCTGATTCATTGAAATGTTTCGACAAAATTACAATAACTTTTCGACACCTTGATTCAATGACTTCTGCAATCTGTTCAATTTCATTGAAGCCTGGTACAAAATCTCTAAAGTTAATACAAACTTGAAAGGAATATTTTTTTCTTTCAAGCTCTTCAACTATCATTTTTGCAAAACCAGCATCTTCTTTGGCATAGGAAACGAATACATCATAACTGTCAGAGAATGTATAGTCAGGCTGTTTGTTGCTGCTGCGAATATTTTCATAGCGACTTGACGGGTTCGTTCGATCTGTCATCATTTTCTGTGATTGCATGAGGAGGTCCTCTATAACATCTCTTCTACGAAGGTTCTCCAAGAATTGAATTAGTTCAGAAAATATTAATGGGTATCCCATTTTCAATTCATAGTATTTTATTATGTCAAGTGTGGGATCAAGTGATTTGTCAAAACCATTAACTTCCTCTAATGTGAAATTAAGTTCACCTGCTAGAGCTTTCCAATCCTTTCCTGGGTAATAAGGATTCATAAGAAATGAAAGTTGATTAGTTAACTTTATAGGAAGTTCTCTTACCGTTTTACCAAGGAGTTTATCGTCAAATTTTTCGTTCATGTTGGCCATCAAGAGAAGTTAGTATATGGTATCTTTAATTATGATGATGATAGTTTAATCACACGACTAGACTGCGGCTTCTTATTCTGAAGCCGCCCTCTTGGGCGCATAAAATTGTTGGGTTTAAACAAATGTCGTTCTTATTAGTTGTAATATTTATATACTAAAAGAATGTGGTTATCTAAACGAAAGAATACAAACATAACGTAATGTCATTAAACGCATAGTCTCTACATCTCCCCCAAGATTGCATGTGTCATGAAGGCGCATCAATCGACAGTCTATACAACAAGGCACGCGTGGTATTGCGTTCAGTTTTCAGTCTACTTTTGTAGGCCTGGGTTTGATTAGTCAATAGTTCTAACGAGGTCCTGTTCTAGGGACAAATTTGCCGGTCTCGGGCTCATAAATTTTTGCAGGTCGTCGGAGGCGAGTAGACCTGGACTGTGGCGATGAAGGCATCACCGTCGCCTTGTCCCTAGAAGAACTAATAGGTGGTGACTGAGGAGGTGGTAGTACGTCGGTAGGAGTCGGAGGTTGTTGGAGGCGAGTAAACTTGCACCGTGGCGTCAAAGGCATTACCGTCGCCTTGTCTCCAGTGGAACCAAGTGGTGTTGACTGAGGCTGTGGTGGCACATCTGTAGTGGTCCCAGATAGAGCACGATCGTCATTGTCGTCGACGGGTGTACTGTCCATGGGAACAGTACGTTGATGCACCAAGGTGGGCTGGAGAGAGCTTGCGGGAGGTGATACTGGTTGGGTTGACTCAGATCCGTACAGCAAGTGTGGCTTGTAGCGTCTAAGGAATTGTCGGTTGCGTGTTGTAAGCCTCCCGGTGCCGTTAACCTTTACCACGTATTGGTCATGGTCTTTGACCTCAACAACTATCCCACTGCGATCCCAGCGAGTTGGGTAATTCCCAGTCTGGTTCTGTATAAAGACTGTAGATCCAACAGGGAGGAGTGGTAGTGATCGAGTATGTTCATGCAGATCATCGAGTGATTTGACATATCTAGTCTTCAATGCCTGTTCCTTAAGACACCATGCTTCTCTCCAGTGGCCCGCAAATTGCTCATTTCCAAATGTATCAACATCTTTACGAATAATAGGTCATGTGTCTCTCAATGGATGACCGAAGAGAATCTCAGCCGGTGACAACTGACACCCAGGGTCTGGGGTGTTACGTTGGATAAGTAGAGCTCGCACCATCTTGTCATTATCCAGGTTACCATGATGGTCGACATTATCCATCAGAAGTCACTTGGTTGCTTTCACTGCTAACTCTGCTCTACCGTTTGAAGAAGGGAGGTAGCTGGAGGATACGCGGTGCCGGATACCCCATCTTCTGAAGAAATCTTTGGTTCCATCAGCGCTGAATTCCGGGCCGCCATCGCTAGAAATTTCAACAGGAACACCAAATGTAGCAAATAGTTTCCGGAGAGTTCTGCATAAACCGGTGGAGCCAGAGTTGATGGAGCCTTGATGAATCTTTGTTTGTTCAGTCCAACCCGATAGTCGATCCGCAACAACGAGGTAATACCAATTCTTGAAGAAAAAGTAGTCGGCACAAACAGCCTTAAAGGGAGTTGTAGGATTCTGGGGCTCGTAAGGTGGTAATAGTCCAGGAGCTCTCAACATGTCTATCTACCTCATTTTCCTCAGAATTTTAACCCATCTAGCGGCAATAGGTATTTATTGAATAGCGTAAAACGCTCGGTCAGACGGGATATTAGCGGTTCCTTCAGGTTCCAGGACCAAAACAAGTTAGGTGAAAAGGGACGTTTATCTACCTCATAAGCCTCAGACTTGAAACTTGGGATATATATTACTAACAGTAAAAAGTACATAAAAATAATAAATCTGACCAAAATTTCTGGTTCTGGGACCAAACTGACCTAAATTTATAGATGCGAAAAAAGGCCTTTATCTACCTCATAAGCCTCAGATTTGGAATTTTACCCAAGTCTTAACAATGTATTAGGCATACCTAAAGTCATAAATCTGACCAAAATTTCCGGTTCCTTCCAAGGATGTGACCCCAAAAAGGTGCAGGGCCAAAAGGGTACTTTATATACCTCATAAGCCTCAGATCTGAAATTTTGTCCAAGTCTTAACAATGTATTAGGCATACCTAAAATCATAAATCTGACCAAAATTTCCGGTTCCTTCCCGGGATCTGACTCCCCAAAACGGTGCAGGGCCAAAAGGGTACTTTATCTACCTCATAAGCCACAGATCTGAAATTTTGCCCAAGTGTTAACAATGTATCAAGGATACCTAAAATCTTTGGTCTGATCAAAATTTCCGGTTCCTAAGGATCTGACCGCGAAAAATGTTCAGGACAAAAAGGGCTGGATCTATCCCTTATTTATTCCGTTTCTCAAACAGTTTTCGCTGGTCCCTCAGGTATATCAATCTAGGATAGGCTGCTAACACACGTCTACCTAGGACCTCGGCTGACCTCAACAACCCTATCTTATCCCGTTATCTTTAACCCTTTTATATGATTTTCGGATTTCTTTATATAAAGTAATTCGATCAGAAAAACATTAGAACGTTCGAATTTCTTAAACTTATCAGAAGATTTTGCAAGAAGAAAATGTCGATTCATTCGTGAGTTTTAACTTGTTCAGTCGTTTGAATTGTTGTGATAAAGCTGTAACATTATGAACATAAACGAATGTAAAGTAAATTCAAAGGAAGGTATGATAATTTCGTTATTCTAACAATTTATCCCGAGCTTCCTAGATCCTACTCACTTCGATTATTCCAGTAGTCAAGTTTCTACTCTAAAAGCAAATGAAATTAACATAAAATTCTAGTACTTCAAGATAGCATAATTTAGCTTAATTTAGGTAAGGTTTGTGTGCTGCATAGTGGCGATGGTTTTAACGTCGGGCCTATCGTTACATTCAATTCAAGCTCCTTGAGCAAATGTAAAAAACATCCACAAAATTAGAGTTTCGAAACAACTGAAGTACAGCAACGTGAAACTGTCAGACAAGAAAAATGATGTACAGAGATATCATATTACATGTTATAGAAAGTTTACAGCACTTGGAAAGAACGCTGAAAACTTTGAACCTATTTCGAACCCTCAAACCAAGCTTCCAAACACCAGATCACAATCAGAGATTAGAGTGTCAATCATTTCCAAAGTTTTTGAAGATCTGGATTTATCTACAAAAGATGATATCTCTGAAGAACTGAAACCACATCGTGTAAAGGAAAATAATGAACACTCACTATTCGTGACTCAATCAGTCAAACAGTGAATCCGTTCAATGATGATATTAGTAAAGAACGCCTTTTTAACGTTTCCACTGGCAAGGCTGCTTCTGATGAAACTGCAACTTTTCTTCTCAATGTCAATTGTACTGGTTCTACTGCCCATGATGCTTTCATTACAGACTGCAATGCTGATCCACTAAGTTACACGGAACCCATAAAGAAAAACAAAGTGAAAACCTTTGCAACAGAAAGTGGAAAGTATAGAATATCATCAGGTAATCAAAAGATTGTCTCAGTATCACTGACACGAGATGTGTTTGTTAGCATACTCTTTCATGCTTTGCAAGCGAAGGTTGATATAGAGCATGTATTGGAATACCCTGTCACACCTTTCCCTTTATTGTTGAGCCACGTTGATGGAACAATGAAAAAAAGTCTAAACTTCTGAAAGTGCTGGAGAAAGAGGCGATTACGTCTCTGCTAATAGACGTTGATGGGACGATAATTGATGGAATGTTTATGTTACATTTGCTGTATGATCCACCAGCAACATTCGGTGGTGTTGCAAGACATGTTCTCCAGATGGCCTGTAGACACAAGGTCAAACTATCCATCTGGTTTTTGATAAAAACAACATTTCCGTCAATCAAAGATGCAGAAAGAAACAAATGATTGGATGTAAGAGAAAACTCATATCAAATAACTGGATCTGAGCAAAAGCGTCCTGGTAACTGGCTAGCTGCAATGCGTAAAGATCAGTTTAAAAAAGCACTTTTAACCTTTCTTGCAAACCAATGGAAAAGCGATATGGCTGCTCAAATCTTGGGAACAAAAAAACTATACCTCAATGATTAAGATTTGTGTTATTCCAATAAATCAGATGGTCAGATAGTACGTCGAGACTTAGAAGAAAGATTTTGTTGCTCCCATGAAGAGGCACATACAAGAATGGTGTACCATCTACACCAGATAGAGAATTTGTTGTGAGGATCGTTGATACGGATGTTCTTGTGATGTCTAGGTTGTTTAGAGAAGCTGCCAAATGGAAGTAGAAACGTTTGGAGAAAACCTTTGCAAAGCACTATCTGCTTACCAGGCCTTAACCGGAAAGGAAAGACGAGACCATTGAAACTGAGCTCATTTGCAATACTTTCAGCAAGCTTGGAAAAAGTACGAGCAAGGAGATGTGTAGATGTGATCGAAAAATTTGTATGTCAGATGTATGGCGAGAAGAGAATATCATCTGTCAACGAATGCCGAGTCAATATGTTTCTGAAGAAATACAAAACCAAACTGATAAATTGGTGAACAATGTAAAAGGGATAGATTCCAGTTCAATGCCACCGTGCCGGAAAGTTATGTTGGAGAAAATAAAACGATCGGTATACGTGATACGGGTGTGGCAGAATGCTGTTTACCAAACAACACCCACGGATTCACCAACAAACTATGGCTGGATTCTAGATGAGGGACAATACAAAATCGAATGGTTCAATAAAGATGCAGCACCTTCAATCATTAATGTTGTTCAAACCGATTCTGCAGAAGAAAGTGGTATGAAAAGTTCTTTTATGAATAAGTATTAAATCACACCAAAAACATTTCTACTTTTCAATACTGTTTTCGTCCCTTCTCATTGTGAGATTTTAAATGTTTTCATTTTACAGAAGACGAAGAGGGTAACACGAGCGAAAGCGATACGGAAGACAGGACGATATTTCTGATGGAGAACAGCTGAACAACGTAAGTCAACGTAAGTCAAGCAGCTTCTTATTTAAACACTCCAATGAACCCTTTAAGTCACATTATTATTCTTTTCTAGAAACTAATGGCACAATATCACGCAAAATAGCGACGATATTTAGAATTCTGTTTTTATTAAAGAGTACATTTTATAAAAGTTTATGAAAACGTTTATTCAATACTCGGTCAAAATTTCAAACCTGAGGCTTGTGAGGTAAACGGAATCCCTTTTTAATTATTAATGAACATTTTTGGAGTCAGATTCTTGAAAGGAACCGGAAAGTTTGGTCAGATTTATGAATTTAGGTATGTCTGATACATTGTTAACACTTGGGCAAAATTTCGGATCTCAGTCTTATAAGGTAGATAAGTACCCTTTTGGCCCTGCACCCTTTTGGGGGGTCACATCCTTGGAAGGAACCGGAAATTTTGGTCAGATTTATGACTTTAGGTATGCCTAATACATCGTTAAGACTTGGGTAAAATTCCAAATCTGAGGCTTATGAGGTAGATAAAGGCCTTTTTTCGCATCTATAAATTTAGGTCAGTTTGGTCCCAGAACCAGAAATTTTGGTCAGATTTATTATTTTTATGTACTTTTTACTGTTAGTAATATATATCCCAAGTTTCAAGTCTGAGGCTTATGAGGTAGATAAACGTCCCTTTTCACCTAACTTGTTTTGGTCCTGGAACCTGAAGGAACCGCTAATATCCCGTCTGACCGAGCGTTTTACGCTATTCAATAAATACCTATTGCCGCTAGATGGGTTAAAATTCTGAGGAAAATGAGGTAGATAGACATGTTGAGAGCTCCTGGACTATAAACGAGGTTGAGATGGGGCAATCCTGTTGCAGTGTGCACATGATCGTCTAGCTCGTCCATTCATAGGCGAGACACCCTGATGAGCAGCGTGCAAAGATTCCAAGACTTCTCTCTGCAGACATTGAGGTACAACGATACGGTGTTTCATCATGACGACACCATCAATGATGTGAAGATGTTAGCGCTGGTCCCAAAATTGGTTGATACGATCAGGCATGGCTGATTTGTCATCTGGTATCCCAAACTCGATCAGCTTCAAAAGGTCAAGTAGGATCTGATCATGTTG
Source organism: Turritopsis dohrnii (assembly GCA_027922465.2). NCBI lineage: Eukaryota > Metazoa > Cnidaria > Hydrozoa > Anthoathecata > Oceaniidae > Turritopsis > Turritopsis dohrnii. The sequence continues at coordinate 216,006 of BQMF02000306.1, forward strand.
GGTTTGTTGCTTCACCAGATCCCATGTGATTCTTCTAATTTCCTCCGAACCGTTAGCAGCAATGAGGGTGAGATCGGTTTCCATGTCATCGTCATCGTCATCGGTGAGTCGTATGCAGCATAACGCAGATGATGCCTCGAGATAAGTGTGGGCAGGATGACGTGAAGTTGCATCAGAGAAATAGTTGTCTCTACCAGGTCGGTGTTCGATGTCGAATCTCCAGAGCAAAGTGCGTTGTTTTAGACGGAACAAGCGAGGGTTCGATATTTCGTCTAAGGTTCGATCTCCAAGCAATTTAACAAGGAGCTTGTGATCCGTAATGACAAGCAGATTATCACAGCCTTGTGTGAAATAGCGTGTCTGTTCTAATGCCCAGGCAATTGCTAACGCCTCGCCTTCCACCGGTGCATAACGTGATTCTGCAGGTTTAAGAAATCTGGAACCGGCAAGTGTGATCTTCCAGCCTCTATCACAGCACCCAGGTGACATGCGGTTACAGCCACAATGTTTCTGCGAGAGGAAGAAACCTATACCGGTTTTTGACCAGTCTGGGCGCAAACAGGTGCGTCTATTGGGGTCGAAGATCTCAACACCGCTCTTGATGGCATTGATCACCTCCGCCTTGGACTTCTGAAAAGCTTCATCGTGGTGCTCGGTCCACAAGAATTTGGTTTTCGGGCTGAGTAATTTCTTGAAAGGAGCCATGATCTTGGAGAGCTGATCATAATGGGATACTTGATGAACTAGACCAAACCAAGATCTGACATCTGTGAGTTTTGCTGGTGTAGGGAATTCTTTAATTGCAGAAAGAAATTTGCGGAGAGGTTTGATTTCGGTGTCCGTAATCGTGAATCCTGCAAAGTCAACTGTCTTCTTGGAAAACTGGAATTTTTTCTTGTTAAGGATGACACCGTTATTACCAAGTAGCTCCAGAAAATCCAGCATTCTCCACCAATGCTCCTTGATATCCCTGTCCCACAGTAGTGTATCATCAACACATTTAGTCTTACGTTCAACATCTGTGATGATCTCATCGAAGCGTCGGGCATAACCATCGCCACTGGCGAGGAAGCCTTGAGGTGCCATTCGATACCTGTACCTACCCCATGGCGTGATGAAAGTGGTGAAGTGACGGTCTTCTGGTCTGATAGGTACAGAGTGAAAGCCGTTCCACGCGTCTGTGACGGATTTCCAGGTTTGTGGTGGGATAGTCTTCGCTTGTTGGAATGGTGGTTTCACATGATGAGTCTCCCGGAGGCAATGTGTGTTGAGAGGGGAAAGGTCGACTGTACGTCTCGGGGTGCCATCTGCTTTCCGTGCAAGTACCAAACGGTGACACCATTCAGAGGGCTCTCCAATTGGTACCTTCTCCAACACTCCCAAGTGAACGTCGTTTTCAAGCTGTTCTTTAACAGAATCTTGCCAGTGAAGTGGTACTGGAATTGGCGTGTGGACCGCTGAGGGGGTAGCATTAGGGTCAACATGAAGAGATATGGCCGGACCAGTCATTCCTGGTAGAGGTTGGTGTGTGCATTGTTTGAACGTTGACGACGAAAACTTTTCCATAATCCATTCTTTCATTCTACTGCTGTTCTCTGGTGAACACGCGAAAGGCAATGTATTTGGACGTGAGGGTGGTTTTGTTCGTTCTGGGCAACCACATGGAGCATATTTGACAGCATCAACTGCAGCCGTTTCAGTAGCTGCACCGACACGTGGAAAGTCCATCGATATGACGTCAAGTTGAATAAGGACCTCTCGGGATAGATAGAATCTGTTGGTACAGTGACTGACATAGACCATAACAGCTGCTGTTCGTAAAGCTCCGGCTGCAGACTGTCCACTCAAACGGAGGAAGATCGCTCCTTCTACTGGGATTTTCTCTCGATTGGCTGCATAAATCGTGTGATTAACAGGAACCAGGTCATCCTTTGAGAAACCACAGCGAAAGAAGTCCTGTAGACCCCACAAACATGACTGGGCACCGGTGTCAGAGACAGCAGTAATGGTGAATGCCTTGATCGATGGTGGTCGTCTGTTTATCCTGATGTAATCCTCAGGCGAAACCTCAACGTTCAACTTCAATGTTGGATGACTCATGGAGTCCTTCTTGCACCAACCATCTCTGTTATTAAATGAAAGGTGACTTGGTAGAGCCATCTTTTCAATGCTGCCGATGGCGATTGCACCATTTTTAGCGTTGCTAGATGGTCTTGACTGGGGGTGTTGTCTCTTCTTATCTAGCTTACCACTTGATTTGTTTAGTCTGACCCAGCACTGTAGACAAAGACTACGTTCCACATATCTCTTCTCTCTCCTACTCCAGGACATCTTATTCATCTCTGTCTGGCATTCCCGGCATGTCGTCTTGGGAAAAGGGGGATCAGATACATGCTTACTTGATTGTTGTTGTTTATGATATGATGAGATTGCTGCAGTGGTACTAGAATGCTTGGTTAGCGCATCTCTGGCCATTTCTTTAGATTCAAAGTAGGTGACCGTGTCCTCGGTGGACCGATCATCTAACTCGTGCCAACCCAGAACTTCTCGCTTAATCTCATCGTCAGCTATGCCAGCGATCATGACATCCTTGACAATCACGTCAGTAAAGTCAACTCTTTGAGTACATGTATGATTCGAACATTGAACTGCATATGCACAGGTTGCCCCCTTCCCTTTTATCCTGGAGTAGAATGAACGAGCATTCTCGCCATCACGTTGCTTCAAAGAGAGGAGGTCAGCTCTTCGAACACTGACCGCAACAGGTATAACGGCGAGTTTTTTGATCAGAGCGAGCAAGGTGGCTTCTGATGTTGTAGCTATGTCAATACTACTTCCCCGCAGGATGTCATTTCCCAGTGTCTCGTCACAACATCCAAAGAGTTGTTGGGTGATTTCTGTTGTGGCAAGGGCCTTGCCTTGCTTGAAAATTTGCCATCGAGCATAGAAGGCATTCCACACCTCTTCCGAGGATCCTCCAGAGATGACAGGTCGATCAATTTTGGGGGCTCTTTGCTTTGAGGTGGCAGCCCCAGTGTGCACATTATTATGGACCATTAGTAGGGCAGCGGCAACAGCCGGATCGACATCATCGGTTGCAAAAGGGCAACCATCAATTGGGCAATGAATAACTGGCATCTTCAAAATACTCTTGACCACCAGGATTGATATAACCACAAGTATAATGATAACTGTGTAGACAAGAAGATAACCACATAAACAAATGTCGTTCTTATTAGTTGTAATATTTATATACTAAAAGAATGTGGTTATCTAAACGAAAGAATACAAACATAACGTAATGTCATTAAACGCATAGTCTCTACATCTCCCCCCAGATTGCATGTCTCTACAGGGTTCAGGTCATAAAGAAGACATGAAGGTTTTACCCCCTGGATTTTTCCAGCTAAAGCCGCTTTTCCCCACTAGGCGTTTCAGAACGCGCTGAGGAGCGAGGCGGCTATTGTTTTTAAGACAATGGCCGCCAAATAATCCACTACGCGCGTTTTTATTCAATTTCCACTTGCAAAGATGAGTTGAAAAAGAGTGTCTATAAGTATAAACAGAAAAATTAAAGATTAACACTATCATTATTATTATCAATTCATTTCAAGTTGGTCATTAGTACAAAAACCGTAGTTTACAAAGAAACTAATTGAAAACCAACCAATAGAATAAAAATATAAACAAATTAAAAAAGAAATAAAACTTTGTTTAATAAAGAACTAATGAAACCATGCCTTTCAGAAAGTTTGTTTTACATCATCACACGTTGCATTTTGAATGGTTGAACGCGCGTTGAAGTCGAATTGAAGTCGACTTTTAAAAACGCGCTGAGCGGACCTGTATCAGCGGATTTCAGACTGGAATAACAAAAGCTGCCTTGCTCAGCGCGTTGTAAACCGCCTAGTGGAAAACGGTTTAAGCTTTTTTCGGCACTTGTAATGAAGGTTATCCCAAGTGGGTGTAGTGTACATATCTATAAGTTGCAACGTTGTAGCAACGTTAAAATAACGTTTTTAAACTAACATTAGCTGTTAACGTTACCCTAACGTTACCCTAATGTTTGTTAACGTTAAAGGAGAATTTTTTCTGGTTTTCTATTCAAGCACGTGAGATGGAAAAGGGAGGAGTAACACCCGATATAACAAAATGTTTTACACCTTGACTTGTTTGTTGTTGTATTGTGTGGAAATAAAAATCTTTACTTGATCAAAATACAACACAAAAGTGAATAAAAATGGATATTAGCAGAAGGAACGGAGAAGATGAATTACCAAAACTATGCAAATGCTTTTTCTTCTATTCCTAGCGCATAGCTAACATTTTTAGCTCAAGCAGGAAATGATGTAAACTCTTAGAAGCTTATTATATATTTCAAGGAATTGTCAAAAACGTCAACAAACAATATTTGCAATATCTACAAATGTTCAACTTACAATAATCTTGGTTTGCCAGTTGGTTCCTTGGTTGGATATTTTCTGCATTCTTTTTAAAATGAAAGAGACAAAAACTCTGCATAGATTAAAAATGGTGGAGATACGTGTCTCCCAGTTAAAAAGTTGAATGTGGAAAAGTTCTCAATCTTCGAAAGGAACAGTTCTTTTCCTGCGAAATATATCATTTTATTTTCTCAATGGATATTATGTGGGAAGTTCCTAAATAATGAACCATATTCAGTTATCTAGAGAAGTGAAATCATTCGTACTTACCGCGAAGAAGATAGCTTGAACTAACTTCAAATACTTATACTACTAAATACTACTTATACAATTACTGAACTAAATGTCTGGGTAATACCTAACGGTAGTTTTCAGGAATTATCTATATATTTTCAAGAAAAGCTAATCTAAATCAGTAGGAAAATTTTTAAAAAAAACTTGATCAATTATAATTACTACGTTGATTATTTGCCATAACAACTATTTTCTACAACTAAAACAAATCGTGCAAAAATTTGTATACCAATTCTCTGTATAAATTGACGAAATCATGTATGCCTGTTCAAAAAAACTTTCGAAGAGTGATAACTCTACGTTCCATCACTCTACGTTCTGTTGGAGATTTATTATACCAGAACTATTTAAACTATTGATGGATTTAGGGACTCTCACGTGCTTAATCATTGCTGGTTTTGGAAGCATTGGAAATATGATATCACTCGCTATCTGGATACGAATGCGAAATCGAAAAACCACCAGAACAAGTAAATGCAGTTCCTTATGTTTCTTTGTTTTAATACCCTGTGTGGATAATCTTACCTTATTTCTCTATTTATTCACTGAAGCACCGAGAAGCATTCGGCCGGAAGTCCAGGAAAACAAATATTTCGCTCACTTTTATTGCTACATTGGACAACCCCTATATTTTTTCTCTATTTACTTCACTAAATTTTTACTGGTGAGTTTGACCTTGCAGCGATTTCAGGTGGTGGTGTAGCCTTTTCTGAATAAAACAAGAAACATGAAGGGACAAAGTAAATCTTTGATTATCATTGCATTTGTTAGCAGCGTGTTGTTAAATATTGTTACAGGGGTTGTATACAAACCTGCACTGAATTCTGCAGCAATTCCAACTAACTCGAGTGATTACTTGAGAAATACCATCAATTTACAGCCATCATTATACAAGATAACTAAACATAACTTCGCTCATATAGACATCATGTTTGTTATAAATTGTGTTATTGCAACTGGTGTACCGTGCATTACTATGGCAATTTGCAACGCTGTGATCCTTTACAAGCGTAGAAAAGCTATTCTTTGGAATGTTTCAGCGACGACGACAGTCGTGGTCAGTCATCGAACACTTCTAAGCAAAACAACGTATACTATTTCCTTCGTGACAATTGTAACGTTTTTATTTTGGAGTGTTCGATGTATAATCAATTGCGTTCAATTCATCAAAGACATCGATACTAGTCTGGATAGATGGTTAAAAGAAGTTGAAAACATATCCATCACGCTTGGAGCATCTGTCAATATTTGTTTGTATTATCTTCCAAGCAACGCCTTTCGAAGAGAACTTAATGCGGCTTTATGTCCTGGTAAACCTACAGTGAAAAACAGGACAATGTCACCTTGCATGAAGGAAAAAATTTTTTCAACACTTCTATAAATAATCCTTTCCCTTTTATGATGTTCATAAACCTGCAGTAAATTATTTTTATTTATTGATGAAGAGATCCTTCTAATATACATATTACACAAAATCCACCAAAATGGTGTTGCATGCTTTCTCTACTAAGCGCCCATATCAACCCAACGTCTGCAAAATTCAATAAATCCTCCTCTCTGATTAGCCCATAATCTCTTATGTGAGATACAAAAAAAGCGCTCCTGAATTGGAGATTTTGAAATAAGCCACAATACGTGCTCAAACTGATAATAAGAGTTTAGTTTAGTCAGAATTAGAATGAGGTTTCAGGATATAAAAATCGAGAATCTTCATAGTTTCCGAGTCCAGGAATGATAGTATTAAATAAATGTATGTTTGTTATTTTGAATTCCTTTAGATCAGTGAAACCTCTTTTTCTTTGTTTTGTTTATCATTTCTACGGATAAGTATTGACAAGCCATTGACCTTGACCATTTCACACTTCTTGCAAATGAAAATTGAGACGTCTGACTCTTCTGAAAGATATCCCTAAGCGACCAATATGAGATGAAGCAATATGGGTCTTTAAATCAAAGCTACAAGAATATTCGAGCCTTTTTATCTTTCGACATTTTCTTTACCAAATCAAATATAAACCTCGGTGACAACAAAACTGTCAGAAAGACCGTTAGCCTTTCGTCCAATATCCTTTATATGGACTTCAAATAATTCAACAACGCCAAATGACTTAAGTTCCAATCAATTTCAAGTGTTGTATGAAATTCCATAATAATGGACAGTTATCTAGCCACCAATCAATGAAATTTTCAATTAAAATAGAGTGCGATGCCAGGTCTTCAATAAGAGCTACAAAAAAACTAAGCACTTTGTTTCATTTCCTTTTCGTTTTTTATCTCCTGCACTTGGTGTACAAAGGTAGTTTAAGGATAACTTTCCAATACCCGCCCAGCAGGCGGCGTCGCTCGCCACCCATGTTCAGTATGCATTGTGTCGCAGAATTCTTTAACCCGGGTAAACAATTTTTAATGGTTTTAATCAAATGTGAGTTGAATCGCAGAAAAACTTAATAAAATAAATTTCCCCTGTAAAGAACCAAAGATCAAAATAAATAAACAGCGATAGCATTGAAATACTTAACATTTGCTCTTGGGATAATGTTTAACGCTTGGAGACATTAAACACAACTAAACATCAAAATGATAAAGAATTTGAATCATTGAAACGCTTAAAATAACCTATTTAGCGAAAACATGTTTTTTACATGCAGAACACAAACAAGGAAAAGTAGTTGTGTGCCGTACATGCTGTCTGTATCATTGTCTAGCGTGCTTCAACTTTTTCCCTTTTGATGACTGGAGCTTTGTCAAAATGATAACAACAATCAGAAGCGCAGCTTGTTATGCAAAATGGAGTTCTTTTGAGCCTATTAGTGAATTCAACAATAAAAGAAATGTTCAGTATTCAGTATTAAATGCTTTATTAAACGAGATTAATGCAAAATGATTTGTCAGTCATTTTAGAATAACTTTGTATTTCACAGGAGTATAGGTTTAATGCTTAATGAAATCAAACATAACAAGATGCCCTACCGGGCAGAAGTATTCCTGCAGATGACTGGAAGACTTTCTAGAAAGATTTCAGAAAGAACTGATATTAGTTCACGCTTTAAAAAGATATGCATAATGCAGAATGATGTTGTGGTATTTTACATTTTACCTTTTAACAACGATAACAATTAAACTTTGTTGTCTCATATAAAACTTCAGTCTTGCTTCAATTTAGAGATTTTTTGAGAAAGATTTTAATTCAAAGTTGTATTCCCTAAAGAATCTTCAAGAAGTAATTACGGTAGTAGCGATAGCGAATACCGTATTAAAACACCCGCGGACTCCTACTCCTACTACTCCTCCTCCTACTCCGGCCGAAATGGCAATTAGTCTGTGATTTAGAGTCTGCGAGACTCTACTAATAACGCAATGTAAGTTTTAATGAAGGAACGCAGCCTTCGAATTTTGGAAGCTTTTCTGTAACAAACATTTAAAAGTAGATTGCGTTTTGTTTCAAAAGTACATAATCTGATATTTTGTAGCTTAATCCATGAAAGAATGAATTCTTATCAAATAGCCCTACATAAAAATGGGACTTTTAGTTCATTACGCTAACTGAAAATACTTGATATTTTGCTTTTCTTATCAATTCAAAATTTCATATCACCTCAGTTGTTAGCTAACTATACACTATATGTTTCTGTATTAAGGCTTTCAAAGATCTAGTTCGAAATAGCAGTTATTTGTTTGAATTCATTTTCGGTTTCATGAAATTATAATTAAAAACATATTTTTTTTTTTCGAAACGCGTGTTTTTTTTCTACACATAGTCTTACAAAAAATTTTCTTATAAAAAAATCATATACAGCTCATATCACGCATGTATAATTCTTTTGTCTTTAATAAATTAATTTCTGTTGGTTTATGATTAGACCCTTTTTACACTAACTAATAATTTTAACAAATTTATCGTTTATGCCTGTTTTCCACCAGTGAAATATAAAAAAACACAAGCCTCAAAGAATTTTGTAGTAACTTTTCATAACTTTAAGTAAAATTGCTGCTACCGTTTTGCGCCATCTGGCTCTTCTTAAGTAATAAAAAGTTTTTCGCGTCAAGAAAAGTCTGTGCTTAAACTTCGAATTCATTTAATTACATTCCCGAGAGCATCATAAAAGTTAAGAGACTTTGAAAAATTTTGCCGGAGATCAAGGTTAAAAAGGAACACCGTCAGTTTAAAAATCCATTAGAGAACACTCTTCCGTGGACGTTTCAAAATACTCCTTTTAAAACTATACAGTATGAAAATCTTTATGTTGTTTGTACCTGAACTTCATAATAAAAACTTTTACTTGGCCTTGCGAAATAATAAAAATATCTGTGTTTCCTTTTTATCGTCAGCTTGATAGTATACAAATTTTAGAATCATACAATATTTTAAATTCGACTAGTCAATTAAAAAAGTGGTCATCTATTGATTAATAAAATGGGTATAAGCTGATGAGGAAGATGGGCTGTGCTTCAAGATTCCAGAGCTTTATAAAAACAGGATAGCTTACCTAGGAACATCAAATAAAAAATTGTATTATATTTAGAAAAAGACTAATAGAAACCTTACGCATTTTTTTAAATCGATGTAAGCATACCGTTTTTTTTGTCGTTCATATCTGATTTGAAGCATCAAAAACTGCTTATTTATCACGAATAACTACTAAGAGTATTAGTTTCACGTAGATTATGAGTTTGGATCATAAATGTTCTGGATTCTTTTAAGTTTGACAGCCGTATAACCTCTTCTATATCCATATATTCAACCAAGAAATTTTCTCAGATCTACGCGTGCTTCTTCGCTTCCATTTTTAAAACAACTACGGAAAACGTAAGAACGTTGCATAAGACTCACGTGAAACAACATTTCTACCTTGGCATCTGCGATTTAGCCATATGTTAATTATTCCTTTCACTAGAGCTTATATTTTACACTTTTAGAGTCTTTTCAAGCAAAGTACTTGTATACAATGAATATAGTGTGAGTTTAGACTGTTAAATCATAAAAAGAATGTAAGTTGGGAACATTAATGATTTGAGTGGCTATTTCCCATCGACAAAAATTGATCTAGGTTTGGACAGTGAAAAAAAAAAAACAAGATGCCCTACCGGGCAAAAGCATTCCTGCAGATGACTGGAAGACTTTCTAGAAAGATTTCAGAAAGAACTGATATTAGTTCACGCTTAAAAAGATATGCACAATGCAGAATGATGTTGCGGTATTTTACATTTTACCTTTTAACAACGATAACAATTAAACTTTGTTGTCTCATATAAAACTTCAGTCTTGCTTCAATTTAGAGATTTTTTGAAAAAGATTTTAATTCAAAGTTGTATTCCCTAAAGAATCTTCAAGAAGTAATTACGGTAATAGCGATAGCGAATACCGTATTAAAACACCCGCGGACTCCTACTCCTACTACTCCCCCTCCTACTCCGGCCGAAATGGCAATTAGTCTGTGATTTAGAGTCTGAGAGACTCTACTAATAACGCAATGTAAGTTTTAATGAAGGAACGCAGCCTTCGAATTTTGAAAGCTTTTCTGTAACAAACATTTAAAAGTAGATTGCGTTTTGTTTCAAAAGTACATAATCTGATATTTTGTAGCTTAATCCATGAAAGAATGAATTCTTATCAAATAGCCCTACATAAAAATGGGACTTTTAGTTCATTACGCTAACTGAAAATACTTGATATTTTGCTTTTCTTGACGGTAAAGCTTATCAGTTCAAAATTTCATATTACCTCAGTTGTTAGCTAACTATACACTATATGTTTCTGTATTAAGGCTTTCAAATATCTAGTTCGAAAAGGCAGTTATTTGTTTGAATTCATTTTTGGTTTCATGAAATTATAATTAAAAACATATTTTTTTTTTCCGAAACGCGTTTTTTTTTTTCTACACATAGTCTTACAAAACATTTTCTTATAAAAAAATCATATACAGCTCATATCACGCATGTATAATTCTTTTGTCTTTAATAAATTAATTTCTGGTGGTTTATGATTAGATCCTTTTTACACTAACTAATAATTTTAACAAATTTTTCGTTTATGCCTGTTTTCCACCAGTGAAATATAAAAAAACACAAGCCTCAAAGAACTTTGTAGTAACTTTTCATAACTTTAAGTAAAATTGCTGCTACCGTTTTGCGCCATCTGGCTCTTGTTAAGTAATAAAAAGTTTTTCGCGTCAAGAAAAGTCTGTGCTTAAACTTCGAATTCATTTAATTACATTCCCGAGAGCATCATAAAAGTTAAGAGACTTTGAAAAATTTTGCCGGAGATCAAGCTTAAAAAGGAACACCGTCAGTTTAAAAATCCATTAGAGAACACTCTTCCGTGGACGTTTCAAAATACTCCTTTTAAAACTATACAGTATGAAAATCTTTATGTTGTTTGTACCTGAACTTCATAATAAAAACTTTTACTTGGACTTGCGAAATAATGAAAGTATCTGTGTTTCCTTTTTATCGTCAGCTTGATAGTATACAAATTTTAAAATCATACAATATTTTAAATTCGACTAGTAAATTAAAAAAGTGGTCATCAAATGATAAATAAAATAGGTAGAAGTTGATGAGGAAGATGAGCTGTGCTTCATGATTCCAGAGCTTTATAAAAACAGGGTAGCTTATCTAGGAACATGAATTAAAAAATTGTATTATATTTAGAAAGACTAATAGAAACCTTACGCATTAAATCGATATAAACATACCCTATTGGTAGTCTTTCATATCTGTTTTGAAGCATCAAAAACTGCTTATTTATCAAGATTGACTACTAAGAATATTAGTTTCACGTAGATTATCAGTTTGGATCATAAATGTTCTTGATTATTTTAAGTTTTACAGCCGTACTACAACCTCTTCTATATCCATATATTCAACAAAGAAACTTTCACAGATCTACGCATGCTTCTTCGCTTCCATTTTTAAAACAACTACGGAAAACGTAAGAACGTTGCATAAGACTCACATGAAACAACATTTTTACCTCGGCATCTGCGATTTAGCCATATGTTAATTATTCCTTTCACTAGAGCTTATATTTTACACTTTTAGAGTCTTTTCAAGCAAAGTACTTGTATACAATGAATATAGTGTGAGTTTAGACTGTTAAATCATAAAAAGAATGTAAGTTGGGAACATTAATGATTTCAGTGGCTATTTCCCATCGACAAAAATTGGTCTAGGTTTGGACAGTGAAAAAAAAAAAAAAAAAAACAAAAAAAACACGAACGGTTTCAAAGTATTCCTTGCTTACGCAGGAATACAAAAAACAAAAAAAACACGAACGGTTTCAAAGTATTCCTTGCTTACGCAGGAATACAATAATAACACAGACCAACATGAATGTGTTCTACACTTGCAGCAATTGTTTCGTTCTCTGAGAAATTATACTTTTTAATAGTTTGATTCAAAATTTGCTTTCAAATTTTTTCTCTGTTCATTTCATCGTCATCAAATCTATGAAATCAAATAAAAGGTTAGAATAAATTTGAAACGGACTAGCTTGTCCATCTTGCATTCCCTATTCCATCGTGCTTAACATGTCCAAAAAATATTCCATATATCTCTTGAATTTCCTGATAGCTATTAGGAAGTATTATTAGGTTAGTATAAACAGTCGCATTAAACTGGCCCAATTCCCTTATTAGAGCCGCTGAGAGGGCAGAAGTCCTCATTTTCGATCGATTATTTCGTATAAAGCTATAATTGCAGTGATGAAAATGCTATCAAAAATTCTTTCATTTACGGAAGTTTAAGCAAAAACTCACAAGAAACGCAAACGAACATTATAAACAAAGGTACGTGAAATTGAACCTGAAATACTTTCTTCTTACATCTTAGATCATAGTATCAAGTATTGTTCACGAATAATATTTTCGTGTTCTTGAAAACTTGTTTAAGCATTGCAATTCAATATTACAAGTGACCAAAAGATTTTAAAGTTATTTTAAATTGCAGTGTGAATGTTACCTGTAAAGCAATCTTTTTTTCATAATGTTAAAGAGTCACTATGAATGCTGCATTGAAAAGTCGATACTTGTGTTATAAACACTAGTCTATGTTTTTATGATTCATGTGTTCTCTAGGATCACGATATGGCAACAATGCTTTCCAATCAGTATAATCAAAATGGATATCAAGTTCACCAATATGAATACCAAGAAAATTTTGCTGCCATAAGAACGAGAAAATACATCAAGAGTTTGATGACACTTGGTTAGTAACGTTTAGAAGTATACCTCAATCTACATTTCATCTGTGTGAATTATATCAATTTTCTGTACAAAAGCCGTGCTACAATTTGACATGGTTTGCTGAAAGTGAATAACGGGTATATAATTACATAGCTCCTAAGATTTAATGGTTCTTAATAATAAGTAGGACATTTATCTATGTTTTAAGTCAGTACTTCTTTTTTTTTACGTTTTATACAAACGTTTCCCCCAAAACGTAGTTATAAATATATCTGTATAAATTGTTATGATGAAAAACAGTGTTTTTTGAAAATCTGCAACTGTATTTTTGACGTCATAAAAGCATTGCAATCTCTAACACAGTATTCATTTTTAATCTTACTTAAAAATCGATTTATCTTTCTGGAAGTAATCAATTTCAATTCTCATTTTGTTTTTTATTTTTTCTATTATTTTCTTATACTCAAGTGAAAAAATGTTTCCCTTTAAATTTGATGTTACATAAACCTTCGGAATTTTTCAGGTATTCTTCATATTATTAATGCTGTGATTATTTTCGGAGTTGGAATTGCAGTTGCTGACCTACTATATCATCGTAAATTGAATGTCAACAATCATTACACATCAATATGGGTTCCTTGGATATTCATCACAACTGGCATTTTGAGTATTGTTCTACATTGCATGCCATCGAAAACAAAATTGGTTGTGGCTCACAATGTCTTTGCCATTACTTCAGCTGCTTTAACCTTACCTATGATTGCAAGCTCAGGATATGCTATAAGGTAAGTAAAAAAAACAAACACCAATTCTTCGCTTCTAAAAGGAACATACGTTTCATAAAGTTGATTGATGTCATTGTGAATTTTCACGAGATTTCAAGAGTTACGTATTTAAAGAATCAGGGGACCTACCAAAATTTCCGACATAATTAGTTTCATTTTTATTTCAGCTATTACAACTGCCACATCAATGTAGGAAGCCATTACTACACAAACAGATACTATGAATATGGTAGGTATCAATACCAACGATATCGATACAAGTTAGAACGTTACACCTATACCTATTATGATCACAGAGAATGTAGGTATCATCCCAAAGCAGGTCAAGCACTTCATGCAACAATTGTAGCTCTTGCGGTTACGCAATTGATCCTTGCGGTTATTACCACGTATATCAGCTTCAAACTATTCAACTGTTGCAAACAAGGATGTCCTTGCCAAGACTGTTGCACTGATGGAAATTCAGGTATGTTCACCTCCCTCTCAATTTCGTGATTTACTTTTCATCTACATATGACATGATAGTAATTTGAGGCTAAGAGCTTGACCTAACTTTCCCAGCCTGAAAGGACTTCATTCCTAACTGTGTCTTTAGTGATTTTTTTGTAATTAAAAACAATAATTCTCTTCGATAAAAAGTCGACTACCAAGTTGCAAAATTATATCAATAACATTCAATTAAAATTTTTTGAAAAAAAAACATCAGTACCTTTTCTAACCACAAATATTTTGAGTATCATTTGTATGACGAGAGTTGGTATTATGGAGAAAACCGTTCTATTTAATATATATTTTTGGTAGACTATAGATTTTATATTGTTTTCCTAAATTTATATACATTAATTGTGTCTTCCGGCAATTTCAGGATCTCCTGGTACTCTAGTCTACCAAATGCAGCAGATACCATTACAAAGTCCATATTATTCGCAACAGGATACGACCCAGCAACTAGTCCATTCACAGAATACACCACACCGACAATTCGTTGTACAAAACACACGCAGATCAAGTTTAAATGCCCCACCCCCTTATAGTGCACTAACGTCGTCAACAAGTAATCAAATACATCAAACAAGTCCTCAAGCGTCCTCCATGAACTATCAACTTCCTCAATTGCCTATGACAGCACAACCTTCTGAAGCACAAACAAACCAAGAATTCATTTTGTCTACACCGGAACTTCCAGCTGAATCAATTGGGCAACAATCTTTTGCTACATCTGCACAACAAGTGCCCGCAGTTCAAATGCCTGTACAAACACCAATTTTTATTGGACCAGATGGCAAACAGTATGCTCTAATGCCAATCAATACGCACACAACAAACGCTTCATTACCCTCAGCAAGTGCAACTTCATCAACTGGAAACGTTCCAGTGTTGTATAGTGCCTTTCCATCCACAGATTCAACAGAGATTGTTACACCAGTACAGCAAGCACAGTCGACGGACACAAGCACTGTGGACAATACCAGGTCCTATTGACTTGGAAAAGATGAAAAACAATCACCACCATGATTGAACTAATAACTATTGAAAAGTTCTTTAAGCTGAGTAGGCAGGATATTCTCTAACTTTTTTTTCTTACTTCTTAGCTTATGTTTGCTTTTTTGCAGAGGTTGAAATTACATGTTTCCATGGAGAAGGACTCAGCATCAGTTTTTAAACTATTACCTAGCTATGTTACATAATCAGTAACATAAATAAGTGAATAATTTGTAATTGGTTGTAAACACCAAGTTGTTGCTTAACTACAATCATTATAATTGCACATATTACTTGAATTTCATCCATTCTGCCAGTAGTTTTAAGGGAAAAGCTTTCTTTCCTTCTATCCTTGATGTAATTAACGTTTTAAGGGCTCATTATGAAATAATTCTAATGTTGTTGTATTTTTAAAACATATATAATCCCTTTATCCAATACATTGAAGTATTTCTTTATTTATGAAGAAATGTAAAAAACGCATTATTTCAATATTAATAGAGCACTTCGTTTGTAAAACGATCACTGCATTTCTTTGTCAGCTGCCTTTTAATATTCATGAAAATCCCTTCTCTAGTTTAGATAATTGTGATGAAAACGTTAAATTAAATGACCGTATACGTTTAAGCGTGATGAAAACGGTAACGTATGTTTATGTAGATCGGTGCATCTAAACCTACTTTCTTCTTAGTTACAATATGCGTAGCGACGGAATTTGATTAAAGTCCATTCCATGGAATTTCGTTTGGCTTTAGAATCAATCAGAAGGTTTTTTTGTCAGAAAGTGCATTGTAAAATATTGAGCTATTTAGTTCGTTTTAAAATCTCTGTACGATGGATTAATGACAAACTATGGAAGATGTAAGAAAGCAAACAGGCAAGTCATGAAGTTAAAGTTAAGAATACTAATCCGACAATTTAGTTAAAAAGCTAAAAAATTCATAAAAAATATCCATGTTGAAATCTAAGAACGAACAAATTGAAAATTCACTTTTTAAACTCCAAGTAACTCCATCTTTATTATGAAATTTCTCCTAAACAATCCCACATTGCCATTTATTTACTCGTCCATTGAACGTACAATTGTTGATAATTTTCAACAGTTTGGACTTTGGGGGCACTTAATACAAAGGGAGCTTAACGGATAGTTGGGTAATTGATATATTGGTAGTCAAAACACAGTGAGCATTTGTTTCACTATTAAAATTTATGATCATGTTTTTTTCTTTTCCTAAAACTTATGATCAATGGACTTTTTTGATACCTTCGGTACGCAATCCAGAAATGTTTTTTAATAGGAATATTCGATGATTTCTGACTTGTGATTGTCTTATACTGGACACGCTTCACATAGTTATTGTCAAGAACAGTTAACATTGTTCCAAGCTTCAAATGGTCCTATTCAAAATGGTATATTTTTGGGAGGCCCTTAGAAATTATGATAAACTTGCAAAGGAAAATATGAATTATGGCAATGCATAAACGGAAGTTAAAGGAAATGTAAATAATTTAAAAGTTACTTCAAGTAGTGTCGTGTGTAGTCCACCAGCCATTAGCCGCAATCCCTACTTCACATTAAAGTGCATTATGATTTTTTTTTTCATTCAAGTCACTCTTTCATCTATTTTTTGTGTGCACATTTGCTGTAGTAAGTGGCAGCTAAAAAGGAGTATTCTTTACACATGCCTTGATGATTTTATCAATGAAGCATCCAAAGCCCTTTTTCTCATTACATTACACCTTGTCACCTTAACTTAATTTTTTCGTTAAATCGGTTGACAAATAATTTACAATGATTTGTTTTCTAAGGAAGCATACTTACATCTGTGATAGAAATAACGACGGAGGAATTACAGGGGCTACGTATTGCTTCCTTATTCGATAAAATGTAGAGCTATACAGAAACTTCAAATTCATAATTCATGCGACCTCCAAATTTCGCAATGGGATGCCGGGAAATGTAACCCAGCTGTGATGTCAACATTTTCTCTTTACTTTGGGAAGTTATTATTATTATTATTATTATTAAGATTCTTTATACAGGTTAAAAACTTCAGTACGTAAAAATTAAATTACAACTGTTATCAATGTTTCACCAGTCCATGTATAATTACAACCTTTACTGCATATGTTATTGCCAACTAAAACTCTGAGCCTAGTAGGAAAGCAAGTATTTATTACATTTCATTTCATTACTCAGGTGAACAAAGTGTGGAAAACGATTCCATACATTTTTTTGATCAGTTTTTCGAGCTCTACAACATGGGTGCACTTATCATTGCTAATTCCTTAATTGTTTTTCGTGAACTCAACGCAGACTGAACATGGGCGGCGAGCAACGCCTCCTTGGCGGCTAGTCTATATATTAGTAGCCGATTCTCTGTCTGTCTGTTTGTTCGTTTGTCTGTCTGTTTATCTTTTTGTCGCGCAAAATGGTAGATTGAGTTGTATTATATGTCATATTTGGCTTACATTAGGAAAGAATTATAATAATTATAACGAATTTACATAAGGTGAAAGTTTCTTTTGATATATCCTTAAAGGTTCTGATGAATTCGGTCTAGGCGTCTGAAGAGAACAATAATGAATGCTATATGATAAACCAAACAAAACAATCGAAACAGGCATCACTCCTCAGATGCCTGATTCTTGAAGATAAAGTTAGTACATTATCACCTTCATTACTGGAGAAGGTATGTCCGATCGTACTGACTTCACGTAAATCTAGTGATTTCTTTGGTGCCAAGAATAGAAAAAAAAATGGAGCTATAATGAGTAAATTTAAAGATAAGTACAACACACGAAATCAAAAGAACATTACTTTTATGTTTTTCTTTGCAATCTAAGCATTTCATATCAATGCCGACGACCCATCTTACCCCATATTACAAATAGATCTGTGTACTAACGTGATTAAAGCTTTTATAGGCAAGTTGTTGACCAAAACCTTTCGATGTTACACTTCCCAAACGACTTGTCTCAGTTTCCTTGTAACTTGTGTAACTTTTTATAATTTGAGTATCAACATCGTTAATAAGATGAAAGAATAAACATGTGGTAAAAATGACTTAGCTTTGCGGAAGGCATTATAATTCTATACAATTTTTACTTTTTACGTGTCTTCGAGGTGTGTGCAGTCTTGCGCGCCCATAGCATCTGTTGATTCAAAATCATCCATAGCATTCGCAATTATCTCTGAAGAAAGGAAATGTTTATCCAATTTTCGCTTTGAAAAAGCCCCGAGAATAATAATTGAAATAAATGGTGTATTCAACATGTCAATTTGTCAGTTCGGGCAGATTCACTTCTCTATATGCGTTAACTATATGTGTTAACTTCATATGGACATCGTTGGGTTCATAAAGTACATTTCCTTTTGATAACGTTTTTATCAGAGGTTCGTGATGTTCTACACGTTATTATAGATAGACAATACCTACTGTGTTCCAAACAATCTTATAAAGAAGTATTGATCGATTTGATAAAGTTTAAGAATTTCCAAATTAGGACAGCAGTTAAATTGATAAACACGTTCACTCGATTCCATCCACTCCATGCATTAATTCAATTGATTTTCGTGAATTTTATATCAGATTTTAGAGATTACATCATTCGATAGCATTTTTTTCAAGGATTTTAAAAACTTATATTTTAAATATTTAGTCCA
This sequence comes from Turritopsis dohrnii, assembly GCA_027922465.2. Lineage (NCBI taxonomy): Eukaryota > Metazoa > Cnidaria > Hydrozoa > Anthoathecata > Oceaniidae > Turritopsis > Turritopsis dohrnii. The sequence goes on from BQMF02000306.1 coordinate 234,859, forward strand.
ACACCTTTGTAGTAAAAAGCATTTCTTTAAACTGTCACGGGCATTAACTCCATCATGGTTAATAAAGATAAGTTTTCACGTGCGATTATTCTTTTGTTTCTTAAGCACATGTCGTGGTGTTATTGAACACACGTAGTTTAATTGCATCGTGCTTATTGTTTCAAAGCACTGAATCCATCCAAATTTTTTATTAATTTTATGTTTGCGATGAGACCCCCAAATTGATATTTTAAAACATAAAAGTTTTTCGTGAAAGCACAGCTTAAATTTGTTAATTGTTTCCCAAATTGCTGTTATTGTTTGAAAAAATCTTTTCTTTGCATTCACATCTTAATCGACCATTAAAAATTTTTTCAAGACATTTTCCTTATTTTTTCAAAAACCACTTTTTCATTTTTCACAAAAATATACTAGGTGAAAGAGTTTGAAAATGGCTTTCCATTGATGTAAAAATTATTTTGGAATTCGGTATATTCATTAAAAAAAACAACTTTAAAATTTCCATTTCCAACATTATGAAACACACTGTATTATAATCTCATCACAAAGTTAAAAGTTGTGAGACCGGGGCTTCTACATAATTTTTTTGACATCATATGAGCAATCTTTAGTTGCTACAATACACACTGTATTTCTTCTCTAATTAAGGACTCAAAACAATTGTTTCATTATTTAAGAAAATACTATGACAATTTGATTCAACTTTTGTGCCTTCAGTTATTTTTTAGCTTCGTTGATTTCTATATATATTATTTTTCGTACTACATATCTCATATGTATTTCATATACATTTCGTATATTTGCTTCTAATTAATCTGCAAAACAGAGCGTCAATGAAATAGCAATAAAGGGATTTGCAACAGTTTCGTTCGTTCAATTTGTGTGCCCTGTTTCATTATTTCTTTATATCTCATGAATTTCCAGTTAGTGCGTTAGTATAAATAGTCACCTTGAACTACCACCAATTCCTTTTTGAAGCCGCTCAAAGGACTGACGTCCTTGTTTTTGGATTTCTGCGAAAGCAAGAAATACTTTAAAACCGGTTTTGTTTTCTTCTGCTGTTCAAACCTAGCGGTTTTTTGAAATCTCGTGCATGCCTTTACATGAAAACTACAAAAACATTCTTTACAAAAGCATTTTAGTATTTTACCACTTATTCACAAAAAATAGACATTACTCCCAATAGAAACACAATGGAGAACTTCAGTTTCACCAAATTCGAAGCATCGCTTGTAATAAAACTAGAAAGTTTCGCTATGAGGGCGCCCGTGATTGCATTTCCGTTACTACCACTATATCGGCACAAAATACAACAAAAACGTGACGAAACCTTACTTGGATGAAAATTTGTTCTGTCACGTTGTTTTCCGCGAATACGTTGACATTTACGAAAGGAGCAACGTGAATGAAATTAATTTTTAAAGGAGAACGGGAGGTCAAAAATGTTTTGACCATAAATTTTTGCCAAGTCACATAAGAAATTATGAAATAACATTAAAACTTCCCAAAATGTATGAAAAATGCGTAAGAACTAATTTCTTTCTTGAAATGCTACAACGGTTGCTGCCATTCGCATTTCGCAATGACGCCACGTGGTGAATGGAGAAAATTAAGTTTATTATAAAATTTACATAAAATTCTTTTGTACACAGCCTTCGTTCATTCGTAGGCACCAAAAATAAATTCAAGCTTATGAGTACGTCATATACCTATCTATGTTATTTTTTCATTAAATAAGTCTTTATGTCTTCCAAGCTGTCTCCACTTCTATCTGGTTTCAGGTCTCAATATAGTACTCAGCATGCTCTACTCTCTATGATCGAAAAATGGCATAGTGCATTAGATAAAGGAGATGTTGTCGGAGGTATATTAATGGACCTTTCAAAAGCTTTCGATTGTATTAATCACGAGCTTCTGTTGGCGAAATTATATGCCTACGGATTTTCTAAACCTGCACTACGTTATGTCCAAAGTTATCTACAGTGCAGGTCTCAGTACGTATGTGTAGGAAATAATTATAGTACAACCAAAGATATTTTGATGGGTGTGCCCCAAGGATCTATACTTGGGCCACTGTTATTTAATATATATATATAAACGACCTTTTTATGTTTCTTTCCGATCCTCATGTTTTTATTTGCAACTATGCAGATGATAATACGTTGTATACTTATGGCAAGGATCCTTCTGCCGTTATGAGATGTTTGCATGACAACATGTCCATCGTTTCATCATGGTATAAGGATAATGGACTACAATTGAATCCTTCCAAATGCAAACTTATTGTTCTTAAAGGTTTTAAGAAAAAGTATGACTCTGATTTTTATTTAAATATAGACAACTTTATTTTGAAAGAAGTACAAGAGGTGAAACTTCTAGGCATCATTATTGACAACAAACTCTCTTACAGGAAGCATGTTGATTCACTGTGCAAGAGAGTCAGAGCCAAAATTGGTGCCTTGAAGCGAATCTCACCATATTTTTCAACCTTTCAGCGTAAGGTTGCTGCAAATTCTTTTGTATCTTCTGAACTGTCTTATTGTCCTCTCATTTGGTCTTTTGCTGGGAAGGGGAATCTTCAGAGGCTTCAGAGGATGCAAAATAACATGGAGAAAATTTGTTGTGATAGTCCACATGTATGCATTCATCGAAGAAATTGTGAGGTTCTCCTGAAAGAAGTGTATAAGACTAAAACAGGTCTCAACCCTTCTTATATGGAGAACGTTTTCAATTTCAAGGAGGATATCCCCTACAAAACTAGGCGTCAGTGTGACTTGGTTCGAAAAACTGTTCGAACTACACGTCACGGATTACAGACAGTGTCATATATAGGAGCAAACCTGTGGAATGAACTCCCCACTAGTGTCAAGGAAGCGAAAAATCTTAGTACCTTCTCGTCTTCAATAAGAACCTTGCCCGATCTTAGCTGTAAATGCCGTCTGTGTGCACAAAGGTACTATTTTACTCAAAGGAGATAAAATATGAGATTTTTATCATTGTTTTTAATTTTTGACCGTCAATTTTAATTAGCCGAATTGGGCTAGTTGTACTCTCCTTTGAAATGTATTACTGCATTTCATCGGAGAGACGACATTTTTTAACTTCATTTTTATTTTTGTATATTTCTAATTGACGTTAAATAAATTTTAATAAAAAATAAAAAAAATAAAGTCGAATATTTCTTTCGTAGTTCACATACACGTGGTCGCTTATTTATAACTAGATGTTTTTATTCATAATAAAGAGTTCTCCTTCATTATAAAGTGGATCAAAACAAGTGGGCATTGTCTAAAGTAGTAAAACCAGCGGCCAAGGTAGCGTTGCTCATCTCCCATGTTCCCATGTGTTGAGTTCACAAAAAAAATATTTTAAGAATCGGTAATGATAAGTGGACGCATGTTGTAGAGCTCGAAAAACTGATCTAAAAAATACATGGGATCGTTTTCCTACGTTCAACCGTTACGTTCATCAAAAATGTTGATGACGTCAGAAACCCGTACCCCACCCCACCCCACCCCCACCCAAAAAAGACAAAAAAAAACTTAGACCCAAATTTTTTGTCACCCCATCGCCTGTATTGCGGACCCCAAAAAACATCAGTTATCCCTATTGGTTACCGAGATAAGTTGCCCCAAACATCGCGTTCTATTTGAGTCTCAATGGAATGGCTTCAAATTGACGTCGCGCAAAAAATAAGAAATAATTTCTCTCACAACTGAATCTACCATCTTGCGTGACAGACATACAGACAGACAGACAGATAGAGAATCGGGTATTAATATATAGACTAGCCGCCAAGGTCCACCTTCAGTCTGGGTTAGGTTCACGAAAAACAAAATTAAAGATTTAGCAGTAATAAGTGTTCCCATGTTGTAGAGCTCGAAAAACTGATGAGAAAAATGTATGGGATCGTTTTCCTACGATCAACCGTTTCGAAGATATCGTCGATCAAAATTTTGATGACGTCATAGACCCGTCCCCCAAAAAAATTAGACCCAAATTTTTCGTCACTCTATCGCCTGCATCGCGGACCCCAAAAAAACGTCAGTTATCCCTATTGGTTACCCAGATAATTTTCCCTAAACGTCGCATTCGATTAGGGTCTCAATACAATGGTTTCACACTGACGTCGCACAAAATAAAATAAAATAATCACTCTCACAACTCAATCTACCATTTTGCGTGACTTACAAACAAACAAACAAACAAACAAACAAACAAACAAACAAACAAACAGACGGAGAATCGGCTATTAATATATAGAAGACACGGTAGAGAGAGAGACTCTTTTGCCTCATTAATTATTCTTAACTACTCATCAGATGCAACACGTGCGTCGCAATGCATTGTTAAAAAAAGATGATGACGGGGATTAAACATATTTAATACGGCAATTATAACAGGGATTTTTAATTTCATTCGCAATTTCTCCTCTTAAATTTTCCAATAATTAAAAGAAAACATAAATCATTTTAATTTAAACAAAAATAAGTTATACTTTAATAAAGTATTCCCAAAATGTTTTTAGTAGCCCCCTGATGTTAGGCAAGCGAGTTAAAAAAAACATCCAGAACACAGTTGCAGTAGAGATTTTTTCCAGTACAACACTCTGACTACAAACACCATTATAAATATACCCTTATGGGCGCAAATATAATTTTTAAAGTTTGTTGTTGACAGCGTGTCTTGTTCTTCGAAGCTCTCTTGCAGTTAACAAAATTCAGGGAAGTCGTTCATAGTTAAACTTTTTAAAAACTATATTTTTAATGCTTGGTACCCAGCTTAGGTCGATACGTAGTTAGTTCAAAACATAGCATTTCTGAAGAATGTTTCACTTTTACTTTGTTTCTTATATTTTTTTCGAAAAAGTTTGTGTTTTTTTTTTGTTTTCGCTCTTACTTACATAGTTTCTTTTTTTAAAAACAAACTGTCATATAAAATGCGTATCCATGGTTTCAATGTAATAGCTTCTGTTGTTTTTAGTTAAGCCCTGTTTAAACTTTTTTAAAGGTAAATTGCCATAATGCCTGGAGATAAAAAAAATATTGACAAACTTTCAAGAGGGATTAACTTTAGATCTATTTTTGTTTCATCTGTTTTTGATCTATAGTATGTATCAGTTATGCTTTCATCTTTCATGGACTCCTAGGGAGTGTGTGATCAAAAATGTGATGTTGTATTGTAGAAGTCAATCAATCTTCAAATTTCAAGAATGTCACTAGTCTTTCATTTTTCATGCTCCTTCTGGCTTCGCAGAAATCCTTAGGCCTGCAAGGGCATCTTTGTTATCAATTATTTTGTATTTAATTATAATGACAATGATAAAAAAGAATTCTTTCAGTAACGGAAATTTAAACGAACACTCATCACAAATTCAAGCAACATTATAAACAAAGATAGGTTAGATTGAAACAAGGTATATTTTTTTCTTACAGATTATAGCTTAAAGAATTCTTCTTATAGAATTCTTTTTGTGTGTTTGGACAATTTTGTAAGCTATGATTAAGTTATTCTATAAATTTTATTTTGAGTGTTACGTGTTGAGAATTTTTTCCCCGTTATTTTAAAGAGTCGAATGCGGCTACCACATTGAAAGTCCGAAAACTTTTATATTGACACGAAGTTAGTCTATGGATGTCAAGTTTCTTGTGTTTTTTTAGGACCACGATATGACAACAATACTTTACAATCAGCATACTCCAAATGGATCTCATATTGTCCAACAACAAGACCATGGAAATTTTGTTGCAATACGAACGAGAAAATACACCAAGAAATTAATGGTGCTCGGTTAGTATTTTGTAGAAACATGCGTGGACTTTCATCATAAGACGTACTTTAAATTTATGTAGCTATAAAATCTCTGCTGTAATTAGACCATGCGTTGTTTCTCGTTTCAATAAATGTTATGCAATATTAATTTCGTAATCTAATTGATGACAAATTAACAATAAACTTTTTGATTAAACTATAACTCTAGAATCGAATGGTTTGCTAAATAACTTTCTACGTTAAAAGGTTTTTAAAAAAATGTATGAAATTCAGGCATGAATTTAGCTATTATTTGGTGGTTTATATTGTGCACCAGCGTTTCCTTGGAGAAAACAATTGACATATTCAGTATGAGTCTCAACAACTGTTACGCAAAATTCAAATAATATTTCAAACTGAAATAACTGGATAATCATATTAATTTTTACACCATTGGGTAGGAAATTTAGTCAGCTTTCCAATGATATAAGCAAACTTTATTCCAGTTATTTCAGCTTCAAATTCAATTTCAATTTTCCGTAACAGTTTTTCAGACTCATGCTGTATGTGAATATGCTGTTATTAAGGTAAAAGGAGCGTTGAGAAAATTAACTCATGTTAAAAACTGCAGTGTGTCCTAGAGATTTTCGGTCTGAGATTTTAACAAAACTTTTCACACATATATCAGATTTTAGAGGTTTTTACATCATTTGATAGCATTTTTTTCAAGGATTTTAAAACCTATACAGTACACATCCGTTAATTCGAATGCCGCTTAATTCGAACATTCTTTATTTCTAACAAATTCTTCAGTCCCTTGAGTTTTGTCTAATACAGTCTTATATTTTGTGCCCCTTAGTTCGAACTCCGTTAATTCGAACATTTCGTTAAAGGGGAACTACACTCAAAAAATCAAAATTGATTTTTTTGTACCATTTGGACGAATTTTAATAATGATGAAAGTTAGTTTTTGAATTTTCAAAAAATCATTTTTCGATCCCGAGATATTGCCATTTAAAAATTTTGCTCAAAACTTGATCTTCATGGCAACGTGACAACACAATGTTCAAAGAGAAATTGCTGACATATAAATATATAAATATGTAAATAACTGAAGAAATATTAGTGATAGGTATCGAACTACTAATTGTTGCCATAGCTACCTTTGGTTTGTTTCCATGTCTCTTCTGTTTTTGCTGACAAACCTATAAATGGAGATCTGCTCAGTAAGGGGAAAGAAATTTTAGAAAATGGAACAGTTTTCACTGGACGTAAGTTAAAGCGAAATACGCCATAGTAACAGTGTTGAATGCTGATATATAGCTTTGTCAGCAAAAAATAATAGAGAACCGAGCCCGAGTAGCAATGGCAATAAATTTCTTTGCTATTTTGACAACTGCAGTTATTTACCACTATACATGTAATTCTCTAACAATATATCATTAAAAAAATTTGAGTTATTCACGTATTTATATGTCAGCAATATCTTCTAGAACGTTGTGATGTCACGTTGCCATGGAGATCATGGTTTGGAAAAAACCTTTAAACGGCAATATCTCAGGAACGAAAAATGATTTTTTGAAAATTCAAAAACTGCCTTTCAGCATTTTTAAAGTTGTTCCAAATAGTGCACAAAAATCAACTTGTGATTTTTTTTAGTTTAGTGCCCCTTTAATTCAAACAGTGTTAGGCTAAAAAAAAACTCGTTATTTCCAACTTTTGGTTGTAAAATTTCTTTCAACTTTTCAATAAATTGTGCATCCCCAGTAAAATGATGTTTACAAGGTATTTGGAGTCCTTCTTTATCACATTTTATTTTTTTTGCAGTTAAGAGGTACGCTATTGTCATCGCTTGGCTTGAAGAAACAATGAGATTTATTTACAAAGCGACCCCCGTCTTTCCCACGAGGTTGTTCAGTGTGACTGCAACAGCGTATTTGTCAAATTCATTTTCTTATTTTACTCGACTCTCTCCCAGCCGGCACAAGACGTTTTGAAGACGTCTTTAATTCGTCTTAATCAGGTCTTCATAAGACGTATCTTGATAATGCGCATTTAAAACGCCCATAATGCGTCTTCAGAAGACGTCTTAGAATAAGACGTTTTGAAGACGTCTTATTATCGTTTTAGCAATGCCGTCGAATTCATGTTTTAAACGAGGACTTGGAAAGACGTTTTTAATGCGTATTTAAGACGTCCTTGAATTTCGATTTCGCGCGTGGCGGGAAGAAATGACGGGGGTAAATATTAATAGTGTATTCGTAAATATTGATATAAAAGTTTCAAACTTGTCAGTTTTTTTTTAAATTTTACAAAAACAACTATTATATCTTTCTTTTAAGTAGCAAAAAATTTTACATTTCATTGGTAAAAAGCTTTGAAACATTTTCTAATATTATCGGATCTCCCGTTCGTCGATTTTACAAAATATTTCTGGAAGTTGTGATTTCTCATTGCATAAACCAAGACTTCGTTGATAAATCGGTAAGTGCTTTTTACTTTTTAAATATAATTTTATAAATATAAATCTATATGATTTTGTTACTTGAGATTTTATGTTAGTTTGAGGACGTGAGTAGTCAGTAGTGGAAGATTTATGCTTTATTTATAAAGATCTCTGACATGTTTCAAGTTTTGAGTTTTGTTGTTTAACTTTATAATAGCAACTTACTGACTTTCCTGTTTCATTCCGTGAGATATTTTTTCTGTTTCAATTTGCTTTGTCGTTGGTTTAATGTAGTAGTAGAAGTGTAGTAATGTAATGAAGTGATTTGTGGATGGCTGATAGATGATGACTGTGATGTTTTTGCTTGTAGTTACTTCAGAATACTCATATGATTAAAATTGATCCTAGCAGTATAGTATAATGTAGTACCATGAAATTATGGAATCCTTTTTGAAGGGGAAAATCATAAGTAATAATTTTTAGTAAACAGTAATTCATCACAAATTTGTCTGTAGTAATCATTTCTGATTAATAACTCACTACCAATAAGTAGAAACCATCCACAATGACATTGCAAAAATTTTCGAACAAATTTTCGAACGCATGAAATATATTTTCCAAGATGAATTTCTTAAATGATGGTTGTTTTACTATGATGGATGCAAAGTTTAGTTTAGACATTTAAAGTTTAGACATTTCACTTTGATTAAGATACTCTACTTTCTGCATTCTGTTTGTTCTGTTCTGCTAAAAGTGTTTGTCATTCTTTATTTAGATTATTTTCCACCCAAGTTGCTTATTGTTATCTTAACATGATAACAAAAGAAAGTGAGAAGAAAAGATTATATCAAGCAGTTACTGGTATGTGTCCTGTTTACTCTAGATGTTTTCATTTTTGTGATTCTTATAACACCTCTCATTAAATAGGGTTTTTGTATTTTAGATTACTGTCAAAAAAGCTGAAGAGGAGGAAATACACAAAATCATGCGATGAACTTAAAACTGATCTTGTTTCACTGAAGAAAAACATGACAACAGCTCATGCTCCTGCTAATTGAAAAATCACCATTTTTATTTGCATGTCTTTTTGGTTTGGTTTTCAAAGAGTTTCTGTCATTCTGAGTTTTAGTTGCAGCAAAATCAAACAAGAAACAGTTCCAACCCATGACAATTTCTAAAATTTGAACATTACTTCGATTTAGCTAACCCTTTTTCAAGTGTCGTTTTTATACCTGAAAGACTATATTTACGTTTTACGGAATATTTTTTAATATGACCAGCTTTAAACTTTGGCAGTGTTATGAGCTATTTGTTCCCCAATTAATTTATAAACTACATGTAAATATTTGAATAAGAAGATTTTATCATCAGTTTTCTTATTTATTTCTTTATTCATTCATTCATTATTACTGAAACATGAAGACATTGAAAAACTAATTATGAGTCTTCTCTGTTACCCAGGGAGAAACGCACCTGAAAACACATCTTAAAGTGGTTTTACAAACGTTTTTAGCAGATATAAAATGAAGACGTCTTTAAAACGTTAGAAAAAGACGTCTTAAATCCGTCTTAAACCAGTCGGATTTGTCCGTTTAGAAAACGTCTTTTTATAACGTCTTAAAGACGTCTTGAAAAGACGCTTTCTAAACGTCTTAAAGAAGTTTTAAACGTCTAAAATGCGTTTTAAAAACGTCTTAAAGACGTCTTGGAAGACGTCTTAAAGACGTCTTGAAAAGACGTTTTCTAAACGGACAAATCCGACTGGTTTAAGACGGATTTAAGACGTCTTCCAAGACGTCTTTAAGACGTTTTTAAAACGTCTTTTTGCCGGCTGGGTCTAGAACTGGCTGCCATATTTCCATATAGGCATGGTAACTAACATATACGAATTTATTTATTTATTTATTTATTTGGTATTGTTTTACGTGGCTAACATCACTCAGTTGCTACTGCATCTGCTTTCCAGGAGGAGCCACGGCTTAGGTTGGAGGCTACGAAGTATTTGACACTCTCATGAGTGACACAATCCCAATCAAGGGCCTGTGCTCTTCTGGATGACCTCCTGCAACACCCGATGAAACATCTACCCAATTTCCCTCACATGGCATGGGTCGACCCGGCGCTATGGTACATTCACTCGCGCATGGTGAATCGCCGCCAAGGGGAATTGAACCCCGATCTCCCGCATGAAATACGAGAGTGATAACCACTATACTACGGCGCCATAAAGACATTACGTTTTCCTTGAGTTCAATAAATCAGTAGTAGTTCTTCTGTCCCAAAATACATGGCTTGCAGAGCGTTGTAAAACGTTCCATTCTGAAATCATTTGATTCTGGAAATACTTGATATTAAAGATATTCAATTTGGAAAATACGCCTTTCCCGAATTTCAGTTTAAACACTGAGTTGTGGCCGAGTTTCATATCTAACCTCTTTTTTATGCAATTCATTGTTCCACTGATTTCATTACTTTATAACTTAACGATAGTCTCTATTATTCCTAATTCCCATTCCAATAATTAGAAGTAGTTTGAATATTAAAAACGAGGTTAGACACGACAACTCGGCCACAATGCATCGTTTAAACAGAAATTCGGGAAAGGTCTATTTGAATGTTTTTATCTTTCATTTTTTCTTGTCACTTCTTCTCGTTTGCTGTCGACGTGCAAGAAAGATGTAAGAAATTCTCCCAATTCTTATTTTTCCCAATCACCCGATAATTCGAATATTCGCTAATTTAAATTTTTCCGATCCCTTGAGTGTTCGAATTAACGGATGTGTACTGTATTGTGAAGATCTACCATATATTTCTGTATATGTCAAAGACATTTCTGGAATTCAAATCACAACCATGTAAGCTTCCTACTTACATATTCTAGTGAAGTTTGCAGAGATCTGAATATATTTAATTTAAAGAATTTTTGGATTCCTTCAAACCACATCATGAATCTTTTTATGAAACTTCCAAACGTTTCTGCTGAATTCTTGATCGGGGTGGTTCGTTTAATCATACTTAGCTGACAGATGTTTCAGTGAGCACAGGTATACATGTAGTAAAAGCTAATAACATACTTATTGGAACTATGAATGGCGTTAATTTGAGTGCGGCGCTGTAATGCTCCATAAAAAAAATTAACAACAGTTTTCGAGTGTTCGAATTAACGGATGATAATTCAAATAATGTAGTCCAACACCTTTGTACAGTGTGTCTCTAAGAAATTTAGCCCGAAGTTTTAACATCTAATAACTTTTCATACAGTGATTTGTTTTTAGCGGTGTTTATACCATTAGAAAGAGCATTTCGTTGGCTTTCTGGAGATATAATAATTAGACATTGAAAATTTATATTCTCCAAGTTATAACAGTTTTTTGGCATCTAACGCATCACTACTTTCTTAATGATCGATTAACACCTTCTTTAATGAGTCCATGTGTCTTTGTTTTTGAACATGAATCTATTCAAATCATAATGAATCTTTGATTTTCAACTGGGAATAAAAATTATCTGTTAAATAAATGTAAAATTTCTTTGTTAAAATGACTTTTAGAGTTATTGTTTACATTTGTAACATTTTGTAGTTTTTATTGTAAGAATGTGTTAATCGATCATTATAGTTTAAATGATCCGTTACCTCTAGAAAATCCCTTTTAACTTCTTAACCATCCATAAATACAAAGTTTTTTTTGAATTATAAGATAGTTTACAGAATTATCTTTCTGATGGTGTTTGAATTGCTAAAAACTGACAAGTGTATAAAAAGTTATTACTTGTTGAAGTTTCGGGCTAAATTTCTCAGAGACACACTGTAGTAAAAAGGATCACTTTAAACTTTCACGGTCATTAACTCCTTAATGGTTAATAAAAGTAAGTTTTCACGTAAGATTACTCTTTTGTTTATTAAAAACATGACGTGGTGTTATTGAAACGCTAAAAACGCTGAAACGCTGTTATTGACGCTAAAATTATAATCTCACCACAAAGTTAAAAACTGTGAGACGGGGGCTTCTACAAAATTTTTTCACATCATATGAGCAATCTTTAGTTGCTAAAAAAGCTTTTTTCCCACTGAGATCCAGAGTCTATCAGAGTTTAGAAGTAAAATTGTTGACGCAGCAAATAATCTTAGACAAAATCAAAATTGTATTCGCCACTCTTTATGACAGCAAGAGCAAACGGCTGTGTCCAGAAAACGGGGGGCATATTGAGACAGCTTAAAGTTTTGTTTTTAATGACTCTTGGGTTTTACAGTCACTTGACTTTGATATTGTTTTTCATAATGACCTTTGATAGCTGTTATTGAAAGATGTGTTAATTAACCATTAAGAAGATAATTGGATTTTTTCATGGTAAAATCCTTAATTGTTTCCAAAGTAAAAGGTTTTGGGGAACAAAATGTATATTTTTAAAATCTATGAATAAAATCCTATCGAATGGTGTAAAAATTGCTAAAATCTGATATATGTGTGAAAAGTTATGAGCTGTTAAAATCTCAGACCGAAATTCTCTGGGACACACGATACAGAAAACACAACTATTATTAAAAATCGAATATTCACATATAGTGTGTATCAACAATAAGATCAAACGTTAACTTTTGTCTCAATTGAACGTTAAGAAATTAATGAGTTTTTCCAGACATATTTTTCGATTTTCTGTTCTTCTTTTTTCCACTTCCTACAAAATATACATCATGAGAAAGACAAAACGATAAGGATTTCATTGATGTAAAATTCATAAGAACAAATCGGGTATTTGCTTTTAAAACTTCGGTGATTTCTTGTTTCCAATTTTTTGATACACACCGTATCTTCAAACAAAAAAGCTTGAACTGCGTCTTTAACGCCATGACATCACTTCGTTCTCCAACACAGTGTTTACTTTCATTCTTATGAAAAACTAATATTTGAATCTTTTCATTGATTTTTCATTTCATTATTTTATTTGGTGACCTTCATTCCACAAAAGAATTTTTTTCTCCCGAATGACCTTTTACCCAGTGGGCAATCGATGTTGGTTCGACGTTGCAACAACATCGGATTTAATGTTGGAAAAACGTTAGATAGATGTTGGAATGGAAATGTTATTTTGACGTTGAATTTAGACGTTGAGACGACGTCGGGAAATGACATCGGCACAACATCGGATGATGTTGGATAACGTCGGTACAACGTCGGTACAACGTGGCATGATGTTAAACGACGTTAATTCGATGTTAAATAAACATGGGTTTTAGGATAGGCAGACGTTGCTTTAATGTTAGAATGTTAATTCAGTGTTAGATAACGTTGACAAACAAAAGCCAAATTAATACATGGGCTGCTAAAGAAGGCTCGTCTACAAGGAAAAAGACATTTTCGGTTTTTTTTAAAGCATATTTTCTTGGAAATTATCTGGTCTGGTGAGAAAACTTTCTGCCCCCATCTTTAAAATCGACTTTGTCTGGGGCATATCGTAAAACCGAAGCAATAACATCTTTGACTTCAGCCTGCGAAGCTCCTTTATTCTTGATTAAAGCGGCATCTAAAAAAGCATCAAGAAAGAAGGTTACTCCCGATTTTTTTTTCACAAGCAAAACATTTATCCTTTACTCCTTGCACTCCAATACCCTAAACATCTAAATATCGCAATAAAACTTAAGCATTATTTACCGATGATAGCATCACAAACTTTTAATTTTCGGAAACTTTCTTTCTTTATAACATCTTTCCCGCGTTCTTTTCTGTTGTTTCCATTCATATTGAAATGCATTAACAATATATCGTCCGCAATCCTGAACAAAAGTAAGTCAAGATAAATGGTAAAATTGATGCTGCTATAGAGGGGAATAATTAAAAAAGAAAGAAATCTTACATTTCCATAATATTTTTAACATTTTCCTTCAATGTTGAGCCACCTACTTTGACAAATTTCGATACCTATAAAAAAAACTTACAATGCAAAAAAGTCTAACATATTTTCCGAAACTTCCTCAAACACTGTTTTAGATAACCTACTAACTAAATAATAACTCATAAACTGAACGCCTTACTAATTCTTTGTACACAGTTTCATTTGCCCGTAACTCTTCATCAAATGCCTTAAGGTCAGACATATCTGCAAATCTGACTGTCTCTGACATCAGATTAGCGAGTTCGGAATTTGAGCAGGAACAACTTTTGCTAACAACTGCATCTCTAATTTCCTTTAAAATTTTCAACGATCTGTATTGGTATTCTAAACGATAATGACACCAATACCAATAATATGGTAAACATCTAATGACTGAAATAAACTTCTAGTTTCACTTTATGCTTCAATAACATATTTTATAAATATACCTGCAGTTGATAATGGAAAACCCTTCATATTGAACTCTAAACTATCTTTCCTTGCATGCGATAAAGGATTGGGTGAAGATTGCTTGTTGCTTTCAGAAAAGGATCTTGCATGTACTGTGGCAGATAAAGGACTGCGTGAAGATTGCTTGTTGCTTTCAGAAAAGGATCTTGCATGTACTGTGGCAGATAAAGGATTGGGTGAAGATTGCTTGTTGCTTTCAGAAAAGGATCTCGACGAAATCAGGAAACCACCTGGAAGGGTGCTATTAACGTTTGGGTTCTTAAACCGGCTGGACTTGCTTTCAACTAATAAAAAAAATTTAGTTAATGTGATCAGTCCATTGTTTCCAATGACTAGTTACAAATATTTGAATTAAGGAGAAATTATAAAGTTAAATATAGATTTTTTGGTCTTTCAAAAAAGAGCACAAATGTCAAAATTGATTTGTAACTGCAAAATTATACAACTTGTTACCTGGTTGTAAATTTGGACTCACCTGATGGACTAGAAACAGGAGACCTTGATCGTTCCCTCTTTCTTGATAGTGGAAATACTGGTATTTCTCTATTTGATTTAGTTGCAGTTACTAAATAAGGAAAAAGATCAATAGGAGATAAAAGCATTATCTATCAGTCTTAAAGTTAATAATGATCATATCATATTTAAAATATAGACTTTCAGAGTTTCCCAAATGATTACTGTTGTTTTCATTCATTTAAGAAATTATTGAATAAGTTAACTTTTACCTGTCTCCTGGAATTCATCACTGTTGTAATCATCTTCATTGACATCAGTCGTGAAGTCTGAACAATCATCACAAAATTCTTTCGATCCTATTGAGTATATATACATATATCATTTTGGAAGCCTAAATTTCAACCTTCATTTTAAAATTATCAATTAAATTAATAAATTACAGAAAGCTTACCAGTTACTTTAGTTTTAACGAATCGGTATTTCTTCCAATCTTTTTGTGGGTCTTCACGATGAAGGAAAGCTTTCTTAACTTGCAGCTTTCTTGGCCAAAAGACAATTTTATCTTTGATCCAATTAGTTGGAATTGTTCCCTCATACTCCTCTCCATCTTCCAACCAAACAGCTCGGGAATAAGACATGTGGAGCTGAGTTGCTTTATTAAATTACTATTTAAATTTTAACAAACAGATAAAGAAACAATTTGAACAATTAAAAATGTCATCTTAATAAATGGTGAGTGAATTTAAAAGACCAAAAATGTTTTTATGTATGATTTCAGATTATTTAAATGATAGGGAATTCGCAATGAAATAAGAAATCATAAATATAAATCAATTCAATTCAAAGTATACTGGTGAAGTAAAAAACATCAAATTTTGAACTTATTGCTACATAAAACTATGGAAAGGAAGTGAAGACTTATTGCAATATTATGACTCAAATTTGGCCAAATGAACAAAGGGGATATATACAAATGTATTTTCCCTTGGTATACAAACAACTTTTTGCTTGAAATCTGATTTACTATACAATTTTCTTTTGGTAGAAAATTGTTTTTTACTAACAAATATATCCATATCATCAGAACTGCAGGGCTTAGAAAACAATGGACTTAACTGATGCAGTTGAATAACATTGCAAAGAAATGTTCCATCACTTATCACTTCAGTTACACAAGCCAAGTTTTTATCGTGTGTCAAAAACCATCCATCTCTATCACCATGTCTTATTTTATCAAAAATCTGTTTCTTAGAAACAGTTTGCATTGCATTTTCCTTTTCACATAGACGTTTAAATACCTGGCTCAAAGGGTTGTTAGAAGTGCGGACTAAGTTTTTCAATATTTGCAAATAATTTTCAAAATCAAATGCAGAAAGTTCATCTAGGCTAAAACCATGATTTTTCACATCAAGAGGCAAGTGAATCAAATTATGCACATTATAACTTATAAAACTTGTCCCATAATACTCTACAGCTTTACTAACAAACCATTCAAGTAACCCTTGAGCATAATCAACAAAGCTATTTCTTTTTTCAAAATCAGAAAAGCAACAAATTCTGATAGCAATACTCAAGGCCATAAAATGCTCATAAAGTTGTTTTGGTATTATTCCTTTTAAAACAACAGGACCACTATACAGTAAGAATTGATGGAATTCAGTAGCTTTCCATCTTTTTAATTCATCAAATGACCTAGGCTGGCGAGCAAATTCACTAGGAAACGTTCCTCTTAGCTGAACCAATCTTTCAGACAATTCCATTATTTGTTGCCGTGATAGACGACAAACCCTTGGTCCCTCTTTCAAAAATATCAATAATCGTCTCACCACACCAAGACATACCAAATGCATGTAGTCCAGAACAAAATTTTTTACACAAGGGATATCATAATCAAGAAGAAAACTTCGTGTTAACTGATGACTCCCAATGTAATTCACACAAGAGAAGTCTTCATCTGTCCGAAGAGCAGAATCCAAATCACAAAAAACAACCCGTCCATCAACATAACTGCCTACAACCTCACAGCGCTCACATGCATGATATCCGCCATGACCCTTAATGCTTTTCAGAAGTTGTCTAGCTGGTGCATCACAACAAAAAAATTTAATTGCAACCTGGAAATGTTTCTCGAAAATAGAAAGACCCTCTTTTTCCAAACTCTTATATTCTTCTAGGAAATCAAATAAGAGTTCCCTACATGAAGAAGGCTTTTTTGTACCATAATAGGCAGCCACAAGAAATGGTGTAAAATGTGCAAATTTGCAAAGAACTGGCCAAAGCTGACTATCAGTACTTTTGAAAATTGGAACGCCATCAACATTGACTATCAAAATTAATAACATTAAAATCTGTATTACAACATTTCTCAAGGATAGTTGAAATTCCCTTTCTCAGACCAACATAAATATAATCACCACCACATTTTTTTTCACTTATAACAATTCTAGGTGTGTTTAACAAAGTACGACACAATCCTTCGGAAGATCCTTAATTCCGCAATCATTGAGAATTTCCAAAAGTTCATTAACAGATGACCTAGTCAATTTATTGCGTGTGGCCCAGGAGGAAAGTTTCTGTGGTAGAGTTAAGGATTCAATACCTGAAACTTCACCTGTTTCACTGCTCAAATCACCACTATCACTTACATTAAGTAATGATCCTAAACTCACAGTATCATCATCATCATCATTACTATTATTGCTTGGCAATAAAGGGATAAAATTCCTGCTTTCAATTTCACCAGTATCCGATAAGTCACTTAGACGCACATTATCACTATTACTACAGACAGATTCGGCAAGCAACTCAGCTACTCCACGATTACCTTTCCTCCACTGTTTCAAAGACGCCATGCTGCTCTCATTTAATTTTCGCGCCAATTGAAATGCTGTTCTTTTGCTGTTCCGGTTCTGTATAATATTATGAACCTGACGGCTATAAGTGCACGCCCGGCCACGTTTCCGACGTTAATCCAACGTTAGTCCGATATCAAAATTCGATATCGAATTGCTAACGTTCGCACAACATCGATTTTGATCAAGCGACGTCACCGATCTTTATCCAACTTATATCCAACGTTGGATTGATGTCATGTGCCCACTGGGTATAAACCTTTGCAATCTTTCAGGTATTCTTCGTATTATCAATGCAGTGATTATTTTTGGAGTTGGAATTGCAGTTGCTGACCGATTGTATCACCGTAAGGGTAAATTAAATGTTAACAATCATTACACATCAATATGGGTTCCTTGGATATTCATCACAACTGGAATTCTTGGTATTGTTCTACATTGCATGCCATCGAACCAAAAATTGGCACTGTCTCACAATGTATTTGCCATTACCTCAGCTGCGTTAACCTTACCTTTGATTGGTACTTCAGCAGCTGCTATCAAGTAAGTAAAAATGATTATAAAAATATATCAAAACCAATACCTCATTTCCTAAAGGAACATACTTTTCATAAAATTAACTTACTCCGGTTTGACTCTTTGAAAGTTTGAATAAGGAAAAAAGATAGATGTCATTTTTAAGTTTCATTCGATGTCAAGAATTATGATTTTAATGAATAAAGACACCAAAAAAATGAAACAAAATAAGTTCCATTCTATTTAGCATTTACCGGTGTGACAAGACAAACTATTACTACCGTTTCCGACAGTACAATGAAACGATTGAATATATGTTACCAGCTTGGGCAAGGTTCAAGGACACAGAATGTAGATATAACGCCAAAGAAGGCAAGGCTTTACATGCTACAATTGTAGCTCTTGCGGTCATTGAATTGATCTTTGCAGTTCTTTCTACGTATAACACCTTCAAAGTTTTCAACTGCTGCAAACAAGGATGCCCAACTTGTACAAGCTGTTGTTCTGAAGAAAATTCAGGTATGATTACTTTTTACCTCAATTTGTTTTTTTCTTATTATTTGTACCGACCATGACAATAAGTCTTTGCTACGAGTTTCATGAAGCCTTCTCAACCTTTAAGGGGCTTATGTGTAACATATTTTCGCTAAAGGAGATACTTCAAAAGCACATAGTGTAAACCTTGTTGCTAAGCACAGACTAACTGCAGTTTCGATCGAAGTAGTAGTAGAAATAGGAGGGGGAGGACTAGGACTTCAAAAATGTTTTACTACGGCATTTTCTTTTGCTGCTACTGTAATAAATCTAGTCGGCAAATACAACTACGAAGTAGCAAATGATGTTGCTGACTAATAACATTTAATACAAATTTTTTCGAAAATATTCAATAACTTTTCTAACAACAAGTATTTTTCACATCACACCGGGAATTTTGACATGAAGAATACTCTTCCAATTTCTATATAAATAGACGTTTATGTTTTTGCTGTAAATTTATTTAAATTACTGTGCGTCTTTGGCAATTTCAGCATCTTCTAGCTCTCAAGTCTACCAAATGCAGCCGTTACCATTGCAAAGTCAATATTACTTGCAACAGGGCACAACGCATCAATTAGTCCATCCACAGAATACACCACATCAACAAGTTGTTATACAAAATACACCCAGATCAATTTTAGATGCCCCGCCCCCTTATAGTGCACAAGCGCCGTCAACAGGCAACCAAATGTATCAAGCAATTCCTCAAGCGCCCTCCATAAGATATCAATTACCTCAATTGTCTGGGACAGCACAACCTTCTCAGGTACACGCAAATCAAACATTCTTTTCGTACACGCCGGCACTAGCAGCTACACCGCTAGCACAACAACCTCTTGCTTCATCTATACATCAATTACGCCCAGTTCAAACCCCTGTACAAAGACCAATCTTTATTGGGCAAGATGGTAAGCAGTATGCTCTAGTGCCAATCAATACACAGTCAACAGATGCTGCGTTGCCCTCAGCCAGTGCAACCTCTTTAACTGGAAACGCACCAGTGTTATATAGTGCTTTTCCATCCGCAGCTTCTACAGAGATTGTCACACCATTACAGCAAACACAATCGACGGAGACGAGCACTGTTGACAATACAAGATCTGATGGAGCTGGTAAAGATGAATAAGACTCATCGACTTGATTTGACGATAATAACTTTCAATAATTAATTTAAGTTGACTTCTCAGCATGTTCTTTCTTTTTGTTTTTTTTCTTTCTGTTTTGTTGTTCTTGCTAACAGTTTCTATCTGCTTTTTTGCATAGGTTATAATTATATATTGCCACTGACAACCACTCTGCCATATTTGTAAGGGCCTTCAACCCTTAAGTTTAGTAACAAATAAATTTTATTATCTCCATTATATTTAGTTCCCTAGTTTATCAATATCTTGTTTTTGTTTACATTATCTCCATTATATTTTTCACGTTATTTTCATAATATTTCAGTTTGAGACATAATTTTGTATTATCTCCAAATATATTATCCCTTTAATATTTATGTCCATAATATCAGGTCTTTGTAAGTGCACTCACTTCAATCCAGTCAGTTGTCAATAATCACTCAAAGAGTAAGAAGCTCATATTACAAGACTTTTGCTAACTCATTTCAATTCAAGAGTTATTCAATACTAGCCTACTTCATTTACATGCTTTGCACAGCCAGTTCCAAGGCTTAGCAATTCAATTCTGCTGGTAAGGTTTTGCTTTTGCTGTTGTTTTTGCATGGCAGCCATTTTGTTTTGGGTGTGTCTTCTTTTTTGTGAGGCACTTATAAGTTAGGAACACATGTCAATACACATAACTATTAGACTTAGACAACGTTTGATCAAAGTCTATGGAATTTCGTTTAGCTTGGAATCAATCACAAGGATTCTTTGATGAAAGATGACTCCCGTCAGGACCGAAATTAACAATTAAAAATCACCGAAATCTTCAGACTAATCAAATGTATTCGACAAACTTTCAGAGGCGTCTCTCTCCATGCTTACGTTTGCTACTTAATATTTTGCGCCTTTTAGTTTAAATAAAATACATTACAATACCCCGTCAAATTAGAAACGTCACAATAGTTCTATAGACATTGATTGGGTAGCTCCATTGAGAGAGAGATTTGTCACGATTAATCAAAAGAATCTCCATCATAGTTAGTTTAAAATTGTTACTTTCTGAACAACGAATGGAGAAATCGTCTTGCGATGAAAAGTGACTACAATCTAAAAAATGTTCTTTAATTGCCTTCGTATTGTATAATCTAGCCGTGACGCTCCTACTGGTAAGCTCTAACTGAAATGGCGTTAAGTCTTACCAAAACATCTGGTATTGCAGCCAGGACACTTAAAACAGTAAATGTCACCTGATGTCCAGAACTTGGGAATTTTATCCTTAAATTGAAAAAAAATATTGATACGATTAGGTGACTTAAAAACTATGCGTAGGTTACAATGATTTAAGTTTAAAGCTGGATTTCCAATAGAAAAAACTGATACGCGTATCGTATTAAAATCTGACATCTGATTGGCTAGATTATTTGATCTTACGGTACGACACGTGAAAAGTTAAAACAAGTTGAACCTTTTTATAAGATACACGTTATCAAAAATTATCTAAACAAAAGAATAATTATAAATAATTATCTCAGCAACCAATCAACAAGCTCAATATGATACGTTACGATACGCGTATCATTTTTTTCTATTGGAAATCCAGCTTTACTTAAATATTCGAGCTAAGTTGGTAAAAAGTTCTAAAGACAACTTACCTAAAAATGGTAATGAAATGAATTCAAGAACAGAGGAACAGAGCGAACAGGTTCACTTTGAGTTGGTCTTCTTAACAAAACCCTAATGTAAAGATCAACAAGAGTTGCGTAAGATACGGCTATGTACTTGCCCACCTATGGACGGTAATTAATTGGAACCGCTAAAAAACAAAACACCTGTGAATGTTAGCCTATGTTAGTGGCATTAAATCAAGCGTAAAGCACGACTTTGGAAGAAGAAACCTGGTTTGCAGGTGAAGAGATAAAAGTATGTTCATTAGAGTTACAAATAGAGAATGCAAATCCTAATAATGATGATGACGATACAAGACCTGAAAAGCAAAGTTAAAGCGCCGAATAATGTATACCGTAAATGCTCTTCTCAGTGTTGTAATTTACGGACACCAAGTTCGAATTTAAACGTCAATATGTCGAAATGTCTCTCGCTTCATTTTCAATATAGCACACACATGTATTGTTAAATAAATTAAAATTGTTTCCAGGCATTTGTGGTGATGATCAATTACTGTATAAAACAATGTGATATAATGGAACATCAGGCGAGGATATATAGTTCATCAAGATATTGACTCTTAAGCTGAAACTTAAATCATTGAAGAGAACTCTTATGGCAATCTCGTTGAGCAACCTTATCCCAGGCAACAGGAATGACAAACTAATTTTGTGTTAAGATTATTATATGTTAATACTCTTCACTTTGTCATGGGTGGGCATCGTGTTTTAAAGGGAAGGAAATAAGCTTTTAAAGCAACAGAAAACTTGGCAGAGATCGTTAGACGCGATCATCAAATTTGTGAATGGGGAATGCAATTGAGAAATACAATAACACTGCCGTCCAAGGTTAAACGTTTTACCATATCTTACTTTGGAAAAGTATCAAATCCGCCTATCCCGTATGCGTTACAGAAAACCACCTAGAGACGAGCACTTTTTTCAGCATTGTAGAACGTGGTCTGACATCAGGCTTTTCAATTATCAATCATTGTATTGCACCGCATCTCCAATCGAACGCCACATTTTTGGGAAAATGTCTCAAGAACCGATAGAGATAATTGACGTTTTCAGAAGTCTGCAATAAGGCACGAAAAATTAGAGACTACATTTTTGGGGTGATGCGGCTATGACGTCATCAAAATCATTGATCAACGATATGTCAGTAACGGTTGGTAGTAGTGAGACGATAGCATACATTTTTGAACAACACGGGTGCACTTTCCAGTTACGACTCAGTGATATTATTTTTCGTCATGGAAGGTGGGAGTGTCACGCAACGTTTTCAAAGATAACCATGGTGAACGTTTTTACCTGGGATGCTAGTCTTATCATACTAATCGGTCAGTACAGTATCACTTTCGATAATGGAAAAGTCATGCCGGATCGCATTTTTCTCACGAAAATGCGGTTGATTTCCTTGGTGTCAAGAATAGAAAATGAATGGAGTTATGATGTGTAAATTTAAAGACAAGTTCATCACATGAAATCAAAAGAACATTATTTTTAGGTCTGACCAACGATAACTATAACACATACTTTTTTCGCATACTAGTCTTTTTGACATTATTGGCATTTCACATCAATGTTAGTCTTGATTAAAAATGTTATAGGCAAATTACTGACCAAAACTGTTAGCTGGTACATTTTTCAAATGATTTGTGTTGGTTTGCTTGTAATTTGTGTAAATTTGTATAAATAAATGAAAGAATTAACAGATAGTAAAAATGACTAAGAGTATACAGAGGCCATTAAAGCTTAACGCTCTGAATAACCGAAGAAATTTGCGTTTTCCATCCAGCAGACAGATGTTTTCAATTTGCGATTCTTACTGAAAAGCTGGTTAAATGTTCTACCCAACATCTCTATATCGCGAACATGATTTTGTACCAACGTGACTAGCCGGATGCGCTAAGGGAAAAATCACATATTCCTCGACCCAATGCAAAACGAGTGACTTAGTACTGATACAAACTTGCTCTCCGTCGTATGTTTCCTAAAAACGAAAAGAAACAAAAGTTAAACTGAAAGCTTGGCGCACGCTACCTCATTTTTCAACCATTGCCTCCTTTTTGTATCGTTTACTGCGCATGCAGTTAATTACATTAATACGCATGCACGCCATCCGGAGTTGATAAGAAGCTGCGTTTCCGACTATCTTCGACTGTCGAAAACTACGCTATATTCCAGGTATTTCAGTTTTAAATTTTATCCGAACTTTGCGTCAGTTTTTAAAACTTAGACTGTAGAGTAACTACGACGATAACTGCTTTTTGTGCAATTTTTAAATGTAAAAAAATTGAGAAAAACCAATTACAGCTTATTAAAATCGGTCATTAGTAATTACAAAGACCAGATTAAATATCTTTATATATCTTACTAAGGATTTACAGCAATTTCTTTGGACATTATGAGGAGTTAGTTTGAGAATTTGATTCAAAATTTGCATTTTCAGCTATTTTTAGCTCCGTTGATTTTCATATTTACATATATATCACATATATTTTGCACATTGCTTAAAATTAGCTTGTAACGCAAAGCATCTATGAAATAGAAGAACAGGGAACAGATTCGTTTGTTCATCTTGCCCTATTCCGTTATTTCTTCATATCCCATGAATTTCTTGATAGTAGTTTAGTATAAGTGGTCCCTTTAAACTGATCTTTTAAACCTTAGATTTCCTTATTGAAACCGGATCTCAGGATTGACTTCCTAGTTTTCATCAATGATTTTGTATTTAATTATAACGACAAAGATAAAAAGCTATCAAGAGTTATGTTAGTTAAAACCAGTTTAAACGAAGACTCGTCGCAAACACAACAACAACAACATTATAAACAAAGGTGCGTTACATTGAAACAATATGTCGATTCTTCTTACATCCTCTATCTTAGATTATAGCTTAAAGAAACAATTTGTAATTCTGCACAATTTTTTTAATCCAGAACTTATATGCAATGATACCAGCGACGAAAATTTAAATTTATTCTGTAACTTGCTGTTTGAATTTAAGTGTTAAAAGGTCACTAAGGATGTGGCTGCTGCGTGGAGAGAACGATATTTTTGATTCATGTGTTCTCTAGGATAACGATATGGCAACAATAATTTCCAATCAGTATAATCAAAATGGATATCAAGTTCGCCAACAACAAGACGATGAAAATTTTGTTGCCATACGAACAAGAAAATACACCAAGAAATTGGTATTGCTTGGTTAGTAAATTGTAGTAGCATAATTGTAGTGTCAAGTCTATGGCCGATTGTTATTTTCTGTATAAAATCTGTGCTGTAATTACTGATAAATTTCACTTTGTTTCCTGTTTTACATACTAATATAATAATCTAATTGATGATGGAGTAATGACAAACTTGTTGGTAAAGTCATAACTCTAAAATCAAAACACTTACTTTAAAGGAAAAAAGTGTTTGCGGAAGAAAGTTTTGTGGTTTTTGCGGTTTTGGCTCGAATTACAAAAGTTTATTTCCTCAAAAAGAATTCATTTCCACGAACTGCGAAAGTTTTTCCCCGCAAAATGCATAATTTTCTTCCGCAAACACTTTCTTTTTCTTTAAGGTAGTAAGGGTTAATTTATCTGCAGCGAATTAAGAATATGTAGCTTGATAAATAACTTCCAAGATTGAAACTAGGACGTTTAGATATGTAGCTAGTTAATACTTCGCCTTTTTTATTGTGTACAACCATTTCCATGACAAAACATTAAAGTCTGTCTGAAATCTCCAACTTTCAACAAAAAACGAGGGCAATGATGGTAGAACAATTTTTTAAACACATCACATTCAACGATCTTTTAAATTATCTTTTGAGAAACTGTTATTTGTGTTTTGGGAATAATCAAAGTTTACTTTCTATTGTATCATACGGTTTCATAGCTTTGTATTTAAAAGATATCTTGTTGCGATAGATCTGATCTGTGTGACTTTTTTATTCCACATCGTTTTAACAATAAAAAACAATTAAGCTGCTTCCCTTTGTTTTGCTTAATGGTCAACAAACATCAACGCATTACTGTAACACTTTTCAAATTTTAATTGATCTGTTGATGAAAGAAAAGATAACCCCCGTTTTTTGTTGAAAGTTGGAGATTTGATGTTTCACGTAAAATCGCTACTGAGGGGTACTTCGGGTCCCATATCTTCTGAACGACCCATTGGTTTGCCCTCAAACTTGATAACTTTTTTTTGCCTAAGGCAGGGCTACCACTGGTGCAGAAATGATAGTTATAGCTTAAGTAGAAAAAAAGCTTTATTTTTTAAATCGCAAATTTAACCGCTAAAAATCGCGAATTTTTCAGCCAAAAATATATTTAAATATAGTGCTTTTGATTATCTAAAACATGCAAAAAAATTTTTTGGAATCGGAAGTGGCTATCAAAAGTTATGAGGTAATTTGTTTCCACTGCCAATTATATTGAGACAGACTTTAGTTACAAATGTATGCGTTCGAAAAAAGATTGTCCGTTGGAATCACATTAAAATTACAGACAATACGTACAATGCCTAGTAAACACAAGACGTCTTTAAGACATCTCAAACTGGTACGGACATCTTTGAGACTTGTGAAGACACCTTTGACAGGTCTTTCACAAAACGTCTTAAAGACGTCCTGAAGAGATCTTCTAAATAACGTCTTTCACAATACATCTCAACATGGAAATAAGAAAAGACACAAAATAACATCGATGAAATTTCCTTTTGAAATTTCCTTTACTGGTGGCCGTATACAAAGTTGATATTTGAAATTGAATTTTCGCGCTAATATGGAAGTCTATTGTTCCCCATAATAGAAATCGTAATTCAGATCTCGAGATCTGTTGTTTATTTTTTCAAAATATGTGACTTCAGGTAATGTCTTTTTATCAATTCTGCATAATACACCTTTCCCGAATTTCTGTTTAAACACCGTGTTATGGCCTAGCTTCTAAGTTTCGTCTCGTTTCTGTGTTCTTTATTGTTTTTCTAATTGCATAATGTTCTCAGTAAGTAATAGTTACTCGTTTTTTCAGTTCCCCAGTGGAATAATTAGAAGTAATTAAGAGTTTGAAAAAGAGGCGAAACTTAGAAGCTAGGCCATAACACTGTGTTTAAACAGAAATTCGGGAAAGGTCTATTATCAAAATTATTATAAATATTTAGATGAAAGCAGTACGAAAAATAAGTTGGTGTTTTATGATTTGACGAGAATAATATTCGTATTCATTGCTCCCTAGTGATCAGCTAAGCAAACATGTAAAATCCTATTAAAGATTTGAGATCGATGTTGATGTAAATGAAGACAATGATATTGACGAAAGTACACTTGATTCTCGTAATGAACATGTATGTTTTGAACATGTATGTTTTGAACATGTATGTTTTGAACATGTATGTTTTGAAGTTCTTGATGACATTTCTGTTTGAACGAACATGAATAGTGTTATAAATTATGATAAATTGTTTGAACTATTAACAATGTTCTCCGGATAAGTGAGGTTCGGAATTCCCGAGTTACAAAACCGAGTTACTAACTCGGAAAATTTTATTTGCTACACGTTTTCCGAGGCAGTAACTCGGAATTTTTATTTTGCTTTACGGTTTTTCGAGTTACAAAATGAAATGAAACACTTCAAGTTCACCAAATGATGTAAATTAATTAAAACTTGGGATTGTGAGGAACTCAAAAGCAGTAACATTTAGCTTTTAATACGATAGAATTTTTTTCACTTGCTTTCTTTTTTTAAACTGTTTTTTTGTTAAACAGACTTTTCAGTCTTCTGTTTATGTCGTGCAGTCATTCCAGTGTTATAACACTGTCAGTTCGAAATTAAAAACCTGTTGAGATACAAATAGATCAATGAGAAGACGTTGTTATGGAGTGTGCTTTTGAAATGATTGCGTACACAGAGAAGCCATGTAAACTATGCGAAAAGCAAGTTTTCAAAATCATATTAACATTGTTGTTCTTGCTTTATTTTCCCCCAACTATTAGTGCCTCTGTTAGATTACATCTCTTTCCACTAATAACTCTTAATACGTTATAGTGTATGCATCGATTGGTGAACTTGTGGTGTTATCCTTCCATTGTGGTTGAGGTTCCAGTGCTAAAATACGTTTCATTTGGTTTTTTTCTAAAAAAGTTTTCTTTTCATTTCACTTTCATTTCAAGACATTTTGTGATTTAGCTTTTAGTCACTAACTCGGAAAATATAACGCATATTAAAAAAATCCGAGCTACCAACTCGGTAGACGTGTAGCAAATAAAGTTTTCCGAGTTATCTGAGTTTTACGAGAACAAAATTTCCGAGTTAGTAACTCGAGAAAAATTAAAATTTAAAAATCTCCGAGCTATTAACTCGGTTTGTGACGTCATAATGCGTAACTCGGTTTTGTAACCCGGTTTTTGTGACTCGGGAATTCCGAACCTCCGTATAAGTTGCCAACTTTGTGATGAAACAGAACTCATCACTGCACCCAGCCGGCACAAGACGTTTTGAAGACGTCTTTAATTCGTCTTAATCAGGTCTTCAGAAGACGTATCTTGATAATGCGTATTTAAAACGCCCATAATGCGTCTTCAGAAGACGTCTTAGAATCAGACGTTTTGAAGACGTCTTATTATCGTTTTCGCAATGCCGTCGAATTCATGTTTTAAACGAGAACTTGGAAAGACGTTTTTAATGCGTATTTAAGACGTCCTTGAATTTCGATTTCGCGCGTGGCGGGAAGAAATGACGGGGGTAAATATTAATGGTGTATTCGTAAATATTAATATAAAAGTTTCAAACTTGTCAGTTTTTTTTTAATTTTACAAAAACAACTATTATATCTTCCTTTTAAGTAGCAAAAAAATTTACATTGCATTGGTAAAAAGCTTTGAAACATTTTCTAACATTATCGGATCTCCCGTTCGTCAATTTTACAAAATATTTCTGGAAGTTATGATTTCTTAATGCATAAATCAAGACTTCGCTGATAAATCGGTAAGTGTTTTTTACTTTTTAAATATAATTTAATATATAAATCTATATAATTTTGTTACTTGAGATTGAATCAATGTTTATGTTAATTTGAGGACGTGAGTAGTCAGTAGTGGAAGATTTATGCTTGATTTCTAAAGATTTCTGGCAATATTTCAAGTTTTGAGTTTTGTTGTTTAACTTTATATTAGCAACTTACTGACTTTCCTGTTTCATTCGGTGAGAGATTTTTTCTGTTTCAATTTGCTTTGTCGTTGGTTTAATGTAGTAGTAGAAGTAATGTAATGAAGTGATTTGTGGATGGCTGATGGATGATGACTGTGATGTTTTTGCTTGTAGTTACTTAAGAATATTGACATGATTAAAAGTGATCCTAGCAGTATAATGTAATACCATGAAATTATAGAATCCTTTTTGAGGGGGAAAATCATAACAAGTTATAATTTCTAGTAAATTAATAAATAATTCATCACAAATTTATCTGTCGTAATCATTTTCTGATTTCTGGTTCTGGATGGTTTCTACTTATTGGTAGTGAGTTATTAAAATATCTCACTACCAATAAGTTATTAAAATAACTCACTACCAATAAGTAGAAACCATCCAGAATGTCATTGCCAAAATTTTAGAACAAATTTTCGAACGCATGAAATATTTTTTTCCATTCAGAATTTTGAAGTTCTACGAAAAGATGAATTTCTGAAAATGATGGTTGTTTTGCCATGATGGATGTGAAGTTTAGTTTAGACATTTAAAGTTTAGACATTTTGCTTTGATTAAGATACTCTAGATTATTTTATTTTACCCAATAACGAGCACAATAACGAGTATTTGGAAAAGTTTATTTGTCATATTTGTTTTCATATATATTCAAGATATAAAGATATAAATACATCAGTATCTATGTTATTCTTGTGTTTCTTGCACTGATATTTAATTTTTGAGCTTGTTATGAGTTTGTTGTTCTGCCATATACACTTTGATGATGTTTCGAAATGTCTATGGAGTTTAATGATAGACATGAATGTTTTGCCTGTTTTTCAGGTTTCAGTTAATCCAAGTAAATAGATCAGATTTCCAGTACGCTGATAATTTAATACTGAAATGGTAATTAACTTCTTTAATTTAATTTTCATGCTTATCTATGCTTGTTGCACACATTACTTTATTGTGTGTATCCTTTCTGCATTCTGTTTGTTCTGTTCTGCTAAAAGTGTTTGTCATTCTTTATTTAGATTATTTTCCACCCAAGTTGCTTATTGTTCTCTTAACATGATAACAAAAAAAAGTGAGAAGAAAATATTATATCAAGCAGTTACTGGTATGTGTCCTGTTTACTCTAGATGTTTTCATTTTTGTGATTGTTATAACACCTCTCATTAAATAGGGTTTTTGTATTTTAGATTACTGTCAAAAAAGCTGAGGAGGAGGAAATACACAAAATCATGCGATAAACTAAAAACTGATCTTGTTTCACTGAAGGAAAACATGACAACAACAGCTGCTCCTGCTAATTGAAAAATCACCATTTTTATTTGCATGTCTTTTTGGATGGTTTTCAAAGAGTTTCTGTCATTCTGAGTTTTAGTTACAGTAAAATCAAACAAGAAACAGTTCCAACCCATGACAATTTCTAAAATTTGAACATTACTTCGATTTAGCTAACCCTTTTTCAAGAGTCGTTTTTATACATTTTATGAAAGACTATACTTACGTTTTACGGAATATTTTTTAATAATGACCAGCTTTAAACTTTGGCAGTGTTATGAGCTATTTGTTCCCCAATTAATTTATAAACTACATGTAAATATTTATTTGAATAAGAAGATTTTATCATCAGTTTTCTTATTGATTTCTTTATTCATTCATTCATTCATTCATTCATTCATTATTACTGAAACATAAAGACATTGAAAAACTAATTATGAGTCTTCTGTTACCCAAGGAGAAACGCACCTGAAAACACATCTTAAAGTGGTTTTAAAAGCGTTTTTAGCAGATAAAATGACGTCTTTAAAACGTTAGAAAAAGACGTCTTAAATCCGTCTTAAACTAGTCGGATTTGTCCGTTTAGAAAACGTCTTTTTACAACGTCTTAAAGACGTCTTGTAAAGACGTTTTCTAAACGTCTTAAAGAAGTTTTAAACGTCTAAAATGCGTTTTAAAAACGTCTTAAAGACGTCTTGGAAGACGTCTTAAAGACGTCTTGAAAAGACGTTTTCTAAACGGACAAATCCGACCAGTTTAAGACGGATTTAAGACGTCTTCCAAGACGTCTTTAAGACGTTTTTAAAACGTCTTTTTGCCGGCTGGGCAATGAATGATTCACCACTGCTTTGTCGTAAATTCATGTATATTTTGACTACCTATGATTGGAGAAAAATACTTCAACTTGTTTTTATAAAACGATTTCGTAAAAGTTTGCCAAAAAATATCTTCATTACTTTAATCGTATTAATTTTTGCGAGATTGATTATCGCGAAGTAAAAAACACGCGAAATTTTATGGATTTATTTTCGCGAATAGGCACTTTGGAAAAATTCGCCTGAATTTATTTTTGCGGTGAGAAGGATTATGACTGAAGAAATCGAAGAAAAAAATAGAGCCGAAATACATGGGCATTAGAAAAATGTTTCTAGAAGGATCCAAACAGTGCCTTCGCAAAAGATAGAACAAGAAGAAAATGTAACACTTTTTTAAAGAGAAAATATTGATTTTGTGTTATGCACCATTTTGTCATTTCTTTAACCAATGAACAAACACAAACAAAGAAAAAAAAATCGAAAAAAAACTAACTGGATTTATTTTCGCGAGTAGGTATTTTGAAAAATTTCGCGTGGATTATATTTCGCGATCCAAGGTATTCACGTGTTTTTGCGATATAAACTTTCGCGAAAAAGACAAAAAATCGCGAAAACGCGAAAATTAATTTCGTAAAGATTAATCCGCTTAAATAATCTGATTTGGCAGAAACAACTTTTTTGTTAGAATTATCTTCTCACTCAACCTGTACACAACAGACGATTGTTTTTACAAACTTAGGGGCTGTTCACATGGAGGCGGACTGTCCCGGTTCACCAAGATGGCTCGGTTAGCAGGGCTGACTTTTATCCCGTGTTCATATGATAATTTTCATCCCGCTCAACCGAGATGGTTTTTTTCCATCACGTGACCTCGCATTCTTTGTGCAGGAATTGATAAAATCCCAGCCCGCCTCACCGGGATGGGCGGTTCATATGTACAATTTTCATCCCGCCTAGCCGAGATCTTGGTAAAAACAAGCAAGATCTCGGCAAGGCGGGCTGGCTCGCTAGTCATATGAAAAATTTGTATTTTTTTCATGCGTTTCTTAAAGATGGCGAGATCTCACCTAACCGAGCCAGCCTGGTCAACCGGGAACGCCCGCCTCCATATGAACAGCCCCTTAAAAACATATAGCTGTGCACGTGCGCTATTATTCTACATCGGAGATTTTGATTGGTAGATTTATTTTTTCAGTGTGATAATTATTCGCCGACAGTTAAGAAAGTGTAAACAATGTTCGTAGCCATAATTAAGAGGACGCCAATTAGTTTCGGTCCTGACACTTACAGCACGACATTTTATATCCCCTTGGAGGTCATACTAGTGAAAACAACTTAAAAACGCTTTTAGTTCGTAAGATAATGAAACAAACATCCGGGTATGTAAAGTGAAAAATCGAAAAAATGTTTTTCATCTTAACAGAAAAACAAAACAACGAATTCGGAAGAAAGTAGCTGTTAGAAGCGCTAACGAGGATAGCATGTTTGTTTACATAAATAAACTTTGTTAAGTGTACTCGTTTTTGATTTGAATTTTTCGGTTTTCATTTCACGTTTTACCGAGTATTCAAAAAATGATGATTATTGCATAAAGGAGAATGAGGCGAGAGAACACGAATTGTTTGAAAATAGAACAGAAATTTGAATAGAGCTGAAGTTTGTTGAAATTCTATCTCTTTTCGTATTGCTATGATCTCAAAGACGTTCTGAAGAGGTCTTCTAAAAGCGTCTTTCACAAAATGTCTTAAGGACGTCTTTGGCTGGTCTTAAAGACGACTTAAGACTGACTCACACTTATGAAGCAGATGCTGAAGCAGACGTACACGCAGAAGCAAACGCAAGACCTGTGTGAGCATCCGTGAAGCAAGTGAAGCAATGATAGAAATTGAAGCGTGCTTCGACGCAAGAATAATGTTTTGATTTCTAGATTTTTCTTTTTTTCCTTTGAAAACTCGTTTTTTTAATAAAACATTGAAACATTGTTTGCTTATTCTTCGTATATTTTTAACAATTAACAATCTAGCACACACCTTTTCATAAATTACGTCATTAACTGCCTATTTTCCACGTTTAAGCTAACATTTCTCTCTAGCTATTCTGTTCTCCTTCTTCTTTTCCATTTCCCATATAACATCATACATCATGACAAAAGACAAAAAGATGAGGATTCCATTGATACAAAATTTATGTGAATAAATTGGATATTTACTTTAAAAACTGCAATAATACATTTTGTTGCCAATTTGTTGAATCACACTGTAGATTATTATGTGCTTAATCTGAATAAAAGAATGTGGTAAAATCTTTTTTTCCAAGGTGTCGTTTCTCATTTTAAACAGCACAGACATCATTAATATTCAGTTGCTTGTTGTGACGTAATTCACGTAAACGTCTATCAGTCAAAGAAGACAGTCAGTCAAGTTTTTTTGATGATTTTGTTTTGTATGCCTGGTCATTATAAAACTTTTTTATAAAACGCTTTGTGAAACTTTCTTGAGATTCTGAATTTTATTGTTCCTTTTGCGATTTTCTGTTGTTCTTTGATTGCAAATTTGTTTTGGCAGTTGAGTCAACAGACAAACTGCAAAATTAAATTTACATTCAACCTTTGTTCATCTGCCTGTCCTAAAATGTAATACCCACAAAAATTCAAAATATGCCTGCCCATCCACTAAACTAAATTCCCGCAAAGTTTTGTTTCTGTGAACTAAATCAGTGTTCCTTGTTGTTTTTAAATTTCTTCTATTATTTTCTTACGTTCAAAGGAAAAGACACATTTAATTTCAGTTTCACTTGACCTAAAATAAACTTTCCGAATGTTTTCAGGTATTCTTCATACTATCAACGCTGTTTCTATTTTCGGACTTGGAATTGCAGTTGTTGACCAACTGCATACCAGTACGAGATCTGTGAATGTCAACAATCATTACACATCAATATGGGTTCCTTGGATATTCATCACAACCGGAATTCTTGGTACTGTCCTACATTGTAAACCAGCAAACAAAACATTGGCTGTAGCTCACAATGTATTTGCCATTACTTCAGCTGCTTTAACCTTAATTATGATTGCTGCTTCAGGATATGCTATAAAGTAAGTAAACATGATTATACCAATATAACAC
This sequence comes from Turritopsis dohrnii, assembly GCA_027922465.2. NCBI lineage: Eukaryota > Metazoa > Cnidaria > Hydrozoa > Anthoathecata > Oceaniidae > Turritopsis > Turritopsis dohrnii. The sequence continues at coordinate 268,931 of BQMF02000306.1, forward strand.
AACAATATTTTATTTCTAAAAGGAATATCATTTTCATAACTTACTCCAGTTTAAATCTTTGAAAGTGTGAGTAGGCGAAAAAGATAGATGACACCGTCAATTTTCATTGGATGTCAAGAATTATGGCTTTAATAAATAAGAAACTTTCAGACATAATAAGTTCCATTTTTTAGGATTTACAACTGCCACAGTCACAAAGGACGACGCTACTACAGACATCCAATTTACGACCACCAATACAGGAGACATTACTATAAACTACGGCATTACTCTTATCGCCACTTTGATCACTATGAATGTGTATTTAAACCCAAAGTAGGGCAAAGTTTACATGAATCAATTGTAGGTTTGGCGGTCATTGAATTTATATTTGCAGTGCTTTCCATATATAATAGCTTCAAAATATTCAACTGTTGCAAAGAAGGATGCCCTTGTGAAGAATGCTACACAGGAGAACAATCAAGTAAGGTTATCCTTCCCTTAATTTCGATGCTAAGAGTTTGACGTAGCCTTCTCAAATAATGAAGAGTACGTAAGCAATATAAAAAATAATTCGAAATTGAAAAATATACCACTGAGAAACAGGATTCACTTTAAAGTTTTTCAAACAAACGCGTATGCCTTTTTCTTACCGCAAATATTTTGCACTTCAATTGGATATTAAAAATTTTGGCATCATGAAGGACACTCTTCTAAATTCTATGTTAATAGAATTTTTTCTGTAGATTTAAGTAAATTACTGTGTACCTTTTGCAATTTCAGCATCTTCTAACACTCAAGTCTACCAGATGCAGTCAGCGCCATCGCAAAGTCACTATTATTCGCAACAAGGGACAACGCATCAATTAGTCCATTCACAAAATACACTACATCAACAAGTTATTATACAAAACACACCCGCATCAATTTTAAATACCCCGCCCCCTTATAGTGCACAAGCGCCGTCAACAGGCAACCAAATGTATGAAGCAATTCCTCAAGCGCTCTCCATAAGATATCAAATACATCAATTGTCTGGGACAGCACAAGCTTCTCAGGTACAAGAAAATCAAACATTCTATTCGTACACGCAGGAACTACCAGCTGCAGTGCTAGCACAACAATCTTTTGATCAACCTGCAACACAACGACCCACAGTTCAAACTCTTGCACAAAGGCCAATATTTATTGGACAAGATGGCAAACAGTATGCTCTAGTGCCAATCAATATACAGTCAGAAAACGCTGCGTTGCCATCAGCCACTGCAACCTCTTTAACTGGAAACGTACCAATGTTCTATGGTGCTTTTCCATCCGCAGCTTCGACAGAGATTGTTACACCATTACAGCAGACACAGTCGACGGATACAAGCACTGTTAAGAACTCAAGATCTGATGGATTTGGTAAAGATGAAAAAGAATCATCGCCTTGATTTGGCGATAAGAACTTTCATAAAGGATTGAAAATGATCTATATAAAAATCAAAAAGTTTCTGCTACGAAAAACTTGTTTGATTGAATTTGGTTTCAAAAAACTTACAGAAAGTTGTCAGCACGTTCTCTCTTTATTCTCCTTTGTTCTCTGCTGTTCTTGATAACAATTTTTATCTGCTTTTTTGCGTAGGTTGTGATTATAGATCCCTACTAATAGCCACTTTCGTTCTGCCAGGCTCTTTTATTATTTGCAAGTTTGCAACTATTGGTTAGCTAACTTGCATAGCTAGTTATCATTTGAGTTTGAAAAAATTAATTTGTTTTTCTTTCTGAGTGTTTCTGAGCTTCAACCATTATCTATATACTAGTATCTCGCGTAAAAGTTTTTTACGACTTTAATTTCGAAAAGAATCTGCAAAAATACGACGCGTTCCCGTGTGAGAACCCCGTGACGAAAATTTCAATTACGGAATCTGGGCTGGAAAGTGTACTGATGTTGTAGAGCTCGAAAAACTGATCAAAACAATGTATGGGATCGTTTCGCTACGATCAACCGTTACAGAAGTATCGTCGATCAAAGATATTGATGACGTCATAGACGCAGTACCAAATAAAATTTGAGCCCAAATGTTGCGTGACCCGGTCACCCGTATCGCGGACCCTAAAAAACGTCAGTTATCCCTATTGGTTCTCGAGATATTTCCCCAAAAACGTCGCGTTCGATTGGGGATGCAATGCAATGATTCCCCCGTGATAAGATAAAAAAAAAAAACTGACGTCACGCCGCGTGCTATTATACTAATCGTCAATTATCAATGGTCTAACGAAAAAATGACCACGATTAAGAAGATTTTGACCATTAAAAAAGCAAAAACACAGCACTCTCTAAAATAAAAGTGGTATGCACAACGCGGATTAGTATATATAGACTAGTATCTCGCGTAAAAGTTTTTTACGACTTTAATTTCGAAAAGAATCTGCAAAAACACGACGCGTTCCCGTGTGAGAACCCCGTGACGAAAATTTCAATTACGGAATCTGGGCTGGAAAGTGTACTGATGTTGTAGAGCTCGAAAAACTGATCAAAACAATGTATGGGATCGTTTCGCTACGATCAACCGTTACAGAAATATCGTCGATCAAAGATATTGATGACGTCATAGACGCAGTACCAAATAAAATTTGAGCCCAAATGTTGCGTGACCCGGTCACCCGTATCGCGGACCCTAAAAAACGTCAGTTATCCCTATTGGTTCTCGAGATATTTCCCCAAAAACGTCGCGTTCGATTGGGGATGCAATGCAATGATTCCTCCGTGATAAGATAAAAAAAAAACTGACGTCACGCCGCGTGCTATTATACTAATCGTCAATTATCAATGGTCTAACGAAAAAATGACCACGATTAAGAAGATTTTGACCGTTAAAAAAACAAAAAGACAAACACTCTCTAAAATAAAAGTGGTATGCACAACGCGGATTAGTATATATAGACTAGTATCTCGCGTAAAAGTTTTTTACGACTTTAATTTCGAAAAGAATCTGCAAAAACACGACGCGTTCCCGTGTGAGAACCCCGTGACGAAAATTTCAATTACGGAATCTGGGCTGGAAAGTGTACTGATGTTGTAGAGCTCGAAAAACTGATCAAAACAATGTATGGGATCGTTTCGCTACGATCAACCGTTACAGAAATATCGTCGATCAAAGATATTGATGACGTCATAGACGCAGTACCAAATAAAATTTGAGCCCAAATGTTGCGTGACCCGGTCACCCGTATCGCGGACCCTAAAAAACGTCAGTTATCCCTATTGGTTCTCGAGATATTTCCCCAAAAACGTCGCGTTCGATTGGGGATGCAATGCAATGATTCCTCCGTGATAAGATAAAAAAAAAACTGACGTCACGCCGCGTGCTATTATACTAATCGTCAATTATCAATGGTCTAACGAAAAAATGACCACGATTAAGAAGATTTTGACCGTTAAAAAAACAAAAAGACAAACACTCTCTAAGTTAAATGTGTTGCACACAACGCGAATTAGTATATACTAGTAACCCGGGTAAAAACTTTTTACCGAATTTAACTTCGAAAACATTAGGTCAAATCCACCATTCCCATGTACGTGCCCCGTGACGAAAATTTTAATTACGGATTCGTGACTTAAAAGTGTACCCATGTTGCAGAGCTCGAAAAACTGATCAAAAAAATGTATGGGATCGTTTCGCTACGACCAACCGTTAGAGAGATATCGCTGATCAAAGATTTCGATGACGTCATATCCGCAGTACCAAATAAAATTTAGGCCCAAATGATGCGTCACCCCATCGCCCGTATCGCGGACCCTAAAAAACGTCAGTTATCCCTATTGGTTCTCGAGATATTTCCCCAAAAACGTCGCGTTCGATTGGGGCTGCAATGCAATGATGCCACGTGCTTTTGGAATGATCGTGAAAAAAGTGTCTCTCGCATCTACGTGGTTTTACGCGCACATAAGAGGACGATGACCGTAAAAATTAAACAAATATATCACTCTCTAAAATAAAAGTGGGATGCACAACGCAGATTATTATAATAAGATTTAATAGCCGATTCTCTGTCTGTCTGTTTGTTTGTTTGTTTGTTTGCTTGTCTGTCACGCAAAATGGTAGATTTAGTTGTAGAGTGATTATTTTATTTTATTTTGTGCGACGTCAGTGTGAAACCACTGTATTGAGACCCAAATAGAACGTTGCGTTTAGGGAAAATTGTCTCGGCAACCAATGGGGATAACTGACGTTTTTTGGGGTCAGCGATACAGGCGATGGGGTGACGAAAAATTTGGGTCTAATTTTTAAGAGGACGGGTCTGTGACGTCATCAAAATTTTTGATCAACGATATCTCCGTAACGGTTGACCGTAACGGAACGATCCAATACATTATTTTGATTAGCTTTTCTAGCTCTACAACAGGGTACACTTTCAGTTGCCAATTCCTTAATTTTAACTCAACGCAGGCTGAACATGGGCGGCGAGCGTTGCTGCCTTGACGGCTATCTTTATATTAATAGCCGACTCTCCGTCTGTTTGTCTGCTTGTCTGTCACGCAAAATGGTAGATTCAGTTGTGAGAGAATTATTTGTTTTTTTGTGTGCGACGTCAGTGCGAAACAAATACATTGCAACCCCAATCGAACTGTTTTTAGCCGGTGAGCCAATTCCCTGCGGCAGCACAACCTTGTCAAGCTTAAACAAATCAAGAATTCTTTTTGTACATGCTGGATCTATCATCTATATGGATTGATCAGCAACTTCTTGCTTCATCTGCACAACAAATATCCACAGCTCAAACTCCGGTAAAAATGCCAACTTTTGTTGACCTTGATGGCAAACAGTACGCTTTAATGCCAATCAATACACAGTCAATAAACAGTTATCTGCAAGTGTAACTTCAGCAAGGGTGTTTTATAGTGCCTTCGCATGCATAGCTTCGACAGAGATCGTGGGACCAGTACAGCAAGCACAGTCGACATAGACAAATACTATTGACAATATCACGTCTGATTAACTTGTGGAAGATATAAAGGAATCATCACTATGATGTTGTACAAACTAGTCTTGATGTTCTTACCTGTAACGCGTTCACAGGCTCAAACATTTAAATTAAGTTTTGTCTAACCATCACATCTGGCATTGCAGCCAAAATGCATTAAACCACGATTCATTTTGTTGGTGTGTTTATATGTATCTATGCATAAATATGTACATTTACAGAGTTATACAGTTAAATGTTGCTCAATAAACACGACTAACAATAATAACAACAACAATAATAACAATAATAAAGACAAAAAGCGTTGTTGTGTATTTTACAGAGGCGCTTGATTTTAGATAATCATTGAATTTGTTCTGTTTTCTACTTAAATAGAAATCGCTAATTTTTCATTAAAAAATCTACGACACAAAAAACATTAGATACGACGTTCCATTACTTTGTATATCTAGCTATATGCTAAATCCTTCCGGTACCTGGCTCTTCCACGATCAAGTGGCCATTTGCTTTGTTCTTGAATTGCCACCAACCCACAATAACGTCCTCGGTCAGTGGTCTATCCTCATACATGTCTTTAACTTCGCTGGAAGTCAACATCCTATTGTAGATATAGAACCCATTCAATTTGCCTTCAAACATTTGATCAGGATCGTTAATTTTATCATAGTCTAGCTCTTGACCAAGTATTAAAGAGCCTGCACTCTCTGGAAAGTGTTCTTGGAATTTTCCTGTCGCTGGAGTTTCCAAGTGAAAGTGTCCATTATAGTAGAATTTGATGTTACCAGTTGCTCTCCATACCCAACAGATATGTGTCCACTCGTTCAACAAGAAATTTAGGTGTCCTGTTGAATCATGTTCATCTCCCCGTAACACTCCTTGAATGACCGTTCCCCTTAACCATAACGCAAAATCATTTTCCAGGTAACTGTTAATATCAGGGCTCGAGTAAAAGAATATTGCCTTCAAGTCAGCGTCTGGGATGGCATTCAACGAATACCAAGTACATACCGACAGTGTTTCACTTTTTGGAAAGGAGACGGACGGTAAGATGGGAAGATTATTTATTGTACGACTTTTGAAGTTAATTGTAAAGTTAACATCTACAATGAAAAAGACATGATATCTATATCAAACACTTTCATTAAAGAAGTTTCATCAATCAAACACCAGCATAGAGAAATATGCGAAATAAGGGAAATTTGATCGACCTACGAATATGACCCAGAATATTTCAGCTTTCCTTTGGAATATTGAAAGGTAATGGAATAATCAGGAGTAATAACGTGTGTATATACCTTTACAGTGATCTTTTCTGACGCGCAAGTAACCACTTTTACAGACACAAGTTGGAGAATTATTCATCAATATACACTCTGCATTGGAGGGACAGAGACTGCGCCTGCCTATAAGTGAGACGAGATAAACAACGTTTATACAATAACGTTATATAATAATAACTTACTCTTTTTTATAAGCAACACATTTATAAGCAACATTTGTAACCTCAAAAACGTAAGTGACAGTACTACAAGAATCTTGGATAAATTAGCAACATGAAATGATACAGCACCAACATAGGTACAACACATTTCTTGAAATTGTTACGCTATTACGCTAATTGTTATGCTTGTTTGCTCTATTTAATGATCTTATCGTCCTAAACATGTACACTTAGATATTTTAATCAAGGACGTAATACACACTGAATGGTTTTCAAGACGGGGACATAGATATATTTTCGATTAATGCGTACAACAAATTAAACAACGTTAGTACCAAAAAATGGTCAGCTTTTAAGCAATATTACTACGAATGCCTGACCTTGGTTGCATATAAAAACGTATATCAACAGAACTCATAGATATCAAATGAAACCTAAAAATATGTTCAATCGTTGACCGAAGATTTGTCCAATCATAAATAAAAAATACTGAAATCAACTTAAAACTCAGAAATGGAAGAATAAAAAAAGATACTCTGATCTTTCATTTTTAAAAAGATTCAAACTTAATGGTTGCTTTGTTATTGCTTAAACGTTGCGTAAGATTTCATTTAAAAGTAGTAATAAAAAAATTCTGCTAAATCAAAGACATTGTTTTCGTATTTGTTCAACTTTTCGACTCACAATATCGAATATTTTTTTAAAAAAGTTTGATATTCGAGCTTGTTTGTTCATAAATATCAATATCCTTTTCTCAATCACTCGCCAAAATTAATTCCTGTGAAATTCACCTTCTCTTCCAGCTGGATTGATTTGCATAATATGCCTTCTGTATGAAAAGATAACGCTACAAGCAGCAGATAGAAATGTAAAAAACATCTACCATCGATAATTAAGTGATAATCATGTGTATCACATTGATTGATTGATTGATTGATCAATACTCACAACAATTTGAAGTAGAAAAATTTAGAATCACTGATATGCCTTGAAAAACAAAATTTTGTGAGTATTTTTAGTTTGGGGAAGTGAAATAATGACTTACCGCTCGCACACGTGTAAGGATAAACAATCTCGTAGTAACTCGTTCCAGGTTGGCTTTTAAAGGATACTGAATCGAACCTGTCCACGAACAATAAATCACATATCATTGGATTGTCCTTCAGCCATAAATTAAATGATTTGCATGTAGGATTGGCAAGGCAGCGATGTTGACACTCTAATGATCGTTTGACTGCATGTCTTACATATTCGGATGTTTCTAGAACCTTGTCTTCATGAATCATTTCAAATGTCGCTTGTCTGCTTCTGTATCCGCGGATGATTGCAGTGTTTGTGAAAAACAGTAGAAATAATGCAATGGGAATGATAGAAGATTTCATTCTGGAAGGTTTCTTCTTTTGATGTGATGGTGCTAGTTACAACGAACAACTTCTTATAAGTAAACGTTCACCAATTTTATTGATCGACTAGTGGAGCTACCTTTTGCCAACACGGTAGTTATCAATAGTTAACGCCAAACAAAAAATCATCTCACGATAGTTTGATCATAAGTTGCATGAATTTTTTTATGACATTTCGTTAGGTGAGAATTATTTGCCGTTTGAAGAAGATTTAGCGCTTGTTTTTGGAAAAAACTCACGGGGAAAGAACAAAATAATCCTGAAAATATTCAAAACAATCGGGGCTCATTTTTTTAAAAAAATGGAGATAGAACAAAAGAAAAATAATTATCAACTTACGATTTGTAATTTTTCGATTTATGAGCTATTGGATTGGATGAAACGTTTCTCTTGTATATTGTGATGATAACATTTAAACAGTATAACATGCATTTTCTTTTGCCACCATCAGTGTAAAACGAGTTACAAATAAGTGTTTTTACATGTGTTTATGTCGACGCCTCCTAACACCATTAAGTTCTATATTCAAACGGTTTAAATAATTTAATTCGAACCAAATCGTTCTCCATCTATTGTAAGCACTAAGCACATCAATTGGAAGATGAATTATTGATTTAAAATTATTTAGAGCACGCGTGTCAGAACTTAAAAGTGAATGTTTAATGACATGGTTCTTTTTTTAGAATGTTGGTATCAGTTAGAAGTTGGCCAGATTTGATGAAAAAACAGGCGCATCGATATTTTCTTTTCATTACTTATACATATTGCGGTTATAGACCTGGCTGTATTGAACGCTAGACAGGGAAAATGTAGACTTAATTATAACCATTTCATTTCACATTCTACGTGAACGTTGAATCTTCCGTCTTAACACTTGTAATATGTAGTAGACATCAATGTTGACAAAATATAAAACATACGGACAGGCATGTAGAGGTCTTTTAAGGGAAGTGTCTCTAAAATATCACCCAAAACCTTTTAAGTGTCTTGATGTTATGATGCTGCTTTATATTGTGTTTTTCTATATTTTTTAAACGTAAAAAGAATAAAGACACCCGAAACTGTTGATCATTTTAGGATAAGGTTTTCCTTAAAATTATATCCTTATTAATTCAGAGTCAAGTTAAAAGCTTGCTAACCAAATTAGAACATCTGTAGCTAAACTTTCAGATGTGTTTGAACTTTTGCTAAATAAGTAGAACATTTTTACGGTCAAAGGGGCAGTCATTCATAGAGCTTCTGCAAATATGACCAATTCAACCAAAATCATTTGTCCTATGACATCTCCTCTACAGTAAACGTGACATGTCGATTACATAGGTTGATCCTTTTGTCTAAAGAATTAGGTTTTTTTTACTTTGTATGAAACGTATAATTTCAAATGTAGCATGTACATTTTTCTACTTGATTTATGGTTGGATCAAAATGTACAATGTAATATCAAATCGATTGAACTATTCCAACGACATAAAGGAAATATAATATAGCTCCCGCATACTTAATCTGAAAGCTGATGTTTTTACAAATTTCACATATTATTGTACAAGCAACTACTGCAAAGGAATTTTCGTCAAACGTTGATGAGAAAACTAACTTTTAGTGATCTGGCACTGCTAGCATCATTAATACTGCGCATCTCTCAAATCAACGTGAACCATTTACTCAAAATCCGCATTTTCTACAATTAACTAATTGCTAGTAAAGCTTTTTCTACGATAAAGGCAACCTAAAGATATTGCATATGAGATACATAATACGTTATTTAACATATTTTGTTTCAATAATGACAGTCAATTATAGATTGTCCATTTAGCAGACCTCTCTCCATATTGATTTATGAGAAATAGAATTATCACTTTCTGTCTTAACCTCAATAGTACATTTTCAAATAAGCACCGATACGTTTCTTGTCGCTGATTATTGCAAGCCATTACAGCACACTATCAAAAACATAGACGTATTAAAGACGTCTTGCGTTTACTGGGTCATTGCCAACATTTAAACCCCCTAGGTTTAATTAATCCTGTTGCCATCAATTTCAAACGCCTTTCGGCATGACATCTATGTTTCGAAAATTCCGTAGGATGCAGAACTTGAACATGAACATAGCATTTACTATCACAGTTCAATTTCATTGTCGTTAACTGTTCATAACATTTCATCAATCAATACTAAATCTTATCACAAGTATTCTAAACACGATTTCTGTGATGCGTCCAAACGGGCATTCGCTGAATGTGTTTATTTACTTTTTCGATCAAGGTACGGAAAAACAAAAGTAAAGTGCAGTAAAGTAAAGTAAAAGTGCAATGGTTTCCGAAGATGGCGGACGCAAAAACCGTCTAACGGAAATTTGACGTTAAAAAAAATTGCGAAAAAATTAAAAGAAGTGATGCGGAAAGTTGTTTGACACGCAGAAAATTGCAAGAAAGTGTTAGACATTTCTAAAATCATCTTTGGGAAGTTTTGAGCAACTCATCATTCTGTTTAGTCTTGGGAAGAAGTAGGAGAAATTGGGCTTCCGAACTTTACTAAATAGATGATGAACCGTCAAAACTGCGATTCAACCGCGCAATGCACAATATGTGGTCGAATATTAAAGAATGTTGCTGGTCTCAAGTTGCACCTGAGAGCAAATAAATGCAAGGCACCTGAATCAATCACAAGGATAAACGATTCAAACATACAAAAACAACAAGAACAGGCTTCTTCTTATCAGCCGATATCTCAATCAATTATTGATCCACCAATTGAAGAAATCTCATTCAAATGGGGTGAAAGAGACAATCGATCCTTTACTACAGCACTCTCCATCACCTACAATGAAATTGTATTTTGGAGAAAAAATCTATTTATGCTGCCAACCGGTAAAGCAGGTAAAGAATTTATTAATGAAATGACGAGACTTATCAATGCATGGGTTGATGGAAATGCACTAAAAGATATTGCCTTCAAAGCGGTAATGGTTATGCCAAGCTTGATGTTGCAGAAGCCATCCAAAAACTCAAAATCCAAAGACCACTTAAAAGCTCTTGAAAGAAGAATGTTGTTATGGCAAAACGGTGATATTGAAGAGCTCGTGCGAGAGGCAAGGACAATCCAAGATAGACTCCCCTCTTTGAACAAGAAGAAAACAGTAGCTGAACTATCAAGAAAGTTTTCGGATCATATGCACAAGGGCAATGTTAATGCTGCTCTGAAGCTTCTTTCAAACAATGTGGAAAGTGGCATACTACCATTGAACCAGTCAACCCTCAACTTATTGCATGAAAAGCATCCTACATCAGCCCCGAGTCAACCAGAAGTCCTTCTGCCGGATGAACCCAACGTTCCTCATCCAGTAATATATGACAACATCAATGCAGATACAATAAGAGCAGCTGCAATTCGCACTAAAGGAGGGTCTGGTCCATCTGGCATGGATGCTGATGGATGGAGAAAGATCCTAACTAGCAGTTCTTTCGGTGAAGCACCCGACTCGTTATGTGATGCTCTAGCGAAAGTGGCAAGAAAACTCTGTAGCGTCGAGGAGAAAGGATCGTCTCTTGAAAGTTTTCTAGCATGCCGTTTAATTCCTTTAAACAAGAACCCTGGTTTACGACCTATTGGAGTAGGGGAAGTCTTAAGAAGGATTATTGGCAAATCTATTATGACGACAGTACGCGATTCCGTAATCAATTCAGTTGGATCACTACAAGTATGTGCTGGTCAAGACGCTGGTATTGAAGCTGCTATACATTTTATGCACGACATATTTGATGAAGAAGACACAGAAGCTGTTCTCCTGATAGATGCAACAAATGCTTTCAATGTTATCAACAGAAATGTCTTTCTTCATAATATCCGTGTCGTATGTCCAGAAATCGCGATCTTTGTGACAAACTGCTACTCAAAACCTTCTAGGCTGTTTGTAATTGGTGGTGTAGAAATTTTATCAGCTGAGGGAACTACTCAGGGTGATCCGGTTGCAATGGCAGTATATGCCACAGGAATCATACCAATGCTCCTGTTTATACTTGAATTAACCGATCCTCTTCCCGGGAAACAAACAAAATCAGTTGCACTTGCTGATGATCTAACAGCGGCTGGTTCGATTGACAACTTGAAAGTTTGGTGGAAACACTTAAATGATCTTGGTCCAAAATTTGGATACCATCCAAATGCATCAAAATGTTGGCTGATTGTAAAGAGTCATCTTGAATCTAAAGCAAAAGCGGTATTTTCCGACACTGAAGTTAAATTGACAACTGATGGCAAACGACATCTCGGTCTGTAATTGGTACGGATATTTACAAGAACGAATATGTAAGTGAAAAAATCGACAATCTATGTAAAGAACTACTTACACTTTGCGAGTTTTCAAGATCAGATCCTCAGTCTGGATATTGCTGTTTTGTAAGTGGCTTCAGACACAAACTTACATATTTGATGAGAACTGTACCAAATATAAGCCATCTGTTTCGACCATTGGATGACATTGTTCTAACGAAGTTCATCCCTATAATTACGGGTGGAATACAAATCAACAACAACCAAAGGAAGTTATTATCACTTCCGGTCAAGGACGGAGGCCTGGCACTTCCAATTTTTGCTGACATCGCTGAAATCGAATACAACAACTCACGATTCATCACACAAAATCATTGTCACCACATCAAAAACCAGAGTCGAAAATATCTTAAAGATGAAGATACCCTAACAAGAAAGATGAAAATCAAGAAAGATAGAAGAGATCGAGTAAACGACATAAAGAATCAACTGAACGATCAAATGAGTAAAGAACAAACACGCTTGTTTACTCTTAGTCAAGAGAATGGAGCATCTTCTTGGTTATCGACCTTACCAATAAAAGAAGAAAGTTTCCACCTCACCAAACAAGCATTTACAGATCTCCTCAGAATTCGTTATGGTTGGCAGCTACAAAACTTCCCAACCAACTGTGAATGTGGATCCAATTTTACGATCGATCATGCGCTATCATGTAAAAAGGGTGGATTCGTTACGCTCCGTCATAATGATATTCGAAACACAACGGCAAAGCTTTTATCTGAAGTATGTCACGAGGTAAAGATTGAACCAACATTACAACCTTTAGTCAATGATCAATTGGAAACTGTTGCAAATGTTGCAGATCAAGCACGATCAGATATATGTGCGCGTGGCTTCTGGATCTCTGGTCAAATGGCATTTTATGATGTTAGGGTCTTTAACCCTTTGGCTAAACGATACAGAGATGTAGAGCTACCTACATGTTATCGTGTGAACGAGAAGGAGAAGAAGAATCAATATAACGGCAGAATCATGAATGTTGAACATGGTAGTTTCACACCTCTCGTCTTTGCGGCAACCGGTGGAATGGGTCGAGAATGCTCGAAGTTTTTCGATCGACTGGCAGACATGATAGCAGAGAAAAGACATTTACACAAGTCCAAAATAACATCATACATCAAACGCAAAATGAATTTTTCCTTGATAAGATCTCTGGTTAGATGTATTCGTGGAAGTAGATCAATATATGGGAACGTAAAAATGATCAATGACGCAGCAGTCTGCGAACAGCGGGCTACTGTTGTCAATCATTAAGTAAATTATATCTCTGATAATATGTAAATAATATATAATAAATAATATCATATCTTGTAATAAATATTATGTATATTATGTATATACTAATGAAAAAAAAAAAAAAAAAGTAAACCATGCCAAAAAACAAAAGTAACTGTAGTGTTGTGAAAGTCTAGGAACTTCCTGTTGTGCCGTGTTTTGTAATAAACGGCTCGTTTTGTAATACCTGCCGTGTTTTGTAACAAATTCGGCTCATTTTGTAATACCTGCCGTGTTTTGTAATAAAAACGGCTCATTTTGTAATAAGGAACTGGCGTGTTTTGTAATAAATTTTTGCCTAGTTTTGTAATAAAGAAAGGCTGCCGCATTTTGTAATAAAGACTGAGCTCATTTTGTAATAATTCCACTTTTTTTAAAATTTAATTAAGGCGAGACTATTTACATAACACTATAACACTATAACACTTGAATGAGACTATAATACTGGAATGAGACTAGGGATGAAACATGCATATCCTCTAATGAATGTGTAACTCATAAAAATACTTAAAACGATGTATTCTTAAAACTCTTAACTACAACATTTGTCAAAACATAAAAGTGCAACAAAACTCAACAACTATGTCGTTATTTTGAATTTCCAACAATTTTAACTAAATGTAACAGTTTTTATCATCGGTTATTTCTTTTTCCAGTGTATGTTGTTGCAATTTACCAGCCATGGGCTGCAATATTTGTTAAAACATAAAAGTCCAACAAAACTCAAAAACTATGTTGTTATTTTAAATAACCAACAACTTTAATTAATCATAACAGTTTTTTTCATCGGTTATTTCTTTTTCCAGTTAATGTTTTTTACAATGTACCAGCCATGGGCTTCTGCTACTAACAATAGCCAAGCGTAATGCCACCGAGCGCACTGAATAATCCGCCTAACCTCACGAATAATCCCACTGTGTACACCGTATGTCTGACGTAAACGTTTAACATTCACACGAAGTTCTCCAGATGGCTCTTTTCCAAGCAAACTATCATTGCTTATGTATATTCTAGGAAGAAAACCCAAAGCTTTTTGCGTATAATCATTTAGCCTTGGAATCGCTGTAATTGCATTTTCGAAAGTCTAACACACGTGGTTAGGAAAGGTATAGTCCGACTCAGCCAAATAACTGACACTACTTTCTTCCGTTCCAGGGGATCTATCTTCATTTAAATTATCGTCATGTTCTAAAGCACGGTTTCTTTGATCAATGTTTTCATCACTGCTTAATTCACTTTCAGTTTCAGATTCTCTAACCCTCTTATTGCCATCGAGCAGAACATTATGAAAACCTTCATTTTCAGCAAAATGTCCAAGAGTTACTCTAAGTAACGGATGTGAATGATCTGGAACAATTCTTCTAAATCCTTATGACGCAAGAGTAGAGGCAATTTCAATTTCTACATTGTAAATGTTTCAAACTGCCCTCAGGGTGATTTCATCGCCGTATGTTCCATTTCTACCCATTTCATTTACGTAATCGTTCCAGGACATATCCATAAACATTTCATAAGGGTAACCATCAGGTAACCGATCATGGACTACTAAATAATTAAAAACATCTTCTCTCAAAGTTTCTGCTGACCTGTGTATATTAGTAGGATGTTCAGTCACGTGACAAAATCCGTGTCCAGCTAGCTCCGCCTGAGAGATGCGTAGCGTGCGAAGTCACATTTTCGGAAAAATTATTTTAAAAGTGCCCAATTTAAAATTCAATTATGCGCCCTTTGACAGCAGTTAAAGCAGCAGTTCCAGTTCCAAGCGCTTGTTAGGTACCTATACATTTAGGATTCAAGTGAGCCATGATCGGAAAGTCATGACAACAAAAGTTATTCACGATACAAATTTGTTTTGATTGCCAAATATGTTATTTGTGAACTGTTTAGTAATGGCTCACCTCAACTATGGAAGGACAAAAAATCGTCTTTCAAGTTATTTAAGTATTGTTAAATAAAATTTGGCCATTACTCGCATAATTACATTTTTATGTTTTTGTAAACCCCCGTCTTTGCTGGCAGACCTCTTCCAGCTTCTGAAAATGCACTGCAGCACACATGTTGAAGATGATTAAAGACTGAAAAAGGTTTTGGAAAGTGGTAAGTCGAGTTTACTTGATGCTGCTTTATTTTGAAATAGGTGTAGACATTTCAAATATCCCTTTTCTTAAAATTATTCTTGAAAATGCCAAAAAAAAATCAAAAAAATCTATAGATTATAGCTAGCTAGTTAGATTATGTCCAAATGTAGTCCAAAATCTTTCAGTCAGATCACATCTGCTTCAGGTAAACATGTAAATCTGGCTTAGCATGAGTCACTTGAGAATTTCAAAGTTGTAAACATCAGCAGTGCAGCAGGCTTGATCAGAAAAGACTTGCTCTTTCTTCAGTTTTCCAACAGAAAAATGATCTTGTATATATATACAAAAAATAAACTGACAAGCAGGAAAATGACTTGCTTAAGAATTTCCTTGAATTCAAGTTTTTAAGCCCAAAACTTTGTTGGAAAAGTCATTTGTGTAAGAGAACAAAGAAATGAATGAAGTGATGTCATAGAAACATTCTTTGACAGTTGACGAAGTCAATAAATATTCAAGATGCACCTAATTTTGAATAAAGTATGACAATGAGTTCGACAAAATTTGTTTTTTTCCCATTCAGATTTTGAGAAGGGGGATATTACATATTATACCGTGAATGATTATTTTGGTTTCCATTTTTATGGACAAATACTTTTGTTCCTTTAGTGTCAGTATATTGCAAATTCTACCTTTACAAACTGTGCCTACCTTAAGGGGATTTTTATTGTGTGGATTAATTTTTGTGACTTTTGCAAGTTTTGACCAATGTCAAGACATGAACGATTCACAAAAAAAAATCCTCGCAAAATTTTATAATTTTATTTGCTCATTTTTTGGCTCTGTGTACCTTTCGTATATTAACTATTTCCTTGTATATACTTATATCAAGCACCCATTGACTCTGCAATATGGCAGGCATGGAAATGGTGATTTTCGCATTGCACTTTGTTCACATTCGCAAAAATAAATCCAAACATTTTCCTTGAGATGCTCTGTCTCGCAAAAATAAATCCACGCAAAACGCTCTAAAACTGCGTGGCTCGCAAAAATTAGTCCACGCAAAAATAAATCCCCTTAAGGTAATAGCAATTGCCGTGTGTTATTTTATATGAAAAAGTTTTTTCTGTTTTTTCTGTGTCTTTTTTTAGCTATTTCCCTCTAAAACATCACTAGAAGAACCAGTCAAAACGTTTAAACTCACATCTTCGATCCCTGTAGAATTTGATATTAGTCAGTGACAGAAGAAGCTGAATATTTCTTTATTATATATGTATATACTATTTTTATTTTTCTAATTTCCATCTTTGAGACATTTTTATTTTTGAAAGAAAATAATCCAAACTCAAGCATTTTAAATTTCATTTCTTGCTATCAGTGGTCACTGACTTATAGTTATAATAATGTTATTATTCTTGTAGTTTTGCATTGTTTGACAAAAAGATAATTCTAACTGTTCATTATTGTGTTCTTGATAACCAATAAGTTATGGACAATTAAATATTTTGGTGTTAGAACCCAGGTTTCATCATGTGTCCTGGTATTGGGGCCTTTGCATTGTATGTATTTCATGTGGGTAGGGCTATTAGACAACTGTTTTGCAATCTTTAACAGTGACATAGAACTTTGTTTTATCACACAAATATCACTTCAGTGGTACTACGGCCTGAGTCTAGTTGTAAAGCGCCACAATCAAAATAATGGAGACATGGATCGAAGCCTTGGTCTTGGTGGTCATAAACAGGTCATATGAAAGTCCATGGGGTGTGGCATGTATGTTACTAGTTAGCACTGTATATAATAAGAAGAAAGATAACAAAATAACAAGATAGCAAATTAACACTCAGAATTGTGTCCAGGTTACGGGGTCTTGCTCTACAAGGTATATAATTCTAATGGGTGTGGCTCATCAATGTCTATTTGACAATTTTAGTGGAGTAACATCGTTCAAATAAGATTCTTTTCCAAACAAGCCTCTCCTGATGTGCATTTTCCAGTCTTGGTCAGGGTTACGAGGTCCAGGTTGCAGGGTCTTGGTATATAAGGTACCTATTCCTAATGGGCGTGGCTTGGTAATGTCTATTTAACAATTTTTATTGGACTTATATCTTTCAGCCTTTCTTATCCAGCATCTTCTTTGTAGTACTTTGTAGTTTTTTAGGTTTTGGTCCGGGTCCGGGTCCGGGTCCTAGGTCCCAATCATCAAAATCGTTGAGGCAAAATGGGCGTGGCATTATATAACATGGATTTAGTAAATACTGAAATACACTTTAAAAATCTTATATTAAATAATTCTGCATCAAAACTATTGTGTTATTGCACATTTTATGTGACATGACCCCCGTCTTTGTGCCAAAAATCGCAGCAATTTCCATTCAAATTTATGTCCAAAATTACCCTAAATTAGGCATACAAAAATTGAAATATCTCCAGTTCTAGAAAGGCTAGAAACTTGGTTGACCCCTCGTTAGAAAGCTGAAAGTCTGTAGAATACGATGAAAATGATTTTAAAAAGTAACTCACACAAATAAAAAATGACCTGAAAGGCCTAATATTAGCACGAGATAAAGCAAAAGCTAATGCTGAGAACTGGCAATTTCCATCACAGGGTGGGTCATAAACTAAATCATAACCCTGATCTGTTAAGCTTTGCAGCCGATCGTCGTGAGTCAATGATATCAACAAAGGGTGCACCTTTTTACGTTTTTTCTTTTCATTTCTTCCACTTACTGGACAGTCTGCTAAATCCTCAACACTAATATTTGTCATTACGGATGATTCTGGTCCATCTAATTGAATATCATAATTTGCATTGTTTTTGTAGCATTTAATAACCGTTCCAATCTTAATGGCGTGCTTCATAGACTTTCTTTTTCCACCTTTCTGCTTTTCACATCGAACGAATACTTTTGTGCCTTTTTGGTATACCTTATAAGAGTGCCTTTTGGCGTGATATTTCTTCATTCTTTCATCAAGTTTATTTGATGCTTCTTTTGCTTTTTTTCTCCAAGATTTTGATGTTTTTAGATGTAGTAAAAAATCGGAATTCTTTGGATTGCATGTCGATTGTGTCAAAATTTCTCCGTCAGATTTTAAACCTGCGTTAATAAGTTCGTTTGATTTCCTACCGTAATAGATTTCAAACGGACTTTTCCATGCCAATTCTTCTCTCTTTTCATTGTTTAAGCACTTTGCATATTCCGGTAACTCTTTCACCCAGTTAACTCCGTGCTTTCCCCTGTTCATCATATCATAATGAATTTTTTGACGTAAAACACGATGGGAACGTTCAACTTTTCCTTGAGCCTGGGGGTGATACGGACGACATCTAATCATTTTTATCTTACATTTTTCGCAAAACCTTTTAACATGTTTTTTAAATTCCGCACCATTGTCACTTTGCATTCGCATAGGCAAGCCGTGAACCGAATAGATTTCTTTAAGTTTTCTTTTTATTCCAATACTGTGCTTGCTCTCCAGAGGACACAACCAGTGAAACCTTGAAAATACATCAAGCAATGATAGGATGTATTTGTAAGTTTTACCTTGATAATTTACAGAAGTTCCTTTCATATTTACCAAGTCAATCTGATGCTGTTCTTGTATTTCTTTAACACGCACTGGTCGGGGAATAGCTTTGTTGGTAAATTTTACATTAAATTTCCGTAAGTCTTTATCATTCATTATAGTCTTCAAAACTTTTTTTTGACTCAGTCCAGCATATCCGTCCATTGCTCTCGTGTAGATCTTTTTGTATCCTCCGGACTTACTTTTATGGAAGGTATCTTTGATAATGGTTTTAACATCGTTTTTTTCACAACCTTAAAAAAATACAGCTTAAACTATATGCTCTGATTTGTATACACTCTGCCGTAGTTACGGTAGCACCGTAACTAGCACCCCAGACATCGAAAGTGACCCCAGACATCGAAAGTGACTTGATTAATGAAAAGGTCTATTGGTAATGTATTGAGCAATTTCTTACCTTTTTCCCCTGGTACAATAAAACGTCTCCAGTAACAGTAAATTTGCCTTTAGAACGCCAGAATTTGATGATTGCATTTTTTTCAATTCTGGATCTGTCTTTGACTGGCTTAGTGAATGTTCCTTTAGCTAATTCTACCAACACTTTATATTCAGCGTCGTCCACAGAATGGATAGTAAAAACTAACAAAATTTTAACAAGCAATAAAAACGATATATACATAAAAATCTTCATGGTAGTTAACTTTACTTTTTATATGTGAGTCTCTTTCTTAAACACTCGACGCTAACTAACTCACAAAACATTTTACATAAAACCTTTTTTTCATGAAACGGAAATTCGAAATTCGAAATTCGAATGATGTTTTTATTTCTTTGAAGCTGTCTGTCTGTCTGATTAAGAATACCGTATTTCCTCTATTAAGCGCCCGGGCGCTTATAAAATTTTTTCGAAAATTAGGAAGGCGCTTATTGGAGGGGGGCGCTTAAAAGAGGGGGGCGCTTATAAAATTACTTCAAAACACCCCTACAAAAAATTGTGAGAGGTGTTGAAAATAAATACTTATTTCCACTTTTATTATTTTCTATAAAAACTATGTACAGAAAACAGAAGAAATATCAGGTATGGTTCATGTAATGTTTCCCAACTCTATATCTATGTCGTCATCTTCTTCAAGCGCCCGGGCGCTTATCTAGGATTTTGACTCTAACATTGTAACTCTAATAAGCGCCCGGGCGCTTATTAGAGGGGGGCGCTTATAAAATTATTTTTGGATTAACAGGGGCGCTTATTAGAGGGGGGCGCTTAAAAGAGGGGGCGCTAAAAAGAGGAAATACGGTATGTAAGTTTTTATAAAAAAAGGAGGGCCTTTAAAGACATATAATGAGTAATTCATTAGCATAACTAAAAGAAGGGGTGCAATGCTGACTTGACGTACCGCTTAGGCCTGGAAATAGTTTTGATGAAATCTTGTATAGAACTGGAGGATGGGAAAAAGGACAGTGGCTTTATATGAATAAAAACAAGATCAATAAGAAAGATTCCATGTTCTTCAAAAGTTGTGGGACTAAGGACCCTCCAAATGTTAGGTGGGACCTGGGACACAACACAGCTGTATGTCAGATCTTTTCGCTCATTGGGTCGGGAGAGTTCGGAAATACTATCCAGCAAGAAAAGTTAGTATTTTGTATTGTAATTTCGTCTTATAGTTTACATGCATTATTACAAAATGAGCTCAGACTTTATTACAAAATGCGGCAGCTTTTCTTTATTACAAAACTAGGCAAAAATTTATTACAAAACACGCCAGTTCCTTTATTACAAAATGAGCCGTTTTTATTACAACGGCAAGTATTACAAAATGAGCCGAATTTGTTACAAAACACGGCAGGTATTACAAAACGAGCCGTTTATTACAAAACACGGCACAACACTTCCCCATTAAACAGACACCTGTCATCCCCGATTGGAATTATCATGTGCAGTTCTTTTGTCAAAACTGCAAAAATTTTGTAAAGGAGCCATTTCGCAATGTCAACTTCATCAATGAAATGTATCTATGTTTATTCCACGATATTTTGTTCCTGTATAACTAATCCAAACAGAAGAAATAATTTAACCATTCACAAAATTTCGATTGTAATAATGAACAGCTCTACAGATTCCTTCCAGAATCCAGAAACTTCTTTCATCCAAAGAAAATCACGCTGATATCGGATCACATGTGTGCTATACTGTTGATCTATAGAACTCCCTTCGGAGCAACGGCCCTAACTTTTTATTTGAAGCGGAAGAAAATTGGTCACAACCTGATTTGAATTATCTGATAGCTGGATAAAGCTTTAAAGTTTTTTCTAACCTTTCAAGTGCACTTTTACATTTTGAAACAACAATAGGCAAGATTTCTAATGGACTTTATAGGAAAATCTGCATGGCCTAAATTCCTCAAACTTTATATTGTATCCAGCTACAGAACTGTTGAATTTGAATATTTTATTTGAGACAATGAAATTCTACATGACAGTTGGAAATGTTATTCCAAAATTTGAATGTTTTTTTTTTATCATTTAATAATTGAATATGTTTCCATTTTATTTTAATACCCCAGAGTCAACTGTTCCAACATAATTCGTAAATTTAAACTACCTTGGGTTAAAGGTAGAGTCCACTGAAAGCAGAATCTCATCAATATAGCATTTTCCTATCAGCACTTCAGGTTGGCTACTCAATTCAGAAAGTTTTTCGGTTAATTGGGACTAATTCTTCTGAATATAACTTTTTGTGTTTGAAATCTTTTAGTCCTTACTCCTAAGCTTCTGCTGCAACTACCTTTTTGTTGCGGTTTTGACAAAGTTTTACGTGTTTTTAACTGAGATTTGCTGTGATGATGATGCATAAGTTGGGGTGGTGAGCTCTTGAGCATAATTTTTCACGAAAATGAAAACGGAAGGGGCTACACTTCATTTTTCAGGGAAAGCAACCATCTGGCACACAATTCTCGATTATATAAGACAAATTTATGGAATTGGACGCTTTTACAGTTTATACATCCATCGGCTGAGCAGAATTTTAGTGTAAATTCACTTTTATTCACTTTCAGCACTATTAATGATGGCTTCCAATGCCTCACTTCAATTAAGAAAACGTAGGTAAGAATAAATATATTTCTTGAAAACCTGACGAAACTTATTCTTTCTATACGATTTGACCATGTCGACCCCTTGTACGTTTTATTTGTTTAAGATCGCAAGGAGAATGCAACAACTTTCCTGATATTCTTGAAATTTTTGTCTATCAAAGTTTTTTTCGCTTGTATTTATATCTTTAGGGTTCTTGTTAACTTATGTGCGTTTTTTCACAATTTTCAACGTTTGAAAGGACGCTTTGATGCATTTAAACCTTCCAACCGAAGACCCTTCTTAAATTTGCAAAATCTGAAAGGCAAATCCAATAATGTGAGCAAATGTTTCAGCTTACAAATGTTCGATGAAATATCCGAAAAATAGGTTAGGTGAAGAGTTATTTAAGTATTTATGTATTTGGTATTGTTTTGTGTGGCTAGCCTCACTCAGTTGCTATTGCATCTTCTTTCCAGGAGGGGCCACGGCTCAGGGTGGAGGCTCAGAAGTGTTTGAGACTCCCATGAGTGACACAAACCCAATTAAGGGCATGTGCTATTCTGCATGACCTCCTGCAACACCCGATGTGTCATCTACCCAATTTTCCTCACATGGCATGGGTCGACCCGGTGCGCGAGTACTCGCGCATGATGAATCGCCCTGAAGGGGAATTGAATCCCAACCTCTCGCATGAATTACTAGAGTGCCTCACGAAAACTAAAGCGAAAAGGGTCGAATAATATTTGTTCATGGTTTTACTTCAACTAATCTTATTTATTTCCATTAATCGTCTTTTACGGACCACATAACGTTAAACTTTATGATAGACGTTGCACAGCTTTGTCTAACAAGATCCAATCAACTCGATCGATACGTTTTTGATTTCGTCTGGTTAAGTGTGCATATATTGTGGGTATATAGTGTCTAATTCTAGATATATTGCGTAATATGAGAGACTTCCGTTCTGTTATGTTCAACCGCATTTTGTCAAAAACACCCAAAGCCGACACTAACTAAATCCAGTCTGTCATCGCTACCCTCAAGTCCAGACGGTGTAGTGTTATACGTGTCAAAAATACATTTACAGTTCTATTGAAATTCAGTGATCTAGTTTCTGATATATTATTGCTCAAGTTGACGTTGTCACACCAGTAAATGACGTAATCAGCAGTAAATATTGCAACGTCGCACTTCATAGAGAGGAATTTTGAAACGATAAAAAGTGCGACAATTTCTGACAATTGTTTTCATTAGTTTGTGTACAAATGAAGCGGTATTTCAGCCGCTTCGCAAATAAGGCGCAGATGCAGTTTCTTTCTAAGTTCTGGACGATATCTAGTTTGCATGCGTATGCACATACGTTTAGCATGCGTAAAAAAGGGAGGAACGATGTAGTATCGTTCTCGGTTTTATCATGTCGTGTGCGGCAAGTATTCTGTATATTTAGCTCATAAATTTGTTCCTTTTATTTTACATCACATCAAATCGGTCTATTGAATCAATCGAAGAGGAAGAAAACCGATACTCAGGGTGGAGTAAGTTTAAGCCGGTCTTCATTCAATCAAAGTTATCTTTAAGATCACGGTTTTTCTCTGCGACTCTTCCTTGGTGATATGGTGGTCCTGGGTTTTTTTAGCCCAGATTCTAAGAGTTGCCTTTGTTTGATGAAGTTTTCGCATGGAAGGTTATTGCTTTTTACACATTAATGTGGACTTCCATGTACGGTTCCAGGGGCGGTTTTAGGCTGGTCCACTGGTGCAGTTGCACCAATAAAATTCGGTTTGTTGGAGAGTGAGATGTATCTTGGGGGAAAGATATATATGTTTCTGAGGATATAAAACAGTTTGATTTTAATCTCCGAAACCTTCCTTTCTCCGGATTGCAACATCTCTCACACCATCAGGCTTCCTGTGTAATCTTCTCCGGAATTTGCTCCGGTTGGAAAAAAAATATATTTGTTATTTTGTAATTTTTGGCCCTGTCTAACAAATATGAAACAGGGTGCCGTCTCGGAAAATACGCGTTCACAAGTTCGGTTACCGGCATCGCTTTTTGCACCACTTAACTGGTGCAAAGATGCGGAGTTTCTAGGGGAGTTTTGAGATTTGTCTTACTGGTGCAAGCTCAACAGGTGCAAATTGAAAAGTGTACGGAATGACGAGCGAAAGCGAACAGAATCCCAGTACCATCGTGACACTGTGACAATGCTGCTGGAAAGTTAGAAGGCGAGAGACAAAACTGGAGACTGGTTGTTCAATGGACATCTTGCGTTATATTTTTTGCCTTGGGAACTATAATTCAAAAACATGTATCTACAAAATTAATATGCAGGGTTCACACCGTCTGGAAAATCAGGGAACAAACTATGTTTGACAAGAAGTTTCTGGAAAGTCAGTCAGGGAATGTCAGCAGGGAAAATAAGTTTTTTGGCCCTTTCGGTCAGGGAAAGTCAGGGAAAAATTTCATAACATGTTTATAAAAGTATCTATTACTGACTTTGTGCTCTTTTCACTGTTTGTTTGATATAGTTGTTTCACTGAGAATTGACAATATCTTGAAAATTAGTTTATAATGTTTTATCCCTTCTCTAGCCTGTAAATGGATACTTCTGAATGTGTAGTCTTGACTGTTTGACAGTTTAAGTAGGCAATAAAGTCAGGGAAAACAGGGTGTTTTTAGAGAGAAGTCAGGGAAAATAATAATACCTTTTTTTTACTTCTTAAAGTCAAAATTATATCAATATTAAGATTAACTCTGAAACTAATAAACATTACAGCCTAAATAAAATGAATTAACAAATCATAATGATTAAAAAATTCTTTACTTTTTGTTTACAAATACAGACATTTGGTATGTATATTTGAGATTTGCTCACCTCCACATTTTTGTTATTCCAAAAAAGAAGACATACAATAAAACAGTATTGATTTCACAAGATACTTATAACTATTCTTGTTTCCTTTTCTTCACTTCACCATAGTTTCAAGGATTTTTGCCACTGCACGACATGATGATCACAAATGCTGGTCCATTGTGTTTTCCAGCACTAACTGGTAAGTTTAGTTCTGCGATCGATTTTTCAATTTCTTCTTTTTCAAATTCCAACATGTCAACTTCGGGAATGTGATAATTTATTACAAGGTCAGGATTGCCACCAGCTATGCGAAAATATGGTTGTCAATCACATTGAAGTAATTCTTAGCATTTCTTACGTTTGACCCGGCATTCTTGAAAACGTTGCAATGTGTCTTTAAATTTTCTAGGGTCTGTGATATGTTGATGTCCCTCTGATAAATGTTGGAAATTGCATTTTATCCTGTGCCAGTAGGTGTAAGCAAGGATGGCGTCCTGAAATCGCCGTATAAACAGTATTTACTAAGTAAAAAATTAAATTCTATTGATGTGACTTAATTTTTAGGGTTTTCTTTTACCACTAGCACCAGAAATTCCAGACATGGTACGAAGAAATCCGTATATAATGACACATAGCTGTTTACTTTGGAATCTAGTTTTCTGCAGCATTGTTACTTGTGGTTGGAATCATTTCAAGCATGTGCGTATATTGCAGCTGGTATCATTTGCTTCAAAAATCGAGAAGATGTTGTCTGGTCTATTGGGTTTTTTGACGTTGAAACTTTGGTATCCCATCTTGAAACTGTTGCCTCCATGGTCTCCTCTCATATTGACATGGATTTCATTTTCGCAAAGGAAAGAATGTTCAACAAGCAAATTGTGTTCTTGCAATTGTAAAAATATGATCATGTACTAAGGACGACTTTAATTGCTGTTCCATTTAATTTTGTTAAGGGTGCCAGTACGTACGTGCTCGTACCCAATCAATTTTATTTTTCCTTTTCTTCTTTTCGGATGATATTTTCATGTTGAAAATCTTGAAATATTTCGTAATCGCGACATGTTGTAGTGGAATGCCTGCCTGTACTTACAGTTACTTTCCTATGTTGAAACGTTCACATTGATCAAGGCTTTGAATTACTGCAACTGTTTGTGTGGATATGGCATTACTACATAGGCCAGCAATCATGAATATCAGCTCTTACGTTGTTTCAGTTCTGATCTGCACACTTCTTCTAGATACATTATAATGTTTTGCTGGCATAGAAATTGGTGTTACTGTCAGTGGCTAAAAAATATAAAACTTTTTTGATTCAGGCAATTTTACTTATGAAAATTTCTGATAGTCTTAAATTCGTTGTTTTTATTTTGACTAACCTTTTCAGACTGAGCATATAAAGGCGTGTTTACTTTGGAGGTTTTGGTAGGTAGCTGTACATTGTTGTTAGTTAACCTTGAATTAGCTTCTTGAGGTATGACTTCAGAGGAATCAATGTTGAGTGGTAATGACTGTCTTTTTTTTGCAAAAGTGACGTGTATCACATGAAGTGCAAGAGATTTTTTGCATTAAAAGTGTTATTTAGGACAACTTGACCTGATTGAATAGAATTTCCATCTGGAAAAACCTTTTTTTGGCAAAACAGGGCAATAAAAATAGGCTCTCCTTTTGTAAGTGTGTTGTGATACATACTTCAGAGGTGTGCTATACATGTTCTGCGGTTTCCAATGCACTGTTCTTTCCAAGTTAAAGGGGTCAATGGAGCCACGTTTTGGAAGGTTGTTCAGCTTCGCATAGTAGTTATTACAAAATAATTTTGGATGTATTACATCTTGATCAGTGTTGAAATCTGCTTTTAACGCAATACTCAAGTCACTTATGTATTTCTCTATTGAATATTTGATTCGGTAATATAAGACATTTAAATGGCAAAAACATCGTGGAACAGTAGATTCGATACTAATCAACCAACAATGTACTTCATTTAATTTAGAATATATTTCGATCATCTTGTGATCATCATCAGCTAAAATAGATTTAAAAACAAGTTTAAAAACTGTTCAGATAAAAACCATATCATCATCTATATCACACTACTCACACTAATTACAACGTAAGACTGAAGGTTGAAAACACATCATACTGGGTATTAAGTGATTACAATTTAATTTTTAGCTTTCGACTTCGATATTCGTCCATTTTGTTTAAATCAGGTCGCATTGCTTTAATAGCTAGAGTTTCCAAAGTTAATAGGTGTGACACCGATCTTTTATAAATGGTAATTATTTCAATATTTTCCATTGTTACTTTCACACTGCATTTATTACGAAAATGTATTCCCACGGGCTTTGAACTAGCGTGTTCCTTGATACGGGTTATCAAATATCGGTTCGTCTGACCAACATAGCACGCGTCACAGCGTGGACATTTAATATGGTAAACTACTCCACTTTTCAAGTGATTCTCCACAGGGGCTTTTAATGATGGCAATAAAGATTTCAATTTTCGTTACGTGAAGATGGTTTTTGATGGCGCGTTGATTCGTTTGAGAGATTCCTGGAACTTTTCAGACACTTTTCCCCGGTACTGTTTGCATATCAAAATTTTCGTGAATTACAACCACATGTTGAGAATTTATTTCCAGTGTTGTGGAGAGAGAATCAAAAACATAAACATAATAAACAAATAAACATTACACTGTCAAAAACTCATTTATTTGATGGCGAAACTTAAGATTATTTAGTCGATGGTGATGAACTAAAACACGTTATTGTGATGATAGGAAAGAAGGAATATGCATTCACATGTGAAGCAAATAAATTCGGAAGACTTTAAAGATATTGGAAATGTTCATGGATTGGAATATTTTTTAAAACTTCTCACAGTTGTCTCATATCATCCTGTTGACATCAAGAGGTATGTAAAAACCCTTAAATGATGACTTTAATGACGTTCTGCAATCTTTGATAAAAGAAACAATTACCTTGGGACTTTGTTAATTTTGAAATTTGCGAACTTTTATAAATGAAGACTTGATCTCTGGTATAATAAAAAAACTTAAGATTGAGGTGATATATATTTTTGGTACACAGATTTTAATTGAGATTTTGGCCATTTGAGCATCATTTTCTTATAAACGTTTTCCTAATAAACAAACGTGTATAAAAAGGAAAAAATCAATTTTTGACAGCAAAAAGACATCACAATGAAACAATTCACTGAACTCAAAACAGTTTATACTCAACTTAGAGATATCTTTTAACAACTTAGTTCTTTCTTTTTCTTTTAATTTTGTCTCTTACTTGTTGTTTTGTTAACACTTTTTATTTACAATGAAGAAAATGTATGAATGGTAAATTGTGACCAATATATACCCCAGTAAGCACAAAGACGTTGTTTCGACGTCGCATTCCATCGTCGCCTGACGGTTGTTTAATGGTCGAAATGGAAACAGCAAAACAACGTCGGATTTTGACGTCGAAACGACGATTAAAAATTGCCAAAAATGACGTTCTACGGATGTTGTGCAACGGTCAAATGACCGAAAAAAACGTTGCATTGACGTTGTAGCATGGTCAAATTAACGGCGAAGGGTAATGACGAAAGTCACCAGCGGGAATCGAACCCCGACCTGTCACATAAATTCTGGAGTGATAACCACTACACTACGACGCCTTAACATGTTATGATGTATGTGACTATTATCAAAATCGCCAACTTAATTTCGAGTAGGTTAAGATGGAAAAGAACGAAATGACGAAATGAAAGAAAAAATGCAATATAACTTTTGCTTGCTTTTAAAACATTGTTTGAAACTGTTTGCAGTGTACAGTTCACAAACCATCGTTTTACGTTTCTTTCTTAATCTTGGTGATTTTAATTCCTTCAGACATTCTTCTATCCTTTGATCCAAATGAATAGATAAAAGAAGACACATTTTTATGGTAATGATGATAACTAAATTGTAAATTGTATGGTAACTAAATTGCATACAGAATGCCGGAATATAAAATGCAACGTTCTTTTGACGTCGAAAGAACGTCAGAATTGACTGTAAAAAGTAAATAAATAATTTTAATAGCATAAAATTACAGTATACACCACTCTAGTCGCAACATAAGCTTTCAACCATTGTAGGACTTTAAAATGATTTTGTTTCAGGTCGCAATTATTTGCGACCAGCCCTGACATTTTTTAGACGTCGGTTAATGGTCGTTTTTGGTTACGACGTTAAAACAACCACAAAACAACGTTGTATTGACGTCGTGTGTTAACTGGGACACTTATTAGATTATTAAACATTGGCAGTTATTTTTAATCTACAGTTCATTCATTTTCAAAATTTAACTGTCTGATGTGTGTTTGAACTCTTTGATAACAAGAATGAAGATCTGTATAGAATTGTGTAAAGTATACTTTTGAGCGAGTTGGAACTTCTTTTGACCTAAATGCAAACTTAAATCACAGTATTTGCTTGTACTTCTATTCTTGAAAAGAAATCGTTGATTCTAGGTACTGTGTATATGTTTTCTCTCCTTTTAAATAGTACACTAAGTGAATTAATGGTTTCCTTAAGGTTTTTACTAATATATTTACCCTACCTTCAAATACTACATACGCTCAATAGTATAAGAGCTTCAAATTCCCACGAAAATTAAATTCTCGTAAAAATCGTGAAAAATTTCTTCCATTAAGGTATACTTAACATCCTCTTTACTACTGAAAGTTACTGGTAGACATTCTGGTTTTCTCGGAATACAATGATAAGGATCACAAAAGCCGCTATGCAAGCTGAATTGTTCCTTAAAGCAAAGAACATGTCCTCTTTTGAAATTTCAATCAGAATGCGTTTAAAAAATTCAAAAACGTTCGCAAAGGATTCAGTCCTTTCATATCGCTACCGTGTTGATGCCGTTCGGCTTCTTGTTAAAAATCGATTCTTCACATACAACGTGTATCAACAATAAGATCAATTGTAAACTTTTGTCAAAATAATCGTTAAGAAATTAATGAGTTTTTCCAAACATATTTTTTCGATTTTCTCTCCACCTTTTTTTCCATTTCTTAAGAAATAAACATCACGAGAAAGACAAAAAGACAAGGATTTCATTGATGTAAAATTCATAAGAACAAATCGGGTATTTGCTTTTTCCCAAATGACCTTACATAAACCTTTCGAATCTTTCAGGTAATCTTCATATTATCAATGCAGTGATTATTTTTGGAGTTGGAATTGCAGTTGCTGACCGACTGTATCACCGTGGGCGTGAATTAAATGTTAACAATCATTACACATCAATATGGGTTACGTAGATATTCATCACAACTGGATTTCTTGGTACTGTTCTACATCGCATGCCATCGAACCAAAAATTGGCAGCGGCTCACATTGTATTTGCCATTACATCAGCTGCTTTAACGTTACCTTTGATCGGTACTTCAGCACATGCCTTAAAGTAAGTAAAAATGATTACGCAAATATATCAAAACCAATACTTCATTTCTAAAAGGAACATACTTTTCATAAAGTTAACTTACTCTGGTTTAAATCTTTGAAAGTTTGATTAGGGAAGAAAGATAGATGTCATTTTTAAGTTTCATTGGATGTCAAAAAATATGACTTTAATGAATCAAGACAACAACAAAAAATTAAACATAATAAGTTCCCTTCTTTTTAGGATATACCGCTGTGACGCTAGAATTTACCGTTATTATCTCACCAAACAGTACAGAAGATCTGAATATACTATAAAAGTTTATTCTGATTTCAAGAACAGAGAATGTAGAGATAACGCCAAAACAGGCAAGGCTTTACATGCTACAATTGTAGCTCTTACGGTCATTGAATTTATCTTTGCAGTTCTTTCAACGTGTAACACTTTCAAAGTTTTCAACTGCTGCCAACAAGGATGCCCAACTTGCGCTGAAGAAAATTCAGGTATGATTACCTTTCTTCCCAATTTGCTTTTTTCTTTTTATTTGTATTGACCACGACAGTAAGTTGTTGCTACGAGTTTGGTGAAGCCTTCTCAACCTTTAAGGGGCTTATGTGTAACATGGTGAAACTGTAACTTTAGTGGATTTTGGGTAACTATAACAACAAAGGACACACGGCAGAACTTAGTAGAAGCTTTGATTTGCAATATACAAAACAAATAGATCTAAACTTACTCGTCTGTAGTCCTGCATAAATCTCTATTAAACTTTTCCTAATAGATCTAAGTTACACCACTGAAGATACACTGATGCCAATATACATTAAAAATGAATTTGCAAGTGTAAATAAGGCTTAATTATGAACCGCCAAAAAGTATTTCCTACAAACAAAAAAATACGCCTAACTGGAACAATGGAACGTATTTTATATCAAAGTTTTAATTTTTGGAAGAACATCTGTAAGAGCCATAAGAAAGAAAAAAAAAGCAAACTTCTTCGAAAAAGATAACAAAATAAAAAAAACCCCGAAAAATCCAATAAGTACTACATTGTAAACTTTGATTCAAAACAAAAACTAGAAGACAAACACAGAGCTTCCAAGCGCAACACATTATCAACTACGAAATCATAAGTTCAAGTTTAAGGTGATGTTTTAAAACGGATGTGTTTGACGTTCAGCTCTGTATTTTGTATTTTATTAGAACATGGAGGTATAAAACAGAAGGAGAACGAACTCAAAATCTGCTATTGTACTATCCGTGATGCGCTGCATTGTTTAAGTCCTCAGTGTGTAATAACATATAATTGCTATCATCTTGCATAATTTTTATAATTTTGGCGTTCTTGCGTGAAAATTTCGTTCATATCAATTCTCCAATGTGATTAAAGATCGTTAGGGTAAAGTTCTTAGCATGCATAATCTGTAGGAATTGGGAGAATTATGCAAAAACGTCACAAATATGCAACGAAAACATTGCAACTTTAGGTCTATATATCTCGTGATCCCCTCAAGCAGTTTCGCTGAGCTTCAGTTTTTGAAGAGAGAATAATCCTAAGTTTTTGCACGTACCGCGGCACTATCGAGGCGCATTTAAGTCAGAAGATATGTAGATTGGAACTTATACATGAATTACGCGATATCTTCAACTCTGTATAAAAACATAGATTTTCATTTGTTTCTCAAGGAAGCTTTAGGTTTAATAATCTGTTTGTCACTATGCAGCAAGTTGATCCGTTGTTATAATGGATGATATTTGGTTTTTAAATTGTCGTTAATTTTTAAAAAAGTATTCGTTTCACCGACAACCAGCCGAAAGCGCATCACGGATGACATCAAAGTGATACCGCAATGAATAGAATAGTCATTATCTGAATAATAGAAAAATAAGAGTTCGTTCTCCTTCTGTTTTATACCTCCATGATTAGAATAAGGTGGGTTGGTTCATAAATAAGTGATAGAATACCAAAAATACTCGTATAGTTCACTATAGTGAATGTTTTGATAGAGTTTTTAAGTTACTAACTTACATGTATTCCTTACAATTTATATGTTTTCGCTAAGAGAAATACTGTAAAGCACATGCTCTAAACCATGCTGTTAACACAGAATAACGGCCATTTCGACCGGAGTAGTAGTAGAAGGAGGAATGGAAAGACTAGGACTTCAAAAGTGTTTTAATACGGCATTCTCTTTCGCTGCTACCGTAACAAATCTAGTCGAAGTAGCAAATGATGTTACTGACAAATAACATTTAATTTTCAGTTTTTCAAAAATATCCACTACTTTTTCTATAGTCTTTTCACCACATTCACGACCAAATCGTTACTTTCAGTCTGATAAGCTTTCTCATTACCACATAAATTAAAAAATATAAAACATAGAATAACACGCCTTAGTATGTTTTAAACGGGGGTTGAACATATGATTCTATAGAAAAGTTGAACAGAGATTGTTTTTTCCATAATTGCTACATTTTGTCTTTTAAAAAACCTTGTTCTTTTGAAATAAGTGTTAGATTGAATGTGTTATTCACATTTCAACGACAGCCTATTGTTCTTATAATTTCATCAAAACAACTTATACCCACGATGTTTTAGTATTCATAAATTATCTACGATGTGTGTATCCAACCCCCTAAAAATTCTAAACGTCCAGACACGAGACTTCCAATATCTGTACTATTAGACGTTTATACTTTTACTGTAAGTTTATGCAAATTGCTGTGTTTCTTTGGCAATTTCAGCATCTCCTGGTCTACCCTGTGCAGTCTACCCTATGCAGCCGTTACCATTGCAAAGTCCATATTATTTGCAACAGGGCACAATGCATCAATTCGTCAATTTACAGAATACACAACATCAACAAGTTGTTATACAAACCACATCAACTTTAAATGCCCCACCCCCTTGTAGTGCGCAAGGACCGTCAACAGACAACCAAATGTATCAAGCAATTCTTCAAGTGCCCTCCATAGCATATCAATTACCTCCATTGTCTGGAACAGCACAACCTTTTCAGATACACGCAAATCAGACATTTTTTTCGTACACACCGACACTAGCACCTGTACCGCTATCACAACAACCTCTTACTTCATCTAAACATTAATTACCCCCAGTTCAAACTCCTTTACAAAGGCCAATCTTTATTGGACAAGATGACAAACAGTATACTCTTGTGCCAATCAATACACAGTCAACAGATGCTGCGTTGCCATCAGCCAGTGGAACCTCTTTAACTGGAAACGTACCAGTGTTATATAGTGCTTTTCCATCTGCAGCTTCGACAGAGATCGTCACACCAGTACAGCAAACACAATCGACGGAGACGAACACTGTTGAGAATACAAGATCTGATGGAGCTGGTACAGATGCATAAGACTCATCATAGAAATACGAAAAGAGATAGAATAACATCAAACTTTAGCTCACCTTAGCTCTATTAAAATTTCTATTCAATTTTCAAACAATGAGAATCCATGCGTGTTGCCTCGCCTCATTCTCTTTTATGCAATGTTTATTATTTTTTAACTACTCGGTAAAATTTGAAGTAAAAACCGAAAATTTTAAATCAAAAACGAGTATACTTAACAAGTTCATTCGTAAAAACAAACATGCTATCCTTATTAGGGCTTCTAAAAGCTACTTTTTTCAGAAAATCGGAACTGAATTCGTTTTTTCGTTTTTATGTTATAACGAAAAACATATTTTCGATTTTTCATTTCACATACTCGACGTTTGTTTCATTATCTTACGAACTAAAAGCGTTTTCAAGTTGTTTTCACTAGTACGACCTCCTAAGGAATATAGAATGTTGTGGTGTAAGTATCGGGACCGAAACTAATTGGCGTCCTCTTAATTATGGCTATAAACATTGGTTATACTTTCTTAATTGTCGGCGAATAATTATGACGCCGAAAAAATAAATCTACCAATCAAAATCTCTGGTATAGAATAATAGCGCACGTGCACAGCTGTATTATTTTAAGTTTGTAAAAACAATCTCCTATTGTGCAAAGGTTGAGTGAGAAGAAAGTTATGTTTCTGCCAAACCAGATTATAAAGATCATACTTTGATCATTCATACTTTTACGGAAACCTTCCAGAAAAAGAAGTTGAAGTATTTTTCTCCAATTTTAGGCAGTCAGAATATGCATTTTATACATAAATATGTTTTTAATGCCATTTATATATGTCAAGGCAACTCTTTTAAGAATCTTTTGATATTTACGACAAAGCAGTGAAGTGGTGATATTATTCAATGCAGTGATGATCTCTGTTTCATCAGAAAGCTGACAGCTTGCCCGGAGAACATTGTTAATAGTAAAAACAATTTATAACAACTTGTAAAATTGTTCATGTTCGTTCAAACAGAAATATCATAAGGAATTTCCACTTCAAAACATACATGTTCATTACGAGAATCAAATGTACTTTCGTCAATGTTATTTTGTCTTCATTTGTATCAACATCAATCTCGAAATCTTTAATATGATTTTACCAGAGATAGGTAAAAATCTTTGATTTTACATATTTGATTAGCTGATCATGAGAAAGCAATGAATACGAATATTATTCTCGTCAAATCATAAAACGCAAACTTATTTTTCGTTTTGCTATCATCTGAATAATTCTAATAATTTTGATAATTATGCAGAATTGATAAAAAGACATTACCTGAAGTCCCACATTTTGAAAAATTAACAATAGATCTCGAGATCTGAATTACGACTTTTATTACGGGGAACAATAGACTTCCATATATAGCGCGAAATTTTAAATTTTTAAAATTCAACTTTGTGTACGGCCACCAGTAATTACAACACGGATGGTACAAAGGAAATTTCATCGATGTTATTCTATCTCTTTTCGTATTTCTATGGACTCATCGACTTGACGATAATAACTTTCAGGAATTGATTTAAGTTGACTTCAGCATGTTCTTTCTATTTTGTATTTCTTTTTTGTTGTTCTTGCTAACAGTTTCTATCTGCTGTTTGGCATAGGTTATGATTATAGGTTTCCACTGACAACTGCTCTGCCATGTTCTTTTATTATTTGCATGTTTCTGCACCATTGGCACTGCATTGCCAGTAATTTGTTTTTGTTTGTGAGTCCAAATTTTGCTGACCTTCAATTAATATATTTGTTTATATTACTTTAACTGTATCGATTGTGACAAGAGATGTGAGGATAAAATTGATTATTATCTTGATGTTTTTAATGTTTTAAAAGTTCATTAATGGATACTCTTAATCAATTTGAACCTTTGAAATGCACACAATCTTTTCTTGAAATATATAGAATTATCCCCTTATTTCATCAATGAAGGCGAAAAACTCATTTTTAGTAGTTATGTGCATTAATCGCGCGTAAAGCACGTCTTTGGAAGAGGAAACCTGGTTTGCAAAAATAGATAAAAGTACGCTCATAAGAGCTAAAAATAATGAATGCAACTTTTCTAAGTGATGATGACGATACAAGACCTGAAACACAAAGTTAAAACGCCAAATAATATATACTGTAAATGCTCTTGTCAGCGCGGTAATTGACGAGTACCAAGTTTCAGTTTAAACGTCAATATATTGAAGTTTCTCTCGCTTCATTTTCAATATTACATGTGCATGTATTGTTAAATAAATTAAAATTGCTTCCAGGTATTTGTAGTGATGATCAATTACTGTGTAAAACAATGTAATATAATGGAACAATTAGCCGAGTGTATGTAGTTCGTCAAGATATTGATCCTTAAGCTGAAACTCGAGAAGCATCTATCGAACTTTCAAGTTCTTTAAACATTGAAAAGAACTCTTTTGGCAATCTCGTTGAGCAACCTTATCCAAGGCAACAGGAATGAGAAACTAATTTTGTGTTAAGATTATTATATGCCAATACTCTTCACTTTATCATGGGTGGGCATCGTGTTTTAAAGGGAAAGAATAAGCTTTTTAAGCAACAGAACACTTGGCACAGATCGTTAAACACTATCGTCCAAGGTTAACTGTTTTACCATGCCTTACTTCAAAACCACTTAGAAAGGAGAGACACTTTTTTCAACATCGTAGCACGTGGCTTGACATCAGGTTTTTCAATCATCAATTTTTGGGAAAACGTTTCGAGAACCAATAGAGATAACTGATGTTTTTTTGGGGTCCGAGATGCGGATGATGGGGTGACAAAATTCGGATCTGAATTTTATTTGGTACCACAGCTATGGCGTCATCAAAGTCTTTGATTGGCGATATCTCTGCAACGGTTGGTCGTAGCAAAACCATTCCATGCACTTTATTTATCAGTTTTTCGAGCTCTATAACATGGGTACACTTTCCATTCGCTATTTCGTGATTATTATTTTTCGTCACCTATTTTCCAGTCCAATCAGTCAGTGATCCAATTTTTAGTCACGGAGTACACACGCGAGATTTCCGCACATCTTTTTCAAAATTAAGGCCTTAAAAAACTTTTACGCGAGTTGCTAGTCTTACCTTATTATAATAATCCGCGATTTTGCATCCTACTTTCATGAGAGTGATAAATTTAATTTTTCATCGTTTATGATATCACGAGTGACATGAAACGCTAAAAATTCACTTTTCGAGAGATTCAATAAAACAAACTACATACAAAGATGCAATGCACTTGCATTTACGACGAAAATTATTATTTCCTAGAATAAATGAACTAAACCATAAAAACCACATTGGAGGACTGTTAACGAAGTCGTATCACACGCAAACGAAAAACTATAGATCGTTATTTGGTACATGTGAGAAACATTCAGCCAAGAATTCTGTGTTAGGAGTTAAATTCTGCAACACAACGCAAGCTGAACATGGATGGCAAGCGACGCCGTCTGGGATGCTAGTCTTATTATAATAATCACGTAAGTGCATCCCACTTTTATTTTAGAGAGTGATATATTTCGGGTTTTTTTACGGTCATCGTCCTCTTATGTCCGCGTAAAACCACGTAGAGGAGAGAGACGCTTTTCTCACGATTAGTAAAGAAGCACGTGGCATTTGACGTCAGTTATTTTTATGCTCACGGGGGGAACCACTGCATTGCATCCTCAAACGAATGCGACGTTTTTGGGAAAATATCTCGAGCACCAATGGGAATAACTGACGCTTTTTAGGGTCCGCAATACGGGTGATGGAGTGACGCAACATTTGGGCCTATGACGTCATCAAAATATTTGAGCAGCCATATCTCTCTAACGATTGATCGTAGCGAAACGCAACCACACATTTTTTTTGAACAGTTTTTCGAGCTCTACAACATGGTTACATTTCCCAGTCACAATTCTGTGATTTAATTTTTAGTCACGGCATACTCACACGAGAACGCCGGATTTCCCTACATCCCTTTTCGAAATTAAGACCGTAAAAAACTTTTATGTGAGTTGCTAGTATATACTAATTCGCAATTGTGGATCCTACTTTTATTTTAGAGACTGATATATTTCTTTTAAATTTACGGTCAAGTTCTTTTTATGATCGCGTAAAACCACGTAGAGGGGAGAGACACTTTTTTCACGAATAGTACAAAAGCACGTGGCATTTGATGTCAGTTATTTTTACGATCACGGGGAATCATTGCATTGCATCCTCTATCGAATGCGACATTATTGGGGAAATATCTCGAGAGCCAATAGGGATAACTGACGTTTTTTAGAGTCCGCGGTACGGGTGATGGGGTGATTCAAAATTTTTGATCGACGATATTTCTGCAACGGTTGGTGGTAGCGAACGATCCCATATATTTTTTGATCAGTTTTTCAAGCTCTATGACATGGGTACACTTTCCATTCATGATTCCGTGGTTTGCTTTTTTGACACTTGTTTTCGACAGGTTGCACATCTTTCTCTGAAAATTGTTTACCACACTGCGGACATGTGCTTTGTGTTCTTTCTTTGACCCTGTATCGGTGGCAATATATACAGTAGGCAGAAAAAGTGCCTACATTTATTCGCTAATGATCAGTCTGGAGATGATCCCCTAACAAACATGGCAAATACACAATGGAAATTGAGAATTTGTTTCTGAGTCAAGGTCCTGTTATTTTATGTATCTCATTAGGGTATGTTTCTCATTATTGCGTAGCACTTCATATACATTTTAGTAGGATGAATATCAGGCTACATCTCACTCTCTATATATAGGAAAAAGACTGTGGTTGACCTTTGTAATCGTTAAGAATTTTCCTTGATATATAGGGAGTGTTTCCACACATTCTGCACAGCTTGGAAATATTTTTTTGTGGGATCTCAGGTCAGCCATGACAGATATAATAGGGCTGCAGGTACATGAACTTGAATGTATTTTAAAGAAAAATGAAAAGCACTGGAACATGAGTCTTTTTGAGAAGTCCTAAGGATTGATAGTACTTTCTGAGGAAATAGATGAAATAATAATTCATAGCCTATAAACTTCATAGGCTATCAAATCTTGCGAGTAAAAATCTGTCATTTTTAAACGTAACTGAGCATCGAGTTTCGCGCCAAAAACAGATTCAAATTAATCGAATCCTGCATTTTTACGTTCCAAAAGCAAGTTCTATCTTTTGTAAATCCGACCAATTTAAAATATATTCAGTCTTGATCACTTTTGCCTAAATTGGAACTGCATTTGGGTGAAATTGTGGGTCTCAGAAAAATGTGCTTCTACTCAAGTTTTCGTAAATTATTTTGCGCATGCGCATTTTTGAATGTCGCGCTTCTCGGTGGGATTGAGCAAACATGGCTTGTAGTTGTACCATCATGAAGAATACTCTTCTAATTTCTGTATATCATAATTTTAGGCTTCTACATCTTTAAAATTATTTAAGTTACTTTGTATCTTTTGGCATTTTCTCCTGCCACTGAGGTCTACCCTAAATGAAGCAAATACCATTAAAACTTCCATATTGTTTGCAACATGGTTAAACGCAGCATTTAGTCCATTCACAAAATACACCAGATCAAATAGTCGTTATACAAAATACGCCCAGATCAATTTTAAATGCTGAGTCCTCGTATAAACCAAAATTGACGAAAGCAAGTAACCAAATTGATCAAACAATTCCTGAAGCACCCTCATTAGATCTCAACTTTCTTAATTGCCTGCTGCAGCACAACCTTGTCAAGCACAAACAAATCAAGAATTATTTTTGTACATGGCAGACTGCCATCTACATGGATTGGTCAACAACCTGTTGCTTCATCTGCACAACAATTAGCCACAGCTCAAACTCCGGTACAAAGGCTAATTTTTAATGGACCTGATGGCAAACAGTATGCTTTAATACCCATCAATACACTGACTTGTTATCTGCAAGTGCAACTTCATTAACAGTATTTTATAGTGTCGTTGCATGCATAGCTTCGACAGAAATTGTGGGACCAGAACGGCAAGCAAAGCTGACGGAGACAAACACCATTGACAATGGCACGTCTGATTGACTTGTGAAAGATAAAAAGGAATCACCACCGTAATTGTACGACAATAACTGTGAAAAGTAATTTAGGTTCACTTGGATATTCTCTATTTTTTTGTTTGATTTATTTATTTATTTATTTATTTTTATTTTTTTGCTGTTGATGCTATCAGTTTCTATCTGGTTTTTTGAATAGTTTTGGATTATAGGGTCCTACTGAAAATCACTCCTTTTCTGTGTGGTTTTCTTTATATCTGCATGTTTCTACACTAGGTTTATAAGGGTTAATCAAAATACTCTCCATTAAAGTTTATTTGAAATCATTGCTCTCAGAACAACGAATATAGAGAATTAATTTTCTCATTTAAGAAAAAAACTGGAAATAAAACAAAATAATTCTCATCTAACGATCCGGCATTGCAGCCAGAATGCATAAAACAGCGATTGATTTTGTTTATGTGTTTATATATATCTATGCATCAATATGTGCATTTACATAGTTATACAGCCAAATACTATTCAATAAATAATAATAATGACTTAATGAGTAAAGATCTTGATTTTAGAGAATCGTTGATTTTTTTTATGTGTTCACCATACCAACTCTCCTTTAATGAAAATTTTCAATCTTTAATTCGAAAATCCACGACACAAAAACATTAGATGTGACCTTTCATTACTTTGTATAACTATGTGTTAAATCCTTCCGGTACCTGGTTCCTCCACAATCAAGTGGCCATTTGCTTTGTTTTTGAATTCCCACCAACCCACAATAACGTCCTCGGTCAGTGGTCTATCTTCATACATGTCTTTAACTTCTGCGGGACTCAATGTCCTATTGTAGATATAGAATCCATTTAATTTTCCTTCAAACATTTGATCAGGATCGTCAACGACATCATTGTCCATATCTTGTCCAAGTATTAAAGTGCCTGTACTATTTGGAAAGTGTTCCTGGAATTTACCTGTTGCTCGAGTTTCCATGTAAAAGTGTCCGTTATAGTAGAATTTGATTTCACCAGTTGCTTTCCATACCCAACAGATATGTGTCCACTCATTCAATATGAAATTTAGGTGTTCTGTTGAATCATGTGCATGTCCCTGTACCACTCCTTTAATGACTGTTCCTTCTAACCATATCGTAAAATCATTTTCCATGTAACTGTTGAAATCAGAGGTTGAGTAAAGGAATATTGCTTTAATGTCAGCGTCTGGGATGGCATTCAACGAATACCAAGTACATACCGAAAGTGTTTCACTTTTTGGAAAGGAGACGGATGGTAAGGTGGGAAGATCTTCTATAGTACGACTTTTGAAGTTAATTGTAAAGTTGACATCTACAATGAAACAAAAATGATATCTAATTCAAACAAGTTCATAAAAGAAGTTTGATCAAACACCAATATAGAGATATCAGCGAAATAAGAAAAATTTGATCGACCAACGAATACAAACAAGACCCAAAATATTTCAGCTTCCCTTTGAGAATAATGAAAGGTAATGGAATAATCAGGAGTAATGACGTGTGTATATACCTTTACAGTGATCTTTCCCGACGCGCAAGTAACCACTTTTACAGACACAAGTGGGAGAGTTATTCACCAATATGCGTTCTGCATTGGATGGACTGCAACTGCGCCTACCTGTAAGAGTATTTGCGGTTCACAACTTTTATACAGTAGTATTATTCAATAACAGGTTATTATCAGAACGTATGGATATCAAATGAAACCTAAAAATATCTTCAATCATTGGCCTAAAGATTTGTCGAATCATAAATGACAAATACTGCAATGTCTCAGCTTGAAACTCAGAAATGAAAAAAGAAAAAGAAACTCTGATCTCTCATTTCTAAAACAATTCAACTTTTGTGGTTGCTTTGTTGTTTCTTAAACCTATGTAAGATGTTATCAAAATCTGGGAAATCAAAAAAATAGCTAAGACATTCTGATCGTATTTCTACATATTTTCAACTCACATGATCGAATATATTTGTTCTGAGTTGTTATAAATTTTGATATTCAAATTCTGTTTGATGATAAATATCAATATCCATTTTCGAATCACTCACCAAAATTAATTCCTGTGAAATTCCTATTCTTTTCTACCTAGATAAATGTATAATATGCCTTGCGTATGTACAGTTAAAGTTACAAGCAGCAGATAGTCAAAAAGCATAATAGTATCATTAAACACGTGAAAAGCACGTCATGTGACACATGAGTTTCGAAACCGAAGATTTTTTATTCATTTGGTTCATGAATAATCACACACATTCCGCGTATACACAAACACACACGTGTTTTTATTATGAGTTTAGTTTAATATTGTAAACATGGGTTATGACTTAGACGTTGTAGATGCCATTATTTTAGCAATTTGTTGAGAAACCGGGAGAAAGAATGAAGGAAATGAGTGGGTGAAAAGCTGGCTTCAACGGAGTTATACATGGGTCTTATAGTCAGCTGTTAAATGAAATAAGGGTAGAACGCTGCGAAGCTGTGAATGACACCAACAGCCAAACATCTTTTTATGGAATATAAGCTAATGTATTTTAAACTGTATCAACTGGTTTTCTCTTTCTGCATGTCTTGCAACTGAGATTAAAGGTATTTTCCAAACGCATCTTAACGGTCTTCGGTTTTCTTTCACTTGTTTTTCAAATATTTTGCTGCCCTTTGCAATAGCGCCCCTCTATTTTAAATTGGATTATTTTGTCTCCGTCACTTTTACAGGCCTTTTCGATGATCTGACTTGAGCTCCTCTCCAATGTTTTCATTTTCTTCCAGCCATTTCAATAACCCGCAGGATATTTTCACAAGTTCACTTCTCATATGACTTTTCAAAGAAAGAGCAACTAAATCAAATGCAAACTCACTTGTTGCAGTGCAATTCTCAAAGCTGATTGACTAGAAAACGTGTGCTTTGATACACAAAGTTCAAAATGTTGAACGTTTATTTGACACATGTGTTTCGACACAATACCGACACACTCATGAGTTTTCCTAAAATGCACTTTGAGTTTTGACACATGTGATGAAACACACGCGTGATAACTGCTAGTGTATTCCCTACCTTATTTACACGCTCTACAAAACTATAGAAATACGAAAAGAGATCTTTTGAAAGAACCGCGTCCTTTTCGCAGGTATCATATAATTGTTTCACTAGTATAATTTGCATATTTAATGAAGTTTAAATGAAGTTAAAGATTGTTTCATACTAACAATAAGTAGAGTTTCTCATTGGTTGTTTGAAATTTAAAATTTGAATTTCAGAATGAATTAAACAAAATATGCATAAAATTCATAAAATAGTTAGACGATCTTTTGTCCTTAAGACCGAACATTACAATAATATAAACGAACTTTATGTGCCACATAAATCCCTATATCTATTGAAAGCCGTCGTCCTGATCAAAGAAATTTTACACACCCTAAGAGAAATGATCATTGAACTCATATGCAATCAGGATTCAGTGAAGCTAAAGTGGTTATTCAGATAACTGTTGTAGAAGTTGCATGTTGTGTTTTCGTTATAAAAATGGTGTATTGCGAATTTCTCTTCTTTTCCATCAATTGAGTAAGTTTGCATTAATGAATTTTTAACTCGATTGTCTGTAATTAACTTAAGCCAATCAAGACTTCGTTTAATGGGGAGAAACGATAAATAACTTGATATGAAAAACTTGTGATTTCTCGTTAGTTGTCGGTAAAATTCTCGTGAGATTAATTATATGTTTTTTGCGCGCCAAAAGGACTTGTACCGAGAACGCGGTTCTAACCGATTGTTAGAAAAGAACAATATTTCTATTTCTATTTCTATTTCGTATTTCTATGACAAAACTCTCATAATTACGAAACGGAATAGAGGCTTTGATGTTGAAAATGCATTCCAACTTTTGTTGCAATCGTGATTGATTGATTGATTGATTGATTGATTGAACGATCGATACTTACAACAAGTTGAAGTAAGAAACTTTGAAATCACTGGTATACTTTGATAAACAAAATTTGTGCACATATTTAGTTTGGGGAAGTAAAATAATGACTTACCGTTCTCACACGTGTAAGGATGGATAATCTCGTAGTAACTCGTTCCACGTTCACTTTTAAAGGATACTGAATCGGACATATCCACGAACAATAAATCACATATCATTGGATTGTCCTTCAGCCATAAATTAAATGATTTACATTTAGAATTGGCAAGGCAACGATGTTGACACTCGAATAATCGTTTGACTGCATGTCTTACATATTCGGATGTCTCAAGAACCTTGTCTTCATGAATCATTTCAAATG
Source organism: Turritopsis dohrnii (assembly GCA_027922465.2). Taxonomy (NCBI): domain Eukaryota; kingdom Metazoa; phylum Cnidaria; class Hydrozoa; order Anthoathecata; family Oceaniidae; genus Turritopsis; species Turritopsis dohrnii. The sequence goes on from BQMF02000306.1 coordinate 313,010, forward strand.
TCGCTTGTCTGCTTCTGTATCCGCGGATGATTGCAGTGTTTGTGAAAAACAATAGACATAATGTCATGGCAATGACAGAAGATTTCATCTTTTGATGTGATGGTGCTAGTTACAACGAACAGCTTCTTATATGCAAACGTTCACCAATTTTATTGCTCGACTAATGGAGCTACCTTATTCCAAAACGGAAGTTTTCAATACTTAATGCTAAACGAAAAATTATCCCATCTGATCATGACTCCTTGCTTGAATGTTTGATGACATTTTTAATGTTTTCATTTATGAGCTAATCGATTGGTTGAAAGAAAGCTGGTGTCTCAATACTTTTCTCTTATATATTGTGATAATAACATTTAAACAGCACAACATGCATTTTCTTCAGCCACTATCAGTGTCAAATGAGTTACAAATAAGATTTTTTACATGTGTTTATGTCTACGTCACCATTAAGTTAATTAAGTTATACATTCAAACGTATTAAATATTTAATTCGAACCAAACCGTTCTCTATCTTTTGCAAGTACTACGCGCTTCAATTGGAAGATGAATTATTTATTTTAAATTGTTCAGAGCACGCGTGTCAGACCTTAAAAATGAATTTTTGATGACATGGTTCTATTTTCACAATGCTGGTTTCAGTTGAAGGTTGGCCAGATAGGACAGAGAAAACACATGCATCAATACTTTACTTTCGTTACTTTATAATAATAATAATAACAATAATAATAATAACAATAATTGTTTATATTTCAAGTTCCAAATATTGCATTGGCTCTTCTCCTGAAATAGCGTATGAAATTGTGCACATGTGTTATATAAAAGAACGTGAAAAAACAAATTAACAAAACATTAGTTGTAAAAGTCATTCAGAAATTGTTCTGGCAAGAGCCTTGTCGTAAAGGTATCTCTTTATACATATCACGGTTATAGAACTAGCTGTATTGAACGACTGAATTATACTTACTTCATTTCACAGACTATGTGAACGTTGAATCTTCCGCCCAAACACTTGCAACTAGTAGTTGGCATCAATGTTGAGAAAATATAAAACACATTGACAAGCATGTAGTGATCTTTAAGGAAAGTGTCTCTAAAATATTACCCAAAACATCTGTAGCTAACTTTCAGATGTTTCGGAACTTGTGTCGAACAAGTAGAATTTTTACGGTCAAACGGGTCAGTCATTTATAACCTTGTGCAAACACGACTATTTCAACCAATATCATTTGTGATATGACATATTCACTACGGTTAATGTGACTTGTCGATTACATAGGGTCTAAAGGATTATGTTTTTGTTACTTTGCATCATACGTGTTCGTGTAAGTTAGTGCGTAAATGTTTCTACTTGATTGATGGTTTGATCAAAATATGCAATGCAATATCGATTCGATTGAACTATTCCAACAACATAAAGGAAATATAATGTAGCTCCCACATACTTAATCTGAAAGCTGATGTTTTTACAAATTCCATATATTATTGTACAAGCAACTACTGTCAAGGAATTTTCGTCAAACGTTGATGAGAAAATTAACTTTAAGTGATCTGGTACTGCAAGCATCATTAATACTGCGCATCTCGCAAATCAACGTGAACCATTTACTGAATATTGGATATCCTACAATTAACTAATCGCAAGTTAAGGATTTTCTACAATAAAAACAACCTAAAGATATTGCACATAAGATATACAATACGTTATTCGTTATATCGATTAGGACATCGCTGATTATTGCAAGCCATTGCAGTGCACTATCAAAAACATAGACATACCGGAAATCCCCGAATAAGCGCCCCCCTCAAATAGGTGCCCTCGTCGAATAAGCACCCTCCTCTGGGGAGGGGCGCTTATACGGATTAGGAGGGCGCTTATTCGAATTAGTGGCCTACGCAAAATTTGAGGATAGGAGTTCCTCTTTAGATGTGGAAAACAATGGAAAAATGGAACTAATATATAAAACAAGGTAGTTTAGTTTTCTTCTTCTACGCCATTTATCTCTTCAGGTTCTTTTTTCACATTTTTCACAAAACAAGGAAGTTTCTTAATTTTGCTTTCCGTGATGTCTATTCGGATTATCTTTTTCTCCTCTTCCAACTTCTCCCCAACAAAACTTGGGCAAAAAGTTTATCGTCGGTCGTGGCTGTATATTTAACAGGAACCGCAAGTCCGATTTCTCTTTTCTGTTTTCCAGTGACTTCTGCCGTCAAGTCTTTTTTTTGGTTCACCAGTCATTAAGAAGTTATTTAACAGCTCAATTGGTACGTGTCCAACTAAAATACTTTTACCTTCGGTCAACTTATAAACTCCAAGAGCATATTTACCGTATGTTTTCGCCTTTTCTCTTGGATCTGGTTTACATGTGAGCTGCTCGCCGATTAAGGGAGCCCAAGTGTCTTTGTAAACATAGTGGCCGCGAACAGGCCCGGTGAATTGGATTTTGTACAACATTTCAAACGCGTAAGGAAATGCTGTTGACCGAGCCATCGTGATCGTACCAAATGAAATATCAAATGTCAACGTAAAAAACACAAAAACATCAAGTCAACAAAAAAAAAAAAGACATGACATTGCACGACATTGCAAAACCTCATCTTTTCGAATGTCATCTATTCGAATGTCACGATCAAAAACAAAATTTCGAACGTCATCGCACTCCATCAATGGAATGCGATTCGTTCACGAGGTAAGATGGCAAGTCAACCTGAAGAAAGCTTCGTTTTAGGCCGTGGGCTATGAAACGATATCGTTCAGGTTCGTTCCCCAAATTTGGTGACCGACTTTTAACTTCAAATGTTTGAAGAAACAATATTGTAGATGAGATAAAGTGATGTTACTCAGTTTGCATACCCGCAGTTTTTTTGAATATCAAGATCTTGAAGATAGTTTAGCGCTCGGTCACGTCTTTCTCCGCTATTTTAAAAGTTTGTTTTGATTTCCTCAATATTTGGTAATATACAGAACCAGCAGAGCCACAGTTTTGCACTATAGTTTCTTTGGTTTGCAAAATATCATCCTATTCATTATTGCTGATTGCGCAGTTCATATACATCAAGAAACATGGACAATGCGGAAGTGGCTGAAAACAAAAGACTTTGATTTATCCATTATGATACTGTAGTAGTGAATGAGCCTTTAGTTTACTGTACTAATACAGGAAAAGATCGAATAATAGAGTTCGGACGTGAGTGGAATATAATTTGTTGGGAAGTACAGAATGTGATGTTGCAAACAATTCTTACTCATTCTTCCCAAAAAGTGAGGAGAACAAAGTTGGTGGTGAAACTTTTTATGATCATAGAAAATGCTACCAGTTGTTTACAAACAACAACATATTGAAGCGGGCACAAAAAAAAAAACATAAAAAAGAAGCTAATAATTCTACGGTATGTAATGTGTGTTTCCAAAGTGTATAATCTCATTCGAATATATATTTAGAATGTTTATTAGCCCATGAGCTAGGTCGATTTTAGGGCTCAAGTGGGGGTGTAAGGTTTGATAGGGTTTTTAGCATCCTCAAGGCATATATTTTAAGGAATAATATGTCCCGCTGTGTGAGTCGGTAGCCTTTGACCTGAATTTCATGGGTTTTTGAATGTAGTCAAATCGAAAATTTCAAATTTGTAAGGGTTTCCAGGCAAAATGCAAAATAGGTCCCTTCATAAAAATGCTCATATCTTTTGATCTACTCATTAAAACTGTCTCAAATTTTGACAGTAAGTAGAGATTATATGAAAATTGAAAAAAATAAAAACAAAATTGGAAAATTTTTTAAAAGGGGGTCATGTACATGAAAAAATATGCAAACAAATAATAAAAACGCAATTTTCCCCAGTTTTTAACAATGTTATTAACGACAATCATCATTTTCTTCCTGAATTTACTATCAAGTTACTTTATCTAACTACATAAACAATAAAAACAATTTTTAATCCTCTAAAACCTTTTATTTCTCAAAAATATGCATTTCAGCGGGTAAAAATTGTTAAAAAATGGGTACTTTGACCACCAAAAGCTGTTAATGAGTCCCGGATTCGCTTTTCTAAAATAGTTTTTCATCTTCGGAGATTGTCAAAACATTTTCAATTCATTTAGCTACGATTGCACTAGTATTTGATCATTCCCGGGGGTAAAAATTGCTAAAAAGGCAGAAAAAATGTTATTTTGCACATTTCGGGTCGTCTTTAAGCATAGTATTGCTTTTCAACGAATCTTATACAATTTTCAACGATAGTTATAGACCATGTTCACATGTATCGGATAGATATCATTTCGGAACAATTTCCATACCGGATAGACGTTTTGTTCACATCGTTCCAAAGCTATCCGTTATTAAAATTGAAATGATTCCGTTCCGCTGCAAAAAGTGAAATGATTTCGTTCCAATGTCGGAACAAAAGCTATCCGATACGTGTGAACATAGTCATAGAATCTACATATCCAAAACTGACTTCATTTAATTACACTCTTATGATTATGATTTTCAGGGGGTATAAAGTTGATAAAAGACGTTGATAAATGTTTTTCTGTCAGTTTATATAAAAATTATTGTCTTGTGATATAGCTAGTCGTCATCATCTTCATCGTTCTCTTCACCACTACAGATATTTTGGCAAGTGAATCTTTTTCTGCGATTGGAAAGTTCTCACAGTTTTGGTTAAAACACGCGTCTGTGTAAGGTAATAAGTTGTCAATACATGGACACGAGTCTGGTATACTACATTTCCTCGGACAGGGACAATACATTAGCTGAAGTACTTCCTCCGGTGCTGGTAATATTGTATTCCACTTGATAACCAAATCACCATCCTCGTTTTGATCCCATCCCAAACCAACAGGTGATGGTATAACAGGTGAACTTTTCAAACATTCGGCAGATGTAGGCTTGGTAATAAGCCTTGCTTGAATGGAGACAAAGGTTATCTGAACACGGGGGTAAATACTTGGCTTCCAATCTCCCTTTCTTCGCAATATAGAGCTTGTAACGGACAATGTCAGTAGTTTCATCCAAACGTAACGCACTAACGTATCACACCCTGTAAATGCATGCAAACCAAGACGTGCTTGACAACTTTTCGAATCTCTTCAATGTCAAACCTGCGATAAACATCAAACACAATATCAATTCTTGAAAAATGGCGATTGGAAGAAACAGCAAATATAAGCAATTGGTCTGCAAATTCATTGAAGGTCAAACCAGCATTCTTCATTTTGCGAACCAATGCCATTCCATCAATGATGGTCGCCACAGGTGCTGGTGAGAAATCTACACAAGTGGGCCCTTTTTTCAAGCTCATGCATCAGTACCAACTTATTCGTTTTGATTAATTCACCTGAGCAGGTAGATGAAGACCCCAGGACTGGACCAAGTGGGTATTTAAAGGTCTCTTTCAGGTCGAAGCTCTGTGTCTTTTGGATGATGGCTTTCCAAATAGTTCGCTTTGTGCACTGAAACGTACAACTTTTCCATCTTTTGATTTTACGGCTCTTTTTATAACCTTGGTGAAGGTACCCAACTTTAAACGTTTTAGTGGGTCATAAAATCTAACTTCTTGCTTGACCAACCTTTCATCAACAAACTTTGTCATCTCCACTTCCGCTTTAATTTGAGCTTCCAGTAAATCCGATATAACATTATCAGGTGACAACATTCCAGAAGATAGCTTAATGAGTGCAATCTCTTCAAATGGGCTCCTAAACATCTTTGTGATGACTTCACCTTATGGTTTAGGATAGGACCAAAGCGAGGATGATGATTTGGTTATCAAGTGGAATACAATACTACCAGCACCGGAGAAAGTTCTTCAGCTAATGTATTGTTCCTGTCCGAGGGAAATGTATACCAGACTCGTGTCCATGTATTGACTCCTTATTACCTTACACAGACGCGTGTTTTAACCAAAACTGTGAGAACTTTCCAACCGAAGAAGAAGATTGAAGATGATGACGACTAACTATATCACAAGAAAATAATTTTTATATAAACTGACAGAAAAAAATTTATCAACGTCCTTTCCTATTAACTTTATACCCCCTGAAAATCATAATCATAAGAGTATAATTAAATGAAGTCAGTTTTGGATATGTAGATTCTATAACTATCGTCGAAAATTGCATAAGATTCGTTGAAAAGCAATACCATGCTTAAAGACGACCCAAAATGTGCAAAATAACATTTTTTCTGCCTTTTTAGCAATTTTTACCCCCGGAAATGATCAAATACTAGTGCAATCGTAGCTAAATGAATTGAAAATGTTTTGACAATCTCCGAAGATGAAAAACTATTTTAGAAAAGCGAATCCGGGACTCATTAACAGCTTTTGGTGGTCAAAGTACCCATTTTTTAACAATTTTTACCCGCTGAAATGCATATTTTTGAGAAATAAAAGGTTTTAGAGGATTAAAAATTGTTTTTATTGTTTATGTAGTTAGATAAAGTAACTTGATAGTAAATTCAGGAAGAAAATGATGATTGTCGTTAATAACATTGTTAAAAACTGGGGAAAATTGCGTTTTTATTATTTGTTTGCATATTTTTTCATGTACATGACCCCCTGATAAAAAATTTTCCAATTTTGTTTTTATTTTTTTCAAATTTCATATAATCTCTACTTACTGTCAAAATTTGAGACAGTTTTAATGAGTAGATCAAAAGATATGAGCATTTTTAAGAAGGGACCTATTTTGCATTTTGCCTGGAAACCCTTACAAATTTGAAATTTTCGATTTGACTACATTCAAAAACCCATGAAATTCAGGTCAAAGGCTACCGACTCAATCAGCGGGACATATTATTCCTTAAAATCTATGCTTTGAGGATGCTAAAAACCCTATTAAACCTTACTCCCCCGCTTGAGCCCAAATTGTCAAGTTTTGGGACCTAGCTCATGGGCTATATTCGAATTCTCATTTCGTTATTTCGAACTTTCGAAATGAGGAACACAAAGCAGTGTTATGCAACCATCAAGGAAAAGTGTTCGCCTTTCAAAACCACCTGAGCAGTATTCACAACGATCAAAACATGTTTTGCCCTCAAAATGATGCATCATTTGTCAAATGAAAGTTATATACAAAACTGAAATAGTAAGAAAATATATTGAATGATCAAATGATTAAATGATCGAATTATGAATTAATTAGTTTCGAGAGTTGTCTCGTTTTCACATTCGCACTATATCTATCGAATTTATGACTCATGCGTTTTATTTTACATATTTCTTTATTTTTTTCTTGAACAGTGGAAAACGTATCAGTGCATCTCTTTCGCGAGCTGAAACACTGACATGTGGGCAACTGAAAGATGCAGCAGAGGTTAAAAATGATGAGTGAATTTTAAACCTACTCCGACAAAAAGATTGTTCTGCACTTGAAGTACAATATCACAAACCGTGCTATAAAGTGTATGTAAAAAATCAGAAAATAAATTCAAAACAGTACGAAACTGCTTATGAATTTCTCTGTGAGAATTATATCAAAACGCAATTAATTGCAAAAAAAGAAAGTCGTCAACATGACTACATTGATCAGAAAATTCAGAGCAATTGCTGGCAAGGAGGGGGGTAATAAATCTTCTCATAAAGTTTCGAGATTCGAATTAAAACTTGAAGAGGACTTTCCCGAACTGATTTTTCATCATCCAAAATTTCGAAGGAAAAGTTCCATGGTATATGTCAAAGATTTTCAAGCTGGAGATATACTAGAATCGGAAAGTCTTACAGAAAGTGAAGAGAGTGCGTCGGAAAGTTCCTCAAGTGAGGACAACGGTGAGGCAGACGGTCACGTGCAACGCGGGACTCCACAAAATTTCCTCTATCATTCTGCGCTGTACATGCGAAATGTTTTCAAAGAGTCGGATACTTTCATAAAAAATTGGCCACCTACTTCCATCGATTTTAACGAAGACTCTGTTCGAGAAATCATATGCCCCATGTTGTTTAATTTCATGGCGTGGGTACTTGGTATGAGTGATGGGCCCAATTTTGAAACATACGTGGACATAAAAGCGATTAGAGATGAGTGAATAATCTTATCCCTTACACAAGACCTCATTTATAATGCATCGCGTGGAAAAGTGGTAACACCCAAGTCTATGGCTTTGTCGATGGCTATAAGACAGATATCAGGAAGCGCCAAGTTAATCAACATCTTAAACGGCTTTGATCATTGCACATCACATTCTTCTGTATTACGGCATGATACCGCATTAGCAGAAAAAGCAAGCTTATTCTCTTCTTTTTTACCTGAAAACGTTGATCGTAAAACATTTCCCACGATAGTTGTGGATAACGCTGACTTCGCCGAGGAAAGTAAAAAGCAAACGCACATAACGAACATGATCATGATTCAGAACGGCGTAGAAAAGAGTATAACTAATGCCCTATCGATTCCAAGATTCCAAGTCAAAAAAGCGTCTTTATGTACCCACTGAAGACGTGTTATCCTTCAGATTGGGCAAAAAGGAAACTCTCACTTTTTCTAGTACGGTGGATTTATCAAAAGTCACCTATGAAAGTATCCTTAATCAAGCGCGAGATTTAAATTTGCTGTTCGTACTTGCAAGAAAGTTTTCCGATACAAATCTTCGAGATTGGACAGGGTTTAACATTATGGTTTCTGACCCGACCCGTACTGCATCTACAGTAACCTACCTACCAATCATTGATGCTCCGCCTACTGACTACTGTGTCATCTTCACCTTCCTAAGAAAGTATATGGAAATGCTGTTTCAAATGACACACTCGTACATGGCGGTTGTATGCGATGAAGCTGTGTATGCGAAGATCCAACAAGTACGATGGAAAAATGAAGAGTTCCAAAAATACCTCATTGTACGTCTTGGGGAATTTCATGCGATCATGTCTTTTTGTGGTACTATCGGAAAGAGATTCAAACAGTCTAGCTTTGATAATATATTGATTGAGTCTGATGTAATTGGCCCTTGGTCAATCAATGGAGTATTATCAGGAAAGCACTATAATCGTTGTGCTATGATCCACAAGTTGCTATACAAAGTTATGGAAAAGCGACGTTTTAACGCCTTCATGATGTCACTTGATAAAGATGAAAGCGATTCCATCACTTCAATACTTCGAAACATGGAATATTCTTATCAAACAACTTCGTTTTTCAATCTTGCCCAGTCTTTTGCGTTTAAAGTGATTGATGAGAAGTATAGATCGTTTGTTAAGCAATGCAGGGAAACAAATCCAACCTTTGATTACTGGAGTAGTTATATCGATTTGGTGCAGATATTACTTGCCTTTATTAGAGTAACACGGACAAGCGATTGGAATTTGCATCTGGCTTCAATAAGATCAATGCTACCCTGGTTTTTCGCCTAGTGTGAATTATTCCAGATACTTGACAGCGTATTGGTACTAAATGAATACGCTTGAGAAAACACATCCAGGTTTCTTACTTGTATGGCCGGAACATTGAACTCGGGAAGGTATAGTCACTTTATAAGGTTTTTTTCTTTTACTTACTAGGGGTATATATTTCCATTTTTCCGTTTTAGTCACTATTTTAGTTTAACATAAGTTTGTATTTCACAGGTCTCGAAAAAACCTTGACACGTCCAGCATAAAAAGACATTGTCAACAATTAGAGAGTATCGACGCCACCATTGAAACGATGGATCCTTTCGAGTGGTACAGTACCGATTTACTCAACATTAGCAGTGGAGCTGTTGTAAGTGATGAATTGAAACAAGACCTGTTATTTGCCGAAGATATCGGAGAAGTTAAATTCACAGCCTTTGTTGAAGGAAGTGTCATATGTGTTATTTTCAACTATCAAACAGAGTAAGTTAAAAATGTTTTCAACTAAATCAGTATCCGCAGCAAATCAAGAAATAGATCTCAAGGAGCTTCTTGCACAAACACTGAGTGACTATCCAACAAGCATTGCAACTATTAATGGTAATTTGAAAAAAACAGCCAAGTCAAAGTTGATGCACGTGTTTGAAGACGAGGAAAGTTCTGTGGTTGGCACAATACAAGTTGATACTGTCATATGCGACGCTATGGCAGTTATTCAGTGAATTAAAGCACCTGAGTCTACCTTTGGTTTATTGGCATCTCAAGTATTTAAGATTTTGATATCTGCTAGCAGAAAGTTTAACACCAAGCACATACATTTTGTTGGTGACAGATACCCTGAGATCAGCATCAAAAATGCGGAGAGGTCACGAAGAGCTGACGGTGAACAGCAGCTAGTGACGATAACGACGATAGTGATGATAAGTTTCTATCAGTTGGGAAAAACAAAGAATGTCTTTTGAATTTTCTGGCATCAACATGGCAACATTATACATCACAAATTTTCGAAAATAAAACGCTACATGTATTATCTCCGAACGATGAAGGAGTTTGTGCTGTTTCGTTGGTATCAAGCCTCACCTGTAATCACGAAGAAGCTGACACAAGGTTATTGTTACATGCCGGCTTTGCTTCACAATCGAGTGTATTGATACGTACTCTCGATACGGATGTCATTATCATGGCCATTGCATCGGCCAACAATACACCTTTCCCGAATTTCTGTTTAAATGCCGAATTAATGCTTAGTTATCAAGTTTCGCCTCGTTTCTATGTTTTTTACTGTTTTTCTAATTGCATAATGTTTTCAGTAAAAAATAGTTACACGTTCTTTCAGTTCCCCAGTGGAATAATTAGAAGTAATTAAGGGTTTGAAAAAGAGACGAAACTTAGATGCTAGGCTATAACACGGCGTTTAAACAGAAATTCGGGAAAGGTCTATTTCAATTGTCCACTGTATGTCGAAACTGGTATTGGTGAACATAACCGTATCATTGATGTATGCTACATCGCACATGCGCTCGGTGATGTATCAAAAGCACTGATTGGATTCCATGCATTCACAGGGTGCGATTCTGTGAGCTCATTTCATGGAAAAGGAAAAAAGAAGTGTTTTGATGTGACGAAAAAAACATCAAAGTTCTTGAATCTTTTTTCAAGCCTAGGTGACGTCGCAGAATTATCTGAAGAAACTTATTCCACCGCCGCTGAATACGTTTGCTGTCTATATGGTTTGCAAGTAGCATCACCAACACAAGAGTGCATCCCTTCACTCGTGGGAAATACAGCGAAAAGCTATTGCCGCCTACAGACGATACCATCTTTTGAGAGCAATTTATCAGGTATTTATGTGGAAAAGATGCACCACACAGTTAATTCCAGATATCTGCATGACAAGACAAGATAGTGAATGGCAACTCTCTCGGAATCAAATGGATGGATCAACGACCTGCAACGCAATTATTGCTTCAGACAACAACATGCAAATGCAAGAAATCGTGTACAAACAATGCTTGTGGTTGTAGAAAGCACGGTCTCGAGTGTTCCAGATTATGTTCTTGTCACGACTGTGAAAATGCGAAACCACCTGATATCGACGATGAGGAAACAAGTGGTAGTGACACATCAGATGATAACTCGGATGGCGAAGAAGATGTCGACTTTAATATTTTTTAGTATTTTTTAGGAGTGTTTCTCGGGTGATTCGATTTTCAGAAATCTTCTTTGATTTCATGTTTGATCGTACTAATGCGGTTATTTAGACTCTGCAAACAAGCCAGCAAATTTTTCAACGGTTTGAAGGCTTAGTATAAGAAGAGAAATATTCACTGACCGCTTAAAAAGCGCTTTTTAGCATTATCGAGTATCGATATAACACGATAATACACGATGGCTTATAATTCATGACCAAGCACAGTTGATAAGAATATATATTTTTGTGAGAGTATGATTTATCTATTTCAATGAAAAATAACAGTTTTTCATAGAGTTTTCATTCGATTTATTAGAAAAACGACACTACACGATAACACACGATAATGGGTTTTTCAAACCCTTTTCACACGAAAACTGCGGATCTACAAATTGGGTAACATTGTTAATTCGAACAACCATTATCTAAAACGCATATTTAAAAAAATATCGGTCACCAAATTTGGTCAACGAAACTTTTTTTTTAAGCTTTCAATTTTGCGATTGCCCACGGCCTATTTCTCACAAAGGTGGAAATCTTCGTAATAACACTGCTTTGTTCAAATTAAAGGTCATTCAACATGCAAAAATGTTTTCTATCAATGCTGCTGGACGTCATTACAACGTGGATCGGAGAATGGTTTCTCGCATGTTAAAGAACCACTCTCAGTTCCAAAATCAAATGACTGAAAAATTTGGTAAAGACAAAAAAATGCTCCCCGGAGGTGGTGGAAAGCCGTTGAGTGAAGAACTTGAAAAAAAGGTTTTAGAATGGGTTTTAGAACGCCGTACAAAAGGATTGCGAGTATCACATGTTCTAATCATGAAAAAAGCTTTCATCCTCTTTAAAGAAATGGACAGTTTCGACGACACCGAATTCAATGCAAGTAAAGGTTGGTTAAGGAACTTTATGCGAAGGAATGGACTGTCGTTACGCAGAAAAATATCGGTATCCCAAAAGGATTCTGATATGGTGATGTCCAAGCTTGTTGCATATGTCTTAAAAATACGAAGATTGCGCCTGCAACACAATTATTCAATGAACAATATCTATGCTATGGACGAAACTCCAGTCTGGCTAGACATGGTGTCCTCGACAACGATCCAGCCCACAGGTTCCAAGACCGTCACCCTTAAACCAACTGGCCATGAAAAATCTCGGGTTTCAGTTTCCCTAACTTCAAAAGCTAACGGTGAAAAGCTAAAGTCTTTCATAGTTTTCAAAGGCGCAAAGCGCGAAGTCTAGAAGCTGAACAAAGAATTTTCAAGCAAATGTGTTCTGGAGGGTGTACACGCTACATTCAAGCTCCAGACGTTTCCTGGAACAAACCGTTTTAACAACACTGTATCGATTCTTATGATGAATGGCTAGCCTCGACCGGATTGACAGAGGAAACGGAATGTGGAAATCTGAAGGCACCACCGAGGAGAGAAGTCGTCCAATGGAATCATCGATGGGTCACCAAAGAAATGGTCCAGAAATATTTTATTACTTGTGGTGTAACCTGTGCTACAGACGGGAGTGAAGACAGCGAAGTAACATGTTTCAAGAAGGATCAACCTTGTAGTGCTGGTTTCGAAATGCTCAAAGAACAAGCTAGTTATATGAATACAACCGAAAGCAACCCATTTGTGGTAGATGAAACCGATATTGTAGAAGTATCGCCAGAAGAACTAATAATCGACGAAGATGAAGAAGGCGACGAAGATATTTTAATTTTATTGATCAAGATGTTGATAAGTAGATAAGTAGATCGTCCCATGAAAATATAAAGATTATAAGGAAAAATAAGAAGAAATTCATTTTTGTGTGTCACACGAATCCCATTTTATCCTTTTCGAAACATTTTGGTTTCAGCAAATTCAAAAATAAAAATAAGCGGATATTATGTTATACCGCGAATGATTATTTTGGTTTCCATTTTTCTGGACAAATACTTTTGATCCTTTAGTGTCAGTACTGCAAATTCTACGTTTACAAACTGTGCCTAATATAGCAATTGCTGTGTGTTATTTTATATTATATGAAAAGGTTTTTTCTGTTTTTTCTGCATCTTTTTTTTAGCTGTTTCCCTCTAAAACATCATTAAAAGAACCAGTCGAAAAGTTTAAACTCGCATCTTCGATCCCTGTAGAATTTGACATTAGTCAGTGACAGAAGAAGCTGAATATTTCTGTATTATATACTATTTTTATTTTTCCAATTTCCATTTTTTAGACATTTTTGTTTTTGAAAGAAAATAATCCAAACTCAAGCATTTTTCATTTCATTGCTTTATAGTTATAATAATATTATTGTTCTTGTAGTTTTGCATTATTTGACAAAAAGATAATTCTAACTGTTCATTATTGTGTTCTTGATAACCAATAAGTTATTGATAATTACCAACTTTGGTGTTAGAATCCAGGTTTCATCATGTGTCCCGGTATTGGGGCCTTTGCCTCGAATGTATTTCATGTGGGTAGGGCTATTAGACATCTGTTTTGCAATCTTTAACAGTGACATAGAACTTTGTTCTATCACACAAACATCACTTCAGTGGTATTACGGCCTGAGTCTAGTTTTAAAGCCACAATCAAAACAATAGAGACATGGATCGAAGCCTTGGTCTTGGTGGTAGGGACAGGTCATAAACAGGTCATATAAAAGTCCATGGGGTGTGGCATGTATGTTACTAGTTAACATTGTATATAATAAAAAGAAAGATAACAAAATAACAAGATAGCAAAATAACACTCAGAATTGTGTCCAGGTTATGGGGTCTTGCTCTACACAAGGTATATAATTCTAATGGGCATGGCTCGTCAATGTCTATTTGGCAATTTTAGTGGAGTAACATTGTTCAAATAAGATTCTTTTCCAAACAAGCCTCTCCTGGTGTGCATTTTCCAATCTTGGTCAGGGTTACGGGGTCCAGGTTGCAGGGTCTTGGTATATAAGGTACATATTTCTAATGGGCGTGGCTTGCTAATGTCTATTTGACAATTTCTATTGGATTTATACCTTTCAACCTTTCTTATTCAGCATGTTGTACTTTGTAGTTTTGTAGGTTTTAGTCCGGGTCCCGGTCCCGGTCCTAGGGTCCAATCATTAAAATCGTTGAGGCAAAATAGGCGTGGCATTATATAACATGGATTTAGTAAATACTGAAATATACTTTAAAAATTTCATATTAAATAATTCAGCATCAAAACAACTGTGTTAATGCACATTTTATGTGACATGACCCCCGTCTTTGTGCCAAAAATCGCAGCTATTTCCATTCAAATTTATGTCCAAAATTACCCTAAATTAGGCATACAAAACTTTAAATATCTCCAGTTCTAGGAAGACTAGAAACTTGGTTGACCCCTCGTTGGAAAGCTGAAAGTCTGTAGAATACGATGATAATGATTTTAAAAACTAATCCACACAAATAAAAAATGACCTGAAAGGCCTAACGAATGAGCTTGTCTACGTTTTCGATCAATGTCCGGAAGAACAAAAGCCACGGTAGTGTTGTTAAAGTCTAGGAACTTCCTCATTAAACAGACAACTTTCATCATTCCCCGATTGGAATTATGATGTGCAGATCTTTTGTCAAAACTGAAAAAAACCGTAAAGGAGATATTCCGCAATGTCTACTTCATCAATGAAATGTACCCTATTACCCCGTTTTTAAGCCCATGGGCTTAAAAGCGGATTTTTAATGTTGAGTAAGTTTTTTTCTTTCAAAAAGTGGTCCGCATTTAAGCCCATGGGCTTAAATCAGTAGAAGTGGTTGGCAGCCGACAAAAAACAAGAGGAAATGGATTGGAAGCCCCTGGACTATACAAAGTAAAGGGACCATATGTGTCCACAGAAAAAGGGCATTTACTAATTAAGGATTATTTAAGAAGGAACCCGTGTAAATTTGACTAATTTGTTTTAAAAAAAATGATGTACCTGAGAATGATTTTGTTTTTTCTCGAATGCTGAAAATGGGTCCGTATTTACGCCCATGGGCTTGAATCCGGATTTAAGCCCATGGGCGTAAATCTGAAGGGGGCTTAAAAACGGGGTAATAGGGTATCTATGGTTATTCTATCTACGGTGCGAGTAACAAATACAAATGCTGACTCACAGAAACATCTCTGGAGTGAAAAAATTCTTGAAAAACACGAGAAAGACAAAAAACGCCAATATAATCGTCGCATTATGAATGTAGAACATGGTACCTTTACACCATTAGTTTTCTCCGTTTGCGGTGCTATGGGTACGGAATGATCCATATTCCATAAATACGTTGCTCAGAAGACATCAAATGAAACAGAGGAACGGTACGAAAAGATAATTGGTATCATTCGATGCAAATTGTCTTTTTTGATCCTTCGTTGTTCTATGATATGTATCAGAGGTAGTCGTACGTTACATCGAAGTCAACTAATAGATGATTTTGAAATGGCTTTTGATTTGATAAGATGCAACTGAATCTTAGTTTTTCACAGGGTTATTTTGGGTCAGGCAAATGTTTCTGCCTTGACATATATGGGATTTTTGAGGACTGTGTGGTTTCTCCAGCTTATTGGCATTAGTCTTCTAATTTTTGTATTTAACTTACATTCAAGTTTTTGTCATTATGCTTTACATGATGTGTTGCACAACATGATAGAGTTCATTATTTTAATATGGTAAGTGTTTTTATTGTATAGTTTTCATTATTTCATAATATGCTCATTATCTATGGTTATTCTAAGACATTTTATTACTGGATAACTAATCCAAACTGAAGAAATCATTTAACCACAAAATTTCGATTGTAAGAATGAACAGCTCTACAGATTCCTTCCAGAATCCAGAAACATCTTTCATCCAAAGAAAATCACGATGATATCGGATCACATGGGTGCTATGCTATTGATCTCCCTTTGAAGCAACAGCCCAACTTTTTTATTTGAAGAAAATTGGTTACAACCTGATTTGAATTATCTGATACCTGGATAAGGCTTTAAAGCTTTTTCTAACCGTTCAAGTGGACTTTTACACTTTGAAACATCAATAAACAAGATTTCTAATGGACTTTAAGAATTATATTGCGTCCAGCTACAGAACTGCTGAATTTGAATATTTTATTTGTGACAATGGAATTCTACATGACTGTTGGAAATGTTATTCCAAAATATGACTGCTTTTTTTTATCATTTAATAATTGAATATGTTTCCATTTTATTTTGATATCCCAGAGTCAACAATTCCAACATAATTCTTAAATTTAAACTACCTTGCGCTAAAGGTACAGTCGATTGAAAGCAAAATCTTATCAGGGATATGTTAAAGCGTAGCTGGATGCAGAGCGAGATACGACAAACAAAAATGTTCATTGAATTTCTTTTGTTTTAAGAAAACAAAGACGGTCCTATGTGTGTTGTCAAAAATGGCGGCCAAGCGGCATGAAACGATCAAAATGATAAGTCACAAAAAGCCACTTGTTACTTCATCTATACGTTTTCTGTACAATCTCAGTTCAGGTAGACTTTTGTCAAGGAAGCTTTTAGACTTTTAAACAAGATTTAAATTGTATCCTGCCTTATAAGGATGATAAACAGCTATTTATAGCCTCGCACAGAGCGAAATCTGTTGGTGTTATATCGATGGAAGGAGGAATTCCCTGATATCCTGCTAATTGTCAAGGCAAGATAAAGCATTAAATTTATCAAATCTTGTGAAAATATAATCAGGGAAGACCACGATCTCCCACGACTTTCATTTTTCTGGGGCATATATCTACGCCATTTTCTTTTCGTCTATATCTTTTTCCGTCACTTTAATCACGTGACTTTCACTAAATTCTTGTATGTCATGTGATATTATTCTGAACTGCAAGGACACCTGCAATGAAATGGTAGAAATTTTCTATTTCAAAACAGACAAAAACTCGGTATGAATATCTACTATGTGCAAGAAATCGCTTCGTTTCACTGTGGTTGGGTTTATGGCTGAGTGTGTTGCGTCACTGGCTGCTTCAGTTTTCCTTACTATGTTTGTCTATTTTCATATGATTTTGCATTTTCAGATGTAGATGTGTTAAGATGTATGTAGACATGAATAGTAAGCTTTTATCTATAAGAAATATGCAGTCATGTTTTTGTTTTTAGATTGTGCATGAAATAGTAAGTAAGTAAGTAAGTAAGTAACGGGAGTTTTCAGTCCTTGGGCTTCCATCCGTAATGGTTGGTTCTTCCGCCCGCCGACTTGCAACTATTAGTTGACTTACCGCCAGAGATACGTATAGCATTGCTCTAACTTGCCCGAAGGCCAGTGTGCAGTCAGTCGATGGCTCCTAATGGGCTGACACGCTGCTTTTAAAGCGCATCGGAGTGGTGTATTTAGATGCGACATGACTGGACTCGAACACGAGTCGCAGCGGTCGCACTCAAAGGTACTAACCACTACACCATCGCTGCACAACTCGATTTTACAACAAGTCTTACAAACAAGTCTTACAAACAAGTCTTTCTAAAATACTTAAATGAGTGGCAAGAAGAGACAATGACTGTGTCAGGGACAAAAACAGATATAGCAGAGTTTTGAAAGTATTAGAATTACTGGTGATTAATGTTCGTGCTTATATAAATCAATGATAAAAATTCCTGACTTGATATTTCTTTTATTTGATTCCTCTAATAATTTAAGTGCAGAATGGTAGGCTAGATATGTAGCTACCCCTTTTTTTGAGGTTTAGATATCTGCATTTCAATGCATTCCTTTAATCATCAAGCTTGAGCCATTGTTATTTTACTTGGATGGAATTGAAGACTGTTTGTCCAATAAACTGAATCTTTTGTAAGCAAATAGTGCGCAGTGGCTGTGTTGATAATCCCAGCTTAGAACGATATGTTCAATGAAAGAAAGTTAATTGTTGTCAAATCTGATATGATAACTGGTAATGCATGAAAATACAAGATGACGTATAAGAGAGAGAATAGACCTCAATATTATTGCTGAAAAAGTGTTATCAAAGAGACAAAAATGCTGATTTTGGATGTTTTATTTTTCAGTTATGGGTGAATATTATACTTTTGTGTTGATACAAATTGCCTGCACATTACAGAAAATATATATGTAAAAAATAACAAAAATGCTATTAACCCATTTTTTGCTGTGCCTAAAAAAATGTGGTTATATTCTCTGAAATGTAATATATATATCTTCTTGTATATCGTACTGTTTAGTATTATTTCATTGTATTTTACATATTATATACATTGTCTATTTTATTTAGTATAGTTATCTAATTAATTTATTTTATGTATAATTATTATATTCAATTTTTCCCTTTGAGAACTACACATCATTACCCTAAACCCTTGGTTCTTTGTTCTTTTTGTCTTGTTAGGCATGCTAATCTAGGTTCTAAATTCTTAGTCCTTCTGTTCTTGGTCATTTTTTCAGCTTTTTAGATTTTCAGGGGTTTTTAGTTCATTATATATATTAGCATACATTTCTCTTCTCTGAAAGTGCTTGACAGTCAGGAACAATTTTACTTTATTTTAAAACTTGTTCAGTTAGCTGATGAATCCGTGAAGGAAGAAACTTAAAGTTCAACGAAAAATAGTTTTCTTCTTTTCATCCTTTTATAAGTATGTTTATATTTATATATAAGACAAAAAAACACACAAGAAATTTTGACAATATTTCGATTTATTAAAAATCTTTGTCAAGTGTTATGTTTATATTTATGTATACATGCAGTAGGTTCACATCAGTATTGTACTGCATTTTTCAACGACCTTCTTTACCAAATAAATTATCAATCTCTATATATCTATCTAACATGGTTTCAAATTCATTTTTGTTGAGCCCAACAAAATGCGACTTTCACTAGTCTTGTAAGTCAATATCAGCTATCTTGAGTTTTAAAATTTTTTTGAATTATGTTGCCAAAATTAATACATCTTTATTTGAAGGTCACATAACTTGTATATTTATTATCTGCAGAGGTCAATTTAGTATATTTGTGAATATACCAAGCCATTTCCCTCAAAATAAAACATGTGTTTTTTCAAAGCAGGCGTTCTAAATATATTTAAGCTAACGTTTGGGTAATTTTTAAGATGCTGAGCATATTACCCAGTTCACTTTTACACTTTTTTCTCCTGATCAAAATCCCAAATCAAAATCTTGTCGCTTTGAACACTATTCCGCGTATAGCCAGGATAAAATACAAGTCAAACAGAAGTTTGCGCGATTTATTTCACGTCTTTTCATTGGTTGAAAATACGCTTTCAAGCAATTTAATTGGCGAAAAAAAACAATCACATACATTCCTGAAATTCCTGACAACACACATAGAACATAGCAAAATCTATCGCTCTGCATCCAGCTACGCTTTAACATATCCCTGATCTTATCAATATAGCATTTTCCTATCAGTACTGTAGGGTGGCTACTCAATTCAGAAAGCATTTTCAGTTAATTGGATCTGAGTCTTCTGAAAGTAACTTTTTGTCCTTACTCCTAAGCTTCTGCTGCAACTACCTTTTTATTCGGGTTTTGCCAAAGTTCTACGTGTTTTTAACTGAGATTAGCTGTGATAATGATGCATAAGTTGAGGTGGTGAGCTCTTGGGCATAGAGTCTTTCAATTTTTCACGAAAATGAAAACGGAAAGGGCTAGACTTCATTTTAATGGAACGCAACCATCTGGCACACAATTCTCGATTATATAAGACAAATTTATAGAATTGGACGATTTTACTTTTATCAAAACAGTTTATACTTCCATCGGCTGAGCAGGATTTTAGTGTAAATTCACTTTAGTTTTCAATGTTTTGCCACTATTAATGATCACTGCCAATGCCTCACTTCTATATTGAGAAGGGGTAGGTAAGAATTATAAATATCTTTCTTTAAAACCTGACGAAACTTATTCTTTCTATACGATTTGACCATGACGACTCCCTTATACATTTTATTTGTTTGAGATCGCAAGGAGAATGCAACAACTTTCCTGACATTCTTGAGATTTTTTTCGATCAAAGTTTTTTTTTCGCTTGTATTTGTATCGTAGGGTTCTTGTTATCTTGTGTTTTCTCACAATTTCTCAACGGTTGAAAGGACGCTTTGATGCATTTAAACCTTCTAACTGAAAACTCTTCTTAAATTGGCAAATACCTGACATGTATATCCAATGATGTGAGCAAATGTTTCAGCTTACAAATCTTTGAAGAAATATCTAAAAAGAGGCTAAGTTATGTTGTTACCGAAAGAGTTATTTATTTATTTATTTATTTGGTATTCTTTTTCGAGGCTAGCCTCACTCAGTTGCTCAGTTTCCAGGAGGGGCCCCAGCTTAGGTTGGAGGCTCCGAAGTATTTGACACTATCATGAGTGACACAAACCCAATTAAGGGCTCTGGATGACCTCCTGCAACACCCGATGTATCATCTACCCAATTTTCCTCACATGGCATGTGTCGATTCAGCACCAATCAAATGTGCTCCGTGCGAAATTTCATGAAAACTGAAGAACTTTGCAAATTTGATCCAAATTTGGCCTTAATTTAGTCAAACCTGTCAACATAATTGTGGAATTCAAGATCAGCACTTTCCAATTGTGCTTTGTAGAAATCTTTATGAAAATTGGTAAACTGAAAGTGCAAATTTGGCTGAAAATACGAGTTCGGCAACGATGTCATGTAGGCGTTGCAGTTCATAACTTGGAGTAGTAGTAGGAGCAGGAGCAGGAGGAGGAACCACGGGGATTTTAAATACTTTACTTCACCACGGGTGTCCTAAAGTCAAAAAGAAAACTTACAATAGAAACTTATAATTATTTTGGACTGTGATGATTCTTTTATGACTAAAAAGAAATTCTCAACGTTTTTAAGTGAAGAGTGTCTTTATAGCGTTTGTGAAAGACGTTTTATAGATGAGCTGCAAAGGCGTCTTTAAGACGTTTCGTAAAAACGTTTCGTTTTTGAAAGACGTTTTACACAAGACCCTTCAAAGACGTCTTTATGACGTTTGTGAAAGACGTTTTATGGATGAGCTGTAAAGGCGTCTTTAAGACGCTTCGTAAAAACGTTTCGTGGAAAACGTTTTATGAAAGGGTAGTAAAAGATGTCTTTGAGACGTTCCGTAAAAGAGACTTTTTGAAAGAGCTGTCAAAGACGTCCGTAACAGTATAAGACGTCTTTCACATTAGACAGGTGAAGAAGTTCATTTCGTGCATGCAATGAATCTTCATGATGAAGACATTGAGATTTGTCTCTGCTCATTATTAGGAAGGATGTTTTTATTTTCCAAAAAAACGCGAAAAACTCGAAGTCATGTGTCAAACATTTTCTTGAAATTTTGTTTCTATGTTACGTCACTATCGTTATTGTTGGCTTCAGTTCAGTTAGCACAAAACTAAACATTTCACAGGTATTTTGATCGATCTAGGAAAACAAAATTTACTGTATTCATACATTTTACACAGTGGGCAGAATAGCCAAAAAGTCACTGCAACGAGCAGCGTATTCATAGTGGATTTATATCTTCTATACCAATAAAGTGGAATCCAGGACCCGAGTTCCTGTCTAGGTGCAACACTGCACTTGAAATTTCATTTCTATTTCATGGAATGTTACTATGGTTTGTCAAAGAGCGTTTCAGTTTTAATAGACCTTTCCCGAATTTCTGTTTAAACACCGTGTTATGGCCTAGCTTCTAAGTTTCGCCTCTTTTTCAAACTCTTAATTACTTCTAATTATTCCACTGGGGAACTAAAAAAACGAGTAACTACTACTTACTGAGAACATTATGCAATTAGAAAAACAATAAAGAACATAGAAACGAGGCGAAACTTAGAAGCTAGGCCATAACACGGTGTTTAAACAGAAATTCGGGAAAGGTGTATTGCTGCCCTAAAAGCTTTCTCTTTCCTATAATGATGAATAATTTTTGTGGCTAAGGCAAGCAAACTAACACATGGATTGTTTTAGCCTATTTACAAAACAAACATTTGACAGGTGTTCTGATTATTCTAGCAGAGACATTTGAAATCAAAACCTCTATATTCATACATCTTACACAGTGGGCAAATTTGTCACTGTGTCAAAATATCATGTTAATTATGTATTGATATCCACGGAAATGTACTGCTTTTCATGATTATCAACAAATTTATCTATTGCTTAAAATACTTTCGAATGGATGATATGTTTATTAAGAAATATTAAGCGAGGACCACAAGCAAAAACAATTTTATAGAACCAACAATTGTTAAACAACTATCACATTGAAGTTTAATTATAATGTCCTATTTAGGCTGAAAAAAAATGTGAGAAAAATATTCATTGAAAGTCATTTGTCAAAGTTTTTTAATAGCTATCAAGCGGCCATATATTAGAACGCAAATTCACACTTGCGCAGTAGAAAAATTTAGGGAGCATCATAAAAAATTAAGTTTGTGGTAAATTTCATAAGTATATGTTACATTTGTCGGTGTAACAGTTGTCAAATTCTCATTTTCTCAAACAATTTCATTGTGTTACCACATTATAAGGATTAATGGCATTATAAACAAGTAAAGATTTTCGAATTCAGAATAAAACCAAGCCGCCAGGTAAAATTATGTAACTCTGACATGCTTTTCTTTTTTCGCTGTTGTTGTTGTTGTTGTTGTTGTTGTTTTTGTTGTTGTTTTGTGTTTTTATATTTTGCTAAACGATAAAAGTTTAGCACGTGAATGCTGAAGAAATCTTTACGACTGCAAGGGTATTTCATTTTTCTTACTATCCGAACCTAGCATGATATTGCACGTCATCAAAATGTCACTTCCCGTGAAAGAAAATGGTGTACATAATACGGTCTTAATTCAAAATCGCATCCATGTGTCGAAAGTATCTTTCAAATATTTGAATGATCAAAATTTCCTGAAACATTCGAAAGTGTTATGATATTTTAATTTTACTATTTCATTATTTCACAGTTTATATGCAGTTCACTCATATCTTAGGTGGATTTGATTATTAAATTTTTTACATGATGTTCAAAACAATAGTTTTCCAGAATTTAGATTGAATTATATCAAGTGAGTATTGTTTTAGTACAAGCTTTTGAACGCAAAATGCAGAAATCCCCATGCTTGTTTGACTCTTTGTTTCGATATATTTGAGTAAATAAATTAACTGTTCACAAATTATAAGTCGTAAATCCATGGTTTTTTTTAAAAAAATGATTACTGATTCAAAGAATTCAAAGAATGTATTAACTGTTTTTATTAAATGTAGAGGAGGGGTTCAAAAGTTTTACCATTTTTACTTTTAAGAAATATTTATTCTCTACCATTGACGTATAAAAACAAAAATATCTGATAATTAAAAAGGAAGGGAAAATTCAAGAATTGGGAATGACAAGTTCATCATTCAAATTATCACAAGCGTATTAGTATCAAATGTTCAAGCAACTGTTGATTGACATATCTGTCGGAAAACACGGAATAGGAGATAAAGGCTATGGTTTTGTAAGTTTTAATCAAACAACAAAAACTAAAGAAAATGGTTGGTGCAAGTGTAGTGGAGCTGGAACACTTTATATGGATCATATCATAACAAGACCTTCGTGTTGCACTGAAAAGGAAATAAAAGACTTGACAGGTAAGGGTTGCAGTTATCGTGGTGGTTAAGGATGGCCTAACAGATCGTGTTATCATTGATGTTTTTGGTATTTTTCAAAGCGTTTGATGAGATTAGGCCAGCAGAATTTTTCGGGAGATTTCATAGTCTGGATTTAAAAATCTTTCGGCGTTTGCAAGTTCAATTTTCTTAAAAACGTTATTTTAAGACTATATTCAAAGTATACTTAATATTGCGCAAATAAGACTTACCAAGCTTTCCATGCAGGCCAATAAGCCTCATATGACATCAGTTGTTCCTTTTTTCCCTTTTTTGATTTGTATAATGGTGGAAGAAACATATGAAAACTTTTCTCTTGCAATTGGTTCGTCATCGGTACTGTTAATGCCATTAGTATCAGTCGTCTCTTTAAGGCAACCTCCAATAAGCACTCCCCTCTCAAAATCGTCAATATTTCCTGTTCTAATAAGAACCCCTAGACATCCTTTATTATGCAAAAGAAAAGACCGTATGTAAAACTAGACGCGTCTCTTAGTCACAATGACCAAGTTATAAGATGTGTGTTAACATCATTTAAACACCTTCTCATAACAATTGATTGATTGAAAAACCTGAAATATATAGATAAAATCTTTCCCATTTTTCTTAGATTGTTATTTCCGTACTTTTACTAGACACACAAAATCATTTTCACTTGGGAATACTGTGAAGACTATAAATTCAATTGCATTATGGGATGTTAAAAACGGAAATGGATTTTGGAATGAGAATTGGACGAATGAAATGAAGAAATATACTACATACAATGGAAATATAATAACAGTAAGAAATCATGGAGATATAAATTTGGAAATTAAGATGTGTTTTTTCAACACGACTTTAAAATGCAAAACATTCCATGATTAACCTCACTGTTCAATTGTTATTTATTGTTTCTGCATCAAAATAGAGATTTAGGCAGCAAAATACACCAAAAAAGCGACTTCAACACATTGTTTGGAACTTAGTCTTTGTCGAAACCTTCATCTCAAAAACATTCCTAGTTGAATAATGTAATGATGTGTTATCTGCAACCAACTAAGTCAGGAATAACGGGTAAATACTAAATACCTGTAACATGGCATTTCTCCTTAACAAATTTTTCTTTAACAAGTTATGTGCAAATGCAATTCCAGACTTGTTAAATGTTAAATTTTCGTATTACATTTCATGAAATATGCCATCCTTGAAACATCAGTGGAAGTACTGTGCAATTTAACTGTACACTTAAGTGCATACTGTACAGATTAATCCTTTACTTATTTTCTTTAGATGGAGACAATACAAAAGCTTTACTTTGAAGGTTTACTCCTACAAATATCGATGCAAACATCAAAGCTACTAGTATGTGAAAGGGATGAAATCCTGTAAGGTTAAAGCATTTCATGATATGCGCTGTTGAGGATCAGAGAAAATTCATGTATTCTCAAACAGCTCCTAAAGTTCATATCAATCATAAAAAACTGTCAGCAAACAATTATTTTCTTATAGATCTTCTAAGGACAGAGACCATTTTTTCATACTAAAATCAAAGCGATGTAACAGGAAGAAGAACAACACACAAATCAAAACCATCAAAAACACTAAAATAAAGACATCACCACCAATACGAACATCCTTCACAACTTCAACATTTTTGATCAAGGACATGACACTTGTAATCCCAGTTTCAGTACCTTGTATAATCATCGTCATCTTCATGTTCATCATTATCAGGTAAAGTTATAGACGGTGTGGAAAAATACACACATTTGCAGAACTCGTCTTTATATAGGGACGAACAACAACGCAGGCTCAAAAAATATCTTCTTCCTATATGTTTGGAGCAGGCAAAATACAGCAATCGCTTCTTTTCCTTTCGAACATACTTGTGGTTCCTAACTTTAAAGGAAATTCATTCTTCAGGCTAAACAAACGATTGTACGAAATCATCGATAAAACTGAAGATATCCAAATAAAACCAAATCCTCTAGAAATTGGATCAAGTTTGAACCAAGGTTTGTATGCAGATGTTAAAGCACCAAAGATACCTCTGAATGCAAAAATTTACTGAAAAAAACAACATCAAAGAATAGACAGCAGGAGAATATGAGATTGCCCCTGATGAAGATGAAACAATAGATATCGAAGTAGAAGGAAATTCACCACAAGTTGAATCAAGTTTGTAGCAAGGTTTGTACGCTGACGCAGAAGCAAGTGCTTATCAAGGCTTGTATGGAGATGTTAAAACACCAGAAATACCTATGAATGACAAATCTAATGAAAGAAACGACGTCAATGAATGCACAGCAGGAGAATATGAGATTGCCCTTGATGAAGATGAAACAATAGATATCGCAGTAGAATGAAATTCACCACAAGTTGAATCAAGTTTGTATCAAGGTTTGTACGCTGACGCAGAAGCAAGTAATTATCAAGGCTTGTATGGAGATGTTAAAACACCAGAAATACCTATGAATGAAAGATTTAACTCGTGCTTTGTGTTTTTTCTTTGAACCTGTATGAGTGGAAATATATACAGTAGGCAGAAAGAGTGCTCACATTTATTCGCTAATAATCAATGGTCTCGAGATGATCCCCTAGGAAACATGGCAAATGCACAATGGCAATTGAGGATTTGTTTCCAAGTCAAGGTCTTGTTTTTTTCGGGTATGTTTTTCATTATTGTGTAGCACTTCATACACATTTTAGTAGGATGAATATCTGTTACACCATTCTCTATATATATGAAGAAGGCTGTGCTTGACCTTTGTAATCGTTAAGAATTTTCCTTGATATATAGGGAGAGTTTCCACACGTTCTGCATAGCTTAGAAACATGTTTTTGTGGGGTCTCTTCCATATTGTTTGCAACAGGCAAAACGCAGCAATTAGTAAGTTTAGAAGATACACCAGATCAACAAGTCGTTATACAAAATTTTAATCCTGAGTCCTCGTATAAACCAAAGGTGCTTATAGCAAGTAACCAAATCGATCAAGCAATTCCTCAAGCACCCTTCACAAGATATCAACCTCCTCAATTGCTTGCAGCAGCACAACCTTATCAAGCACAAACAAATCAAGAATTATTCTTGTAAATGGCGGAACTGTCATCTACATGGATTGGTCAACAACCTGTTGCTTCATCTGCACAACATTTATCCACAGCTCAAACTCCGATACAAAGACTAATTTTTAATGGACCTGATGGCAAACAGTATGCTTTAATACCCATCAATACACTGACTTGTTATCTGCAAGTGCAACTTCATCAACAGTGTTTTATAGTGTCGTTGCATGCATATCTTCGACAGAAATTGTGAGACCAGAACGTCAAGCACAGTCGAAGGAGCCAAACACCATTGACGATGCCACGTCTGATTGACTTGTGAAAGATAAAAAGAAATCACCACCGTGATTGTACGACAATAACTGTGAAAAGTAATTTCAATTGACTTGTCAGGATGTTCTCTACTTTTTTTATTTTTTTTTTTTGCTGTTGATGCTATCAGTTTCTATCTGGTATTTTGGTAGGTTGCGATTATAGGGTCCTACTGAAAATTACTCCTTTCTGTGTGGTTTTCTTTATATCTTCAAGTTTCTACACTAGGTTTATAAGGATTAATCAAAAGGCTCTCCATTAAATTTAATTTGAAATCATTGTTCTCAGAACAACGAATACGGAATTCGTCATGTGATGAAAAGCGATTACAATTTAAAAAAGTGTCCCTAATGGA
This sequence comes from Turritopsis dohrnii, assembly GCA_027922465.2. Classification (NCBI taxonomy): domain Eukaryota; kingdom Metazoa; phylum Cnidaria; class Hydrozoa; order Anthoathecata; family Oceaniidae; genus Turritopsis; species Turritopsis dohrnii. The sequence continues at coordinate 340,855 of BQMF02000306.1, forward strand.
CATCGTGTTGTACAAACTAGCCTTGACGCTGTTACCTATAGCGCGTTTACAGGCTCTAACACTAAAATCGAGCTTAGTGTAACCATCACATTTCGTTAGGTGAGAATTATTTTGTTCTCCATTTTTGGAAAAATGAGCCCCGATTGTTTTCAAGCTTTTCAGGATCAGGATTGTTTTTTTGCCGTGAGCTTTTTCGAGAAAGCACAAAATATTCTTCAAACGTCAGTTTTATCTTGTTGGTTTCAGTGAGGTTATGAAATTTAAAACTTAATTTTCTCATTTTAAAAAAATTGGAGATAAAACAAAATAATTCTCACCTAACGATCTGGCATTGCAGCCAGAATGCATAAAACAGCGATTCATTTTGTTGATGTGTTTATATATATCTATGCATCAATATGTGCATTTACACAGTTATACAGCTAAATATTGTTCAATAAATAATAATAATAATAATGAATCAAAGAGTTTCTGTGTATTTTACATAGGCACCTGATTTTAGAGAAACGTTGATTTTTTTTTTCTGTTTTCCCCATACTAACTCTCCTTTAATGAAAATCTACAATCTTTAATTCGAAACTCCGCGACACAAAAATCATTAGATGTGACCTTCCATTACTCTGTATAACTATGTGTTAAATCCTTCCGGTACCTGGTTCTTCCACAATCAAGTTGCCATTTGCTTTGTTTTTGAATTCCCACCAACCGACAATGACGTCCTCGGTCAGTGGTCTATCCTCATACATGTCTTTAACTTCTGCGGGACTCAATGTCCTATTGTAGATATAGAATCTATTTAATTTGCCTTCAAACATTTGATTAGGATTGTCAACGAAAGAATTGTCCATATCTTGTCCAAGTATTAAAGTACTGTACTCTCTGGAAAGTGTTCTTGGAATTTTCCTGTCGCTCGAGTTTCCAAGTCAAAGTGTCCATTATAGTAGAATTTGATGTGACCAGTTGCATTCCACACCCAACAGATATGTGTCCACTCGTTCACTGAGAAATTTAGGTGTCCTGTTGAATCATGTGAATCTCCCCGCAACAATCCTTGGATGCCCTTTCCTCTTAACCATATCGCAAAATCATCTTTTTCGTGACTTTCTTTGCTGATATTAGGGCTCCAGTAAGTGAATATTGCCTTCAAGTCATAATCTGGTTTGACATTCAACGAATACCAAGTACATACCGAAAGTGTTTCACTTTTTGAAAAGAAGACGGACGTTAAGTTGGGAAGATTTTCTAGGGTACGACTTTTGAAGTTAATTGTGAAGTTAACATCTAAAACGAAAAAGACATGATATCTATATCAAACACTTTCATTAAAGAAGTTTCATAAATCAAACACAAATATAGAGAAATGTGCGTAATAAGGGAAATTTGATCGACCTACGAATATAAACAAGACCCAGAATATTTCAGCTTCCCTTTGAAATTCTGAAAGGTAATGGAATAATCAGGAGTAATGACGTGTGTATGTACCTTTACATTTATCTTTCCCGACGCGCAAGTAACCACGTTTACAGACATAAGTTGGAGAGTTATTCACCAATATACGCTCTGCCTTGGAGGGACAGAGACTGCGCCTGTCTATAAGAGTATTCGAGATACACAGCTTTTATACAATAATATTATATAATAATAAGTTACTCTTTATTATAAGCAACACATTTGTAAGCAACATTTGTAACCTCAGAAACGTAAGCGACAGTACTACAAGAATCTTGGATAAATTAGCAACATGAAATAATGCAGCACTAACATAGGTACAACACATTTCTTAAAATTGTTACGCTATGTTAGTACAATGGGGTTCAGTACTAGCTTGTTTGCTCTATTTTATGATCTTATCGTCCTAAAAATGTAACTAGATATTTTAATCAAGGAAGTAATACGCACTGAATGGTTTTCAAGACAGCGACATAGATATATTTTCGATTAATGCGTACAACAAATTAAGCAACGTTAGTACCAAAACATGGTCAGCTTTTAAGCAATATTACTACGAATGCCTGAAGTTGGTTGCATTAAAAGACGTATATCAACAGAACTCACAGATATTAAATGAAACCTAAAAATATCTTCAGTCGTAGACCGAAGATTTGTCGAATCATAAATAAAAAATATTGCAATGTCTTGAAACTCAGAAATGGAAGAAGGAAAAGATACTCTGATCTTTCATTTTTAAAAAGATTCAAACTTAATGGTTGCTTTGTTATTGCTTAAACATTGCGTAAGATTTCATTTAAAAATAATAATAAAATAATTTTGCTAAATCAAAAAAAGTGTTAAGACATTGCTTTCGTATTTGTTCAACTTTTCAACTCACAATATCGAATATATTTTTTAAAAATTTTGATATTCGAGCCTGTTTGTTGATATATATAAACATCCTTTTCTGAAATTCATATTCTCTTCTTGCTGGATTATGCCTTCTGTATGAAAATATAATGCTACAAGCAGCAGATAGAAATGTAAAAAACATATAGCAACGATAATTAAGTGATAATCACGTGCATCACATTGATTGATTGATTGACTGATCAGTACTCACAACAATTTGAAGTAGAAAAATTTAGAATCACTGATATGCCTAGAAAAACAAAAATTTGTGCACATTTTTAGTTTGGGGAAGTGAAATATTGACTTACCGCTCGCACACGTGTAAGGATTGACAATCTCGTAGTAACTCGTTCCAGGCTGACTTATAAAGGATACTGAATCAGACCTGTCCACGAACAATAAATCACATATCATTGGATTGTCCTTCCGCCATAAATTAAATGATTTACATATAGGATTGGCAAGGCAGCGATGTTGACACTCGAATGATCGTTTGACTGCATATCTTACATATTCGGATGTTTCTATGACCTTGTCTTGATGAATCATTTCAAATGTCGCTTGTCTGCTTCTGTATCCGCGGATGATTGCAGTGTTTGTGAAAAACAGCAGAAATAATGCCATAGAAATGATAGAAAATTTCATCTTTGACGTTTTTTCCTTTTGATGTGATGGTGCTAGTTACAACGAACAACTTCTTATAAGCAAACTTTCACCAATTTTATTGCTCGACTAATGGATCTACCTTTTGCCAATACGTTAGTCACGAATAGTTAATGCTAAACAAAAAATCATCCCATAATAGTTTGATCATAACTTGCTTGAACTTTTTATGACATTTCGTTAGGTAAAAATTATTTTTCCAAAAATAGAATTATTTATTTAAAATTGTTTAGGACATACGTGACAGACCTTAAAAATGAATGTTTGATGACATGGTTACTTTTTCAGAATGTTGGTTTCAGTTGCAGGCTGGCCAGATTTGATGAAAAAACTGGCGCATCAATACTTTCGCTATATTACTAATACATATTGCGGTTATAGAACTAGCTGCATTGACCGACTGATTTATAACCATTTCATTTCACAGATTACGTGAACGTTGAATCTTCTGCCTAAACACTTGCAGCTGGTATCACCCTAAACCTTTTAAGGATCTTATTAAGTGTCATGATGTTATAATGCTGCTTCACATTGGGTTTTCCAACATTTTTTAAATGTAAAAAGAATAAAGATACCCGAAAATGTTGATCACTTAAGCTTGGTTCTCACTAGGCGATAAGAGCGCGCTAACCACAGTGCGCATGATGCGCCTTGTTCTTAGCGCCTAGTGAGAACATACAAGTACCTGCTTAGCGCCTTCTTATCTACTTGATATCGCCTTCTTATCCCCTTTTTTGAAATCAAAAAATTTTGATATTTTTTCTGTGCGATAACAGCGCGCTTAACTCACTTTTGTAAACTTCAAAGGAAAACCGACGAAAACATACTCAAAGTGAGCTTTTTTCCTTGTTGTAATTAGATTTACAGTAGAATCTTATGTAGAAACTGTGTTGAAGAAAAAATAAAAAATAAAAATGTCAGATAAAATAAAAAAGTTAACATTAAAAGAAGAGGAATTACTTGCTATTCAAGTTCAAAGTTACCCTTGCTTATTCGATAAAAGCGACAAAGGATATAAAGAAAAAGATTGTGTGTCAAATGCATGGCAAGAAGTTGCAAATTCACTAGAGTTTCTTGAATTTTTTATTGATTGCTGCCATTTTACTTTTTTTCTACTATTTCTTCACGTGCGCTACGTAAAAAGAGCTAAACTTTGTTCTAGTGAGAATATCTGTTAAAAATCAGAGTACCTGTAGCGCGAATTGAAAAACGAGCTAAGAAATCAAGCGCACTGTGGTTAGCGCGCTCTTATCGCCTAGTGAGAACCAAGCTTTAAGGTGAAGATTTTCCTTAAAATTATATCTTTATTAATTCAGAGTCAAGGTAGCAGTTTGCTAACCAAATTAGAACATCTATAGCTAATCTTTCAGATTTTTTGGAACTTTTGCTGAACAAGTAAAACATTTTTACGGTAAAAGGGGAAGTCATTTATAGAGCTTGTGCAAACATGACCAATTCAACCAAAATCAATTGTGCTATGACATCTCCTATACGGTTAATGTGACGTGTCGATTATATAGGTTGATCCTTTCGTCTAAAGGATTAAGTTTTTTTTTTACTTTGTATGAAACGTATAATTTCAAATGTAGCGCGTAAATGTTTCTACTTGATTTATGGTTGGATCAAAATGTACAATGTAATATCAAATCGATTGAACTATTCCAACGACATAAAGGAAATATAATATAGCTCCTGCATACTTAATCTTAAAGCTGATGCTTTCCAAAATTGGAGATAGAACAAAATAATTCTCAACTTATGATTTGTAATGTTTCGATCTATGGGTTATTTGATTGGCTGAATGAAAGCTGATGTCTTAACACGTTTCTCTTGCATATTGTGATGATAACATTTAAACAGCATAACATGCATTTCCTTCTGCCACCATCAGTGTAAAATGAGTTGCAAATAAGAGTTTTTACATTTGTTTATGTCTACGCCTCCTAGCACCATTAAGTTATATATCCAAACGTATTAAATAATTTAATTCGAACCAAATCGTCAAACACTAAGCACGTCAATTGGAAGATGAATTATTTATTTAAAATTGTTTAGGACACACGTGCCAGACTTTAAAAATGAATGTTTGATGACATGGTTCCTTTTTTAGAATGTTGGTTTCAGTTGGAGGCTGGCCAGACTTGATGAAAAAACTGGCGCATCAATACTTTCGTTTTATTACTAATACATATTGCGGTTATAGAACTAGCTGTATTGAACGACTGAATTATAACCATTTCATTTCACAACTTACGTGAACGTTGAATCTTCTGCCTAAACACTTGCAGCTGGTATCACCCAAAACCTTTTAAGGGTCTTCTTAAATTTCATGATATTATAATGCTGCTTCACATTGGGTTTTTCAACATTTTTTAAATTTTAAAAAGAATAAAGATACCCGAAAATGTTGGTCACTTAAGGCTAAGATTTTCCTTAAAATTATATCTTTATTAATTCAGAGTCAGGTTAACTGCTTGCTAACCAAATTAGAACATCTGTAGCTAAACTTTCAGATGTTTTGGAACTTTTGCTGAACAAGTAAAACATTTTTACGGTCAAAGGGGAAGTCATTCATAGAGCTTGTGCAAACATGACCAATTCAACCAAAATCAATTGTGCTATGACATCTCCTATACGGTTAATGTGACGTTTTGATTATATAGGTTGATCCTTTCGTCTAAAGGATTAAGTTTTTTTTTTACTTTGTATGAAACGTATAATTTCAAATGTAGTGCGTAAATGTTTCTACTTGATTTATGGTTGGATCAAAATGTATAATGTAATATCAAATCGATTGAACTATTCCAACGACATAAAGAAAATATAATATGGCTCCTGCATACTTTATCTGAAAGCTGATGCTTTTGCAAACCATACATTATTTCTTATATTATCCATACATTATTATACAAGGAACTACTGTCAAGGAATTTTCATCAAACGTTGATGAGATAATTAACTTTTAGTGATCTGGTACTGCAAGCATCATTAATACTGCGCATCTCTCATATCAACGTGAAGCATTTACTGAAAATCGGAGTTTCCAACATTTAACTAATCGCTAGTTAAGCTTTTTCTACGATAAAAACAACATAAAGATATTGCATATAAGATATTCAATACGTCATTTAAAATATTTCATTTCAATAATAATAGTCAACTATAAATTTTCCATTCAGCTGACCTCTCTCTATTGATTTATGGGAAATATAATTATCACTTTCTATCTGAACCTCCATAGTACATGTTCAAATAAGCACTTATGCATTTCTTGGCATATCGCTGATTATTGCAAGCCAATACAGCGCACTATAAAAACATAGACGTATTAATGACGTCTTCCGTTTACTGGATTATTGCCAACTTTAAAATCCCCTAGGTTTAATTAATCCTGTTGTCGTCAATTTCTAACGCCTTTTGCAGGAAATCTATGTTCCAAAAATTCTGTAGGATGCAGAACTTGTAGATGAACATAGCATTTAGTATGACGTTTCAATTTCATCGTCGTTTACTGTTCATAACAATTCATCAATCAATACTATATAATATCACAAGTATTCTAGACATGATTTCTGTGGTGCATCCAAACGAGCATTCGCTGAAGGTGCTTATCTACGTTTTTGACCAATGTTCGGAAAAACAAAAGTCACGGTAGTGTTGTGAAAGTCTAGGAACTTCCCCATTAAACAGACACCTTTCATTCCCCGATTGGTAAATTCACTCGCGCATGATGAATCGCCGCCAAAGGGAATTGAACCCCGATCTCTCGCATGAATTACTAGAGTGCCTCACGAAAACTAAAACGAAGAGGATCGAATAATAGTTGTTCATGGTTTTATTTCATCTAATCATATTTATTTCCATAAATCGTCTTTTACGGACCACATAACGTAAAACTTTAGGGTGGATGTTGCGCAGCTTTGTCTTACAAGATCCAATCAACTGGATCAATGCTTTTTTTGATTTCGTCTGGTTAAGCGTGCATATATTGTGTGTATGTATTGTCTAATTCTAGATATATTGCGTAATATGAGAGACCTCCGTTCTGTAATGATAACCGCATTTTGTCAAAAGCACTCACAGCCGACACTAACTTAATCAAGTCTTTTATCGCTATTTTCAAGTCCAGTCTGTCTTTGCACCGACACGGTGTAGTGTTCTACGCGTCAAAAAACATCTACTGTTCTATTAAATTAATGATGAAATTCAGTGATGCAGTTTCTGATAATATTGTGCCAGTTTAGGTTGTTACACCAGTAAATGCAGTAATCAACGGTAAATATTGCAATGTCGCCCGTAAATGTCGCAAATCAACAGTAAATGTCGCAAACACAACTGTGAATGTCGCAGCAGCAAATGTCGCAACAAAATCGATGATCAACAGTAAATGTCGCAAAGATAGAAATCCTTTACCTCATCCACTTATCAATGATAAATGTCGCTATTCGCTACAACAAATGTCTCAATTTACTACAACAAATATCATTAGCCAGATCACTCAGGGAAAGATGAAAAATAAGAAAGAGGTTATTGAAAAGTGCTTCTTCATTCACAAATAGTACAAAAAAAACTCAACTTCAATGTAATCTCAAAATTTACAGGTATTATTTTCTGACGATTTGTTCTAGCTTTGTGTGTAACATTTTGCAAACTTGCAGAATATGTTTTTAAGTTTATACTTTGCTTAACTGGTACTGAATTTTGAAACGATAAAAAATACGATAATTTCTGCTAATTATGATTTAAGATTACAACTTTTTCCATAGGTTTGTGAACATATGAATGTTTCTTTTAATAATGTGCATAGATACTAGTTTTTGTATTGTTCGAGAAATTAATGGATCGTACCAGTTTCAACGTAATGCGTACACTTTAAAAATCTTTTCTGTGCAACTGTCATTTAATAAAACAACAATAACGAAACCGAATTAACATTCAGATCGAGGTCTTAGGGACAAACTACATGATCCCGGTTAGCCAGGATGAAATTTTATCCCGCCTTGCCGAGGCCTTGGCTTCCGGGTCAAATCTTTATAAATTTCCCATCGCGATTACATGATAAAATTTTCATCCCACCTATCCGAGTTCTCGGCTATCAAGAGCCGGGATCTCGGTTAGGCAGGATGGAATTTCCCCATTTAGTCGCTTCATTCCGGTCAACTAGGACAAATTTCAGGTTTGAGCATGCGTAGTTTGTCAAAACTTCAAAAAACAAAAGGTTGGTTTCATCCCATCCCGCCTAAACATCTAGTTGAAATTCATCTCGGCAAGGTAGGATGAAATTTCACCCTGGCTAACCGGGATCATAATAATCAGCCCCTTAAATCCCTGAACGTCATCACATATGTAGAAAGTGTAGGAAGATGTGCTTTTGGATTTCTGCGTAAGCAAGAAATACATTACAACCGGTTTTGGTTCTTCTTTTTCTTAGCTACTGTCCAAACTTAGCGTTTTTTTTAAATTTTGTGCGCGCCTTTGCATGGAACCAAAGCACCGTGCATTGCATGTCAGCGAAACATTTATAAAAGTTTCTGTGATCAATATTAAATAGATTTTAAAGAATCATATTTTACGATGAGACAAGAAGCCGCTTGGGTTGAAGACTTCAGGACGTAACACAAAAATACATTGCCGAATTGCCAAATCATGGTCAAAACTAACAAAATGACTGGCAAATTCCAAATCAACATCTTCCATTTGTGCTTTGTACAAATTTTTATGAATCAAATTTGGCACAAATTGTCCCTTTTTAGTCAAAGCTGAAATAAATGACTGTCAAATTCGAAGTCAACACCTTTCAAATGTGACCTGTGCAAAATTTTGTGAAATTTGAAGAACTTTCTAAATTCCGTCCAAATTTGGCCCAAATTGTCTAATTTTAGTCAAGTCTGACAAAATGAAATCAGCACCTTTCAAATGTAATTCACGCAACATTTCATGAAAATTGAAGGACTTTCGACATTTGGTCCAAATTTGGCCTAAATTTAGTCAATCCTGTCGACATAATTGTGGAATTCGAAATCAGCACTTTTCAACTGTGCTTTGTGCAAATTTTTATGAAAATTGGTCAACTGAAAGTCCAAATTTGAAAATACGAATTCGGCAACGATGTCTTGTAAGCGTTGCAGTTCATAACTTGGAGTAGTAGTAATAGAGCAGTAGGAGGGATCACGCGTATTTTAAATACTTTACTCCACCATGGGTGTCCTAAAGTCAATTACTCAACCACTGGTGTCCTTAAGTCTGATTTTACAGCAATCCTTATGCCTGTAAGGGCATCCTGTTCGCTTTCTGCAGTTCTGTTTGCTTAAACAAGTTTGTGTCTAAATTATGCGGAAAAACACCATATAAGACGTATAATTCAGACAACATTCAAAAAACATTTTATGGAAAGCCCTTTGAAGACGTCTTTATGACGTTTGTGAAAGACGTTTTATGGATGAGCTGTAAAGGTATCTTTAAGACGTTTCGTAAAAACGTTTCGTGGAAGACGTTTTATAAAAGGGTAGTAAAAGATGTCTTTGAGACGTTCCGTAAAAGTGACTTTTTGAAAGACCTGTCAAAGACGTCCGTAACAGTATAAGACGTCTTGTGTTTACTGGGACGACATCATCACTGCAAAATTAGACAGGTCAAGAAGTTTATTCATGTCGTGCATGCAATGAATCATCATGATGAAGACATGGAGATTTGTCTCTGTTCATTATTATGAAGGATGTTTTCATTTTCCAAAAAAAACTCGAATAACTCGATATCATGTGTCAAACATTTTCTTGAAATTTTGTTTCTATGTTAATCTTCTGGGGTAACGATAGTTCGTTACCCTAGAAGATTTCAATTTTAAGCACTACACTCAAAGCTTTCCTTTCCTATTAATTTTTCCTGCAACTTGTTGGCTTCAGTTCAGTTAACACAAAACTAAACATCTCACAGGTATTCTGATCATTTCTAGCAAAACAAAATTTATTATATTCACACATTTTACACAGTGGGTAGAATAACCAAAAAGTCACTGCAACGAGCAGCTTATTCATAGTGGATTTATATCTTCCTTCCAAGAAAAGTGGAATTCACTTTTTGTCTAGGTGCAACACTACACTTTAAATTTTATTTCTATTTCATGGAATATCACTATGGTTCGTCAAAGAAATTTTCGGTTTTAATTGCTGCCCTAAAAGCTTTCGCTTCCTATAATGATGAATAATCTTTGTGGCCAAGGCAAGTAAACTAGCACATGGATTATTTTAGCCTATCTACAAAACAAAACATTTGACAAGTGTTCTGATTATTCTAGCAGAGACGTTTGAAATCAAAACCTCTATACTTATACACCTTACACAGTGGATAAATTTGTCACTGTGTCAAAATACATGTAAATTATGTATTGATATCCACGGAAATGTACTTCTTCGCATGATTATCAACAAATTTATCTATTGCTTAAATTGCTTTCGAATGGATGATTTGTTTATTAAGAAATATTAAGCGAGGTGTAGATGTCACTCATTGTATCATTGTAGTTGGTCAAATGTTTGCCACAAGGACCACAAGCGAAAACAATTGTTAAACAACTATCACATTGAAGTTTCATTTTAATGTCTTATTAAGACTGAAAAAAATGTGAGAAAAATGTTCGTTGAAGTCATTAGTGAAAAGTCAGAAGTCAAGGATTGTCCAGATAACGAGAAGGTATTTTTATTTATATTGGTGATACTTTTGAAAACATTTAAATGGGATAAATAACAACATAGCTGTTATTTGCGACATACTTTTAACAGCCTTGAATTAGAAATGGGAAAGTTTGATATGTACTCTTGTATAATCCATATTCTGAGCTAGCAAAATGAAACTATAGGACTTGAAGGATTATCGTTCATGCGATATTTTGGAATTTCCTAACATTTTGTGAACCAAGATAAAATATTTGTGAATTAAAAAATAAATTGACCAAATCCAACTTTCAGAAGATAATCAAAATAAAAAGAGAACATTTTTGTTGGTATGACACATCATAACTTCTGAAATCTACGTCACAAGGACGAAAATTGACAACTTAAAATCACAATATGACATAACTTTTTTTTGATGAGAGTGTTGTAGCAAATCAAGTCGATGAAATAAGCCAAAAGTTTTATGCAGAGGCAAAACAATGAAAGTCACATTATTGTTTTGCCTCTGCATAAAGCTTTTGGTGTGGAATGGGGTACGCCAGAAAAGATTTGAAAACACCTATTGTCTTCCAATCTGATAAATTACTCAAAATCACAGAATAGACTTTTGGCAAAGTTCTGTTTAAAAACCGTGTTATGGTCCAGCCAATAAGTACTGCTTCGTGTTAATGGTTAGCTCAACAATATAAACGTTACTTGATAACTGGGCCTTATAAGTTCGTTAAATACTCAAAATATTTTGAGAAAGCTGGCTACGACGACATGGCATAAAAACACTATTTGAATTCCTGTTTAAGCAAGAAGGCCTTTAAATCGGTCTTTCTCCGATCGGTTTTTGTCCTTACTGTCTAAACCTAGCGTGATCCCTGAAACGTCCGCATTTATTGCCGCGAAAGAAAATGGCGTTGTTGTCAAAGATGTCATTTACCTTAGGCCGACTTCTTTCTGGATGCACACGGATTTAATGCAAGCTAATTTAAGCGAATGACCCCTTAATTACGGAAAATTGCCAGAAGGTAAAAAAAAAGTTTTGCTAAATTTGAATTTCGCGTCATTGAAATTAAGTAAGTCAAGAGTTCGGCAAACAAAATTGCTAAACATTATGCTTTTAATGTACAGTGTTCAATTTTAATTTGTTTGAGACATTTGATATAGTTCTGAAAGTAGTTATAAGTGTAAAATTACCCAAAGATAAATAGTTGTCGTTGGTCAGCTGGCTAACGATACGGACTCATAAACGCAAACAAGCGGGTTCGAATCCTATCCAGAACAATTTCTGTGAAGAAGTTTTTTTTTATATAAGAATACGCTTTATAAGAATGTTCAAGATGGAATTGGCCAAAAAGTTATGAATGTCTTAAGAATATACTAGAATGATTTTGACTAAAAAGTTAAGAATATTCGTCATGAGACGAAAAAACACCACTCTTATAAAAACAATATGAAGGTTATGTTGGAAACGGCTTGTGTCCAACGGCTGTGTTGCAGTTTTGTTTGTATCAAAATAAGATAGGGAAAATAATTAGATATGATGGTGAAAAAGATTAGTGAGATTCTGAAACTATTTTGGCTTCAGACGTTTTACAATTTTTTGAATTGATTTGATGAACCGTAAAATAACAATCCAGAGACAAGTAACAAATTTATGTTGAAACTAATACAGAATGATGTCCAAATTTCATCCGAACTTAGGTGGAATCACTCTTTCTTGAATATTGACCTTTTTGATTTCTGCGGAAGCGTGATCACTAAAACGTCTATATAAAATGCCTTGCAAGAAAGTGAGGGAGTTGTCAGATTCTCAGTTTCATTGTGTTACCACAGTAAAATGATTAATGGCATTATGAACAATTTCATGAAAGATTTTCGAATTCAGAATAAAACTAAACCACCAGGTACAAATTCAAACTCTGACATGGGTTACTCCTCATGGCTGTTTATAAAACGCAAATAATTATAAAGTGATTATCGAGACAGAAATCCGAGCGTGTTGTCAGGTTTTTCTTTGTTTGTTTGTTTTTCTTTCTTTTCTTTTTTGTTTCGTTGTTGTTGTCGCCGTCGTTGTTGTTTTGTGTTTTTATATTTTGCTAAACGATAACAGTTTAGCACGTGAATGTTGAAGAAATCTTTGCGAGGGTATTTCATTTTTCTTACTATCCAAACCTAGCTAATATGGCACGTCATCAAAATATCACTTCCCGAGAATAAAAAAGGTTGTATACATACAGTCTTATTTCAAAATCGTATCCGTGTGTTGAAGTATCTTTCAAACATTTTGTGAGAGGAAATTATCCGAAAGTGATATTTTAATGTTACTATTTCATTATTTTACAGTTTTTATACAGTTCACTCATATTTTAGGTGGATTTTCTTATTAAATTTTTTACACGATGTTCGAAACAATTCTTTTTCAGAATTTATGTTGAACTATATCAAGTGGGTATTATTTTAGTACACACTTTTGAGCGTAAAATGCAGAAATCCCTATGTCCGTTAAGGCCCTTTGTTTCTATGTATTTGAGAAAATAAATTAACAGTTCACAAATTATTCGTCTTATAATCATTAAAAATCATCAAAAATATTTTAACATAAGTACAATAGTTATACTAATTACAAAGTGAAAACATATGAACTAAAATGGCGTGTTAATTTCCTGGAATCGGAGCCTGACTTGCAAAATCACGAAGTCATCGACAGATTCCACGTTTACTTTCATGAACCGACTGCCCCCTTAACAGAGCAAGGCATTCCGGATAATGACATAGGACAATTTACATCTGTCTTTATGACAATCGCAACGTCTTAAATCCATAATTTTTTTTGTAGTATATTGAGAAAAGAAGATGACTTATTCAAAGAATGGGATTTTATTAGCTGTTAATGCTGAGGAGTGGGTTCAAAGGTTTTACCTTTTTACTTTTAGGAATTATTTATTCTCAACCATTGATGTATAAAGACAAAAATATCTGATAACTTAAAAGGAAAGAAAAATTCTGCAACTCCCAATGAACAAATTCATCATTCACATCATCGCAAGCTTATTGATATCAAATGTTCAAGCAATAATAATTATTGGGAGATCTGACGGAAAAAATGGAAGAGGAGATAGAGTCTATGGTTTTGGAAGTTGTGACGAAAGAACAACAACTAAGGTGAATGGTTGGTGCAAGTGTAATGGAGCTACAACATTGTATATGGATAGTAAAAATACAAAACGTTCGTGTTATACTAATGCGGAAATACGAAAGTTGACAGGTATGTTTTGTAGTTATCATAGTGGTTATGAATGTCCTGAAAGTTTGTGTTTTCATAGATGATTTTGGTACTTTTCAAGGTGTTGATGAGAAAAGGTAAGAATACTTGGGGGGATTTCACAAAAAACGGATTGCAAGCTCGACTTTCTGGAAAAAGACTTTTAACGGCTGCTTAAAGTATCATCTCTATATATTCATGGAAAGTACACGTCAATGGGTATGTAAGCCCATATAGAGGTGATGGGCTTGCATACCTAATTAAAAAAGGTAAAACTAAACTTTTTGCTTCTGCATTAAAATGAGGCAACGGTGATTTTGAATAAGGATTCGTGATGTCAGTTAATTTTATGATCACTGGGGAATCATTGCATTGCATGTGCATTTTTGCACATCCGTATCGAAATTAATGCCTGTAAAAAAAGTTTTACACGAGTTAAATTCTGCGACTCAACGCAAGCTGAACATGGGTCGCGAGCGATGCCACCTTGGAGGCTAGTACTTTATATCACCAAGAATTCAATACGGGCCATCAAATTATTACTCCTTCGTAATACTTTACATTATTCACATTACTTCAAATTGGATAAATGAGTCTTACATTGATTTCCATTCAGGTCATGAAGCTACAAATGACATCAGCTTTTCTTGTTTTTACTTTTGAATCTTCTAGTTTTTGTGGCATTAGAAGAAGCGTGCACATAACGCAATCCCCCAATATTTGTGTTAGTCTTTTCTTTTTATCAAAACGTCAAGAAAAGCAATTTTGTTGTTTTGTTCAAATTCGTATGTAAATTTTTTGTTTACTGTGAAAGGAGTTTAATTTGTGTTGAATTTCTTTCTCTGTATCTGGTTTGATGAATGCAAAGGTGTCATCAACATATCTTGACCAGTGTTGAATTTTGCCACCAAATGTTGGAATGATAGTGTTTTCTAATTCACTCATGAAACTATCAACAAATAATGGTCCCAAAGGTGATCCCATCATGACACCATCAACTTGTATGTACATTTTTCCATTAAATGTAAAAGGCGTCCCTTGTGTACAAAGAAGGAGAAGTTTCTTCAAGTCCTTTCTTGGAATTTTAGTTTTAATTAATTTCTCATCATATACTTTTCTCAAAATTATATCAATTGTTTTTTGCAATGGAACGTTCGTGAATAGATTAACTACATCAAAAGAGATAGTTTTGTATCCTTCAGGTGCTTTGATCTTCCTTACTTTATTCACGAATTCGGTTGTGTTTCGGACGTTATAGTTTGATTTTCCCAGTGGACTTAAAAGGTTGCAAAGGTATTGTGCTGTCTTATGGGTCGCTGTTCCTACATTCGATATAATTGGTCGGAGTGGTAATTTTCCAATTTGGTCTTGATCATCTGGTTTGATTTTATGAACTTTAGCAGTACCATAGAATTTACCCGGTTGTGATCCTGATGGGTACATTTTGTGGTAATCGGTTTCTTCGATAGTTGTTTTGATGTCCAGCAGGGCACGTTGCATTGATTCTTGATTTTGTTTTGTCTACGGCAAGTTCTTGAAAATTATCGGTATTAAGTATTTCAACTTTCTCTACCGTATGCTGGACAAAATGGAGAAAAAATCGTGAAGAAAATGAAAAACATCTTTGGTAAATGTTCGACAAACAAAATATGCATCATCTACAACACCAAAAAGCTAAGTTCGAAATTTCAAATCAAAGGTGAAACACATTCAACACACCAACACAACATCGTTTATCACGCACAATGTCCTGAACCTACTTGTCGTTCCCATTACATCGTTCAAACTAGTTGTAGATTACAAAAACGCGTCATACAACACAACAAATCCGATAAAAAATCACACCTGCTGAAGCATGCTGACAACACAAACCACCAGTTTGGTTAGAAGACTTTAAGATATTAGGAAAAAATTACAAATCCGCATTCGAAAGAAAATCGTTATTCATACAGGGGCGGATCCAGGGTTAGGCAACTTAGGCAAATGCCTAACCCAAAATCAGTTAAATAATGTTTTTCATAAAATTGTATGAAAAAGGTATTGTATTACAATAACCAGAAAATAATCGAAAATATCAAGAGATTCCCGCATCAATCCGCCCGATCCTTTCTTTCACAAAATAGAATTATTCTACGGCGAGGAGGCGCGGCGCGCGCCATGATGTTACAAATTAATGTTTTTTACAGCTTGAGTTTATAGGTATTGATCTCTGCCCGGAAAATGACTTCTCATAGTCACATTGACAACACAGAGAAAATTTGCCTAACGAGCCCCGGGTTTACACACTTTAATGAATGAACTGGAAGAAAATTTGCCTAAGGAGCCATGGGTTTACACACTTTAAATGAATGAACCAGAAGAAAACTTGCCTAAGGTACAACCATGGGTTTACACACTTTATTGAATGAATGGTCACCAAATCTGCACAAAACGACCGTGGGACCTTAGAATTAGACCCAGTTCAACATGGATTCGCTAGAAAACATCGTGGCAGCTTTCCATAGCAATAATGAAGTATTAATTAGGAAATTTTGAATTCACTTAATACATCTGTTGAAAACTGACTTCAAAATCTAGGAAAAGCATTTTTTTTCGAGTTGTGTCTCTTCTTTTGCTTTTACGAAATGAAAACATTGTGGCTGCTTTAAAGCAAGTGTTTTATTATTTTATGTAATATAAATGATTACGATTAGCATGGATTATTAGCACCATAGTTCGTTGACCATAAGTATGACGACAGTTAATTATTAGCTCAGCTATGTATAAAGTTTGTTTGTGTCAACTGAACCGAAGCCTATTTTTTATTGATCAATGATGTATATAAATATTTTTGGTATCTGTTGCATCGGTAAATGTTATGAAATTACGTTTGAATGGCTGAGTTTATAATACACAAAGTCATTGTTATTTTTCTGAGTTGTTTTGCGTAGGCAGCTGCATGGTTTTTTTTTAGCACCAGTATCTCTACCTGGTAACTTATTTGTACAGTTCAGCATAATTCAATTTCCGCGCTTATAGCGTTGGAAATTGTTTGGTTTACACATTCTATCTATCTCTGTCACAGTTTTTCATCGCTTTCGGAAAGTCCGTTCGGATTACGGATTGTTTGTTTATTCAGAATAGTTAATGACTGACCTATGCTAGGAATTAAGGACAGGTTTGACTAAAATTCGGCAATTTAGACAAGGTGCTGATTTCGAAGTTGACGGTCACTTTGTCAGACTTCACTAAAATTGGACAATTTGGGCCAAATTTGGGCCAAATTTCGAAAGTTCTTCAAATTTCAGGAAATTTTGCATGTATTACAATTGAAAGGTGCTGATTTCAAATTTGACAGTCATTTTGTCAGGTTTGACTAAAATTGGACAATTTGGGCCAAATTTGAACCAAATTTCGAAAGTTCTTCAAATTTCATGAAATTTTGCATGGATTACATTTGAAAGGTGCTGATATCAATTCTGGCAATCATTTTGTCAGATTTGACTAAAATTAGACAATTTGGGCCAAATTTGGACCAAATTTCGAAAGTTCTTCAAATTTCATGACATTTTGCATGGATTACATTTGAAAGATGCTGATTTCGAATTTGACAGTCATTTTGTCAGATTTGACTAAAATTGGACGATTTAGGCAAAATTTCGACCAAATTTCGAAAAATCTTCTATTTTCATGAATAAACATCATGGGCAAGATATTGGTGAACTGTTTTTCTGGCCCTGAAACATCATAGTGAATTGCAAAGCTGTCAAGATTAAGTTTCATAAATTAAAGAAGGGAGTAATTTGATGAATTCCAGACTGTATCAAATTATTAGTCAGTATACAAGTCATTCAGATATCTTAAAAAACAGCCTAAAGCAATTTTCTCAAGGGCTGATGCGGAAATTGTTCAAGCCTAAGGGCTTCTAGTTTTTCTTGGTTCGAGATGACTGTCTGGTTTTGAATTTAAGAACTTTAAAAGGATCTTGTGTCCAAAATGGTATGAACCAATACGATAGAGATCAAAAAGCCTCTTGTTAGTATAACTTACTTCCAGTTTCTGAGATATGTATTTAATTTTTGAAATCTTACATTCACTTTATGCAATGCATATTATGCTATATATAATAAAATATAATATATAGGTTAAACTTCTCATCGCAAGTTATGATTAATACTATATCTTTTTAATTTACTATAGAGAGAAAGGGCTTTCACTCTGAGTGAGTGATAAGAAAATGAAGTTATAATATATTGAGAGTTTATACACATAAACAAAGAATAAAAATCCTATTACATCATAATTATGTATTGTATCAATTTATGATTTTTAAATCAAAATATCTGCCCAAGGAAACAGAATTTCCAAAAACTATAAGACTTCTGAAACAACTTTGTGCATTCTATCATCCCTCAAAATATCATTTTGGATGCAGGAACACTTTAACATCTTTGGAGTTATTCTTTCATTTTACAAAAACCACCTACGTTATGTCTTCTTTTGAAAAAGGTAATTACATAATGTTTTAGTTTGACTTCTTGTTTCCTATGCTACATTAAATTCTGGAAAAAATGCTGTAGCTCTTATTTAAAGAGGAAGCAGTACATAATTTATCTGTTGTTGTGTAGTTTTATATATATAGGTTCTTGGACTTGTCTCAGGGATTTCTGGAAACACCATCTTTTACTATATTGTGGTTCCCCTAATTTGATACTAATTATTTAACCATGGATCATTTTTAAGGTAGGGTATACTATTTGATTTGATGAACGCATAGTGCAGAAATCTGTTTTTATTTTGCTGCCGGATAATGATCAAGGTGCTTGTCTCTAACTTTGATTTTGGTCATTTTACTCTTTTATTTCTTAACATAATTTCTTTTCTTTCCTTTCTATCTGACCATCTTGACCAGTACATAGATAAAATATCATGTATTTATCTGAGTGCTCCAATCTATCATGGTATAGGTGATTGAAAATTTATTTATTTGATTCATTACAAGTATGTTTTCATTTGGTGGATTCTTCCTGTTCATGTACAAGCAATCAAGAAAATGAAGAAGATAACAGATGAAGTAATTTACTGGTTATTTACTTAATCTCCAATCTGGCAGAAAATATTATTTTGGCCTACTTAACGTAGTTCAATACATTCCATTCATACTCAATTAGTTTTCTTTTGTTTATTTCCCTTATTCCATTAGTGCAGCAATACAGGCTTGCATTATAACACTCCTTACGTTAGGACGAATGAATTCTAGTTAATATTTTTTACACTTCGAAAAGTATGTATTAGATTGGGCGTAAACTGGCGTAAATTTCATCGATTGCGCCCTTATGTGTGTTTGGAAAAAAAATTTGCCTAACCCTTAAAAAATCCTAGATCCGCCCTGTCATAAAAGAACATAAACCGGACTTGAATATTCAAAAAGATGCGTACCGGCTAAAACTTTATTAATGACGTCATACATCACAAACAATTTTCGTTAACAATGTAATGTCTTCATGATCCAGTTAAACGTTCTTGACGATGTTCTACGGATGCAGAACGAAATATTGAATTAAATAATAAATCAAAATGAAACTTCTCGTTATTCTCTTTTTAATAAAATATGGTATGTAAAACAAGCCTAACTCATAGTCACAATGTATAAGCTTTAAGCTGTCATCATCTAAACACTATCGTCATTTAAACGGTTGAATTATTGACAAACCTTTAAAAATCTTTCCTATTTATCTTAGGTTGTTATCTGAGTTATTTTATTGGAGACAATAAAACATTTACACTTGGGACCATTATGAAGAATATAAATTCAATTGCACTATGGGATGCAAAAAACGGAATTGGATTTTGGAATGAGAATTGGGCGAATGAAATGAAGAAGTATATTACATACACAGGAAGTACAATAAAAGTATGAAATCGTGAAAATACATGTTTTGAAATCAAGATAAGTTTTCCTACTCGACTGTAAAATGTAAAGGGTTCTATTTTAACCTAATTGCGCAATCATTATTTGTTATTTCTTATATTTCTTATCCCTATATTTCAGAATAGGGATTTACAAATAAAGTACGGCAAAATAGCAAATTGACCAACTTGTTTGCAACTAAAAATGCTTTTCAATACCTGTATCTCAAAGAAATCCTTACTTTTGGTATAATGTATTATGTCCATCCAACCCAGACAGAAATAATTCATACATACTCGACCGCAGTAACATTGTATTTCTTCTTAGCAATTTTGAACAATTGTGTTCGGACAGAAACTCAATTCTTACCTTGTGTCCCATTAAATTTCCGCATTTCATTAAATGAAGTATACACCGACTGGTAGCCTTGTGGTAGAGTGTTCGCTTCCTGTTCGGGAGGTCGCGGGTTCAATCCCCGACCGAGTCATGTCAGCGACTATAACAGTGTGAATCAATCCTCTCTGCTTAGCACTCAGCAAGAGAGTAGGAATGATGTCTAGGGTGGTTGTCTAGTTGAGCGGTTCCTGTCATTACAGCTTCCGTAGCCCAAATGGGGGCTTTAAATGCTCTAGGACCTCCTTCGCAGGACCCTCATTGATAACAGTACCTTAAGGAACTGAAGAGGCTATCCTGGGTAAACATTCGTAAATAATAATAATACTATGTATATAGTGTGTTTGCGAAACATAAGTGAAAGTACTTTGAAATTTAACTGTGCATTTCAGTCCAAACAACCTAGCTTAATTGCTTACTAATTTTCTTTAGATGGAGACAAAAAATAATGTTTATTTTGCTGGTTTACTCATTCGAATAACTGTTGAACTTACTGGCAGTCTACTTAGCCAACCGAGGCAAATATGTTTTGTAGCTAAAGTGGGCGGGACAAGAAGATGTAAGGCTAAACATTTCATGGTATGCGCTGTTGATGATGAGAAATTCTTCTTGCGTTCTCAGACTAAACAGCTGCTGACATCCATATCATTGATAAAAAACTATGAGCGACCAATTATTTCCTTATAGATCCTCTATGGTTGGAGGATATTATTTGGAGTTGGTTGGAGGATATAAACATAAATTCAACCGATACAACAAGAAGAGTAACAACACATACATCAACGGCATCAAAAGACACTGGAACACAATCGTCACCATGGATACCAACGTCATCAACCACACAAGGACAAAGAGCGTCCCAAACATCAAGTAAATTATATAAAATATAATAAAGGGAGTGAAAATAACCAGTCATATCTAAGTCTTCCTTTCCACTACGAACAGCTTTCGAATTAGCTTTGTATATTTTCCTAAAGATTAGTACTTGGTTTTTAATTCTTTGTTGTTTGTTTTTGTTTGTTTTTTTTGTCTGTTTTTTTACTTTTTAATAAGGGAAATAATCGGTTATCTGCTTAATTGAAGAAGCGTAAATTAATATTTCTTTATTGAGCCAAATTATTCCAAGGAGACATTTCCTGCCTGATAGAAAACCTTATAGGTAGTCATCTTTAATAATAATTACAGTATTTATACATCAAATTTTTATTGTACGTATGCCAATTTATTTATATTCATTCTTTCATATGAAATCCCTTGAGAAAAGTATCTCTTAGATCACAATATTGACAACAAATATTTTTCTCATGTGCATTACATTACCTTACCTCTGAGTGGAATTTATGTTGGTGGAATAAATGTCTCTTCGGTATGATTTCGGTATGGTTTCGGTATGATTTGCATATTTTAAGCCGGATTTCCACTTATACATTTTGATACGCGTATCGTATGAAAATTTAACATCTGATTGGCCAGATTGTTTGATCTTGATACGCTTCGGTACGATAGGTCAAAAGTTAAAATGAATTCAACTTTTTCAATTCAATACGCGTATCGAAACTTTTTTAAACAAAGGAATAATTATGAATAATTATAAATAATTATCTCGAGAACCATCAATGAACTCAAAACGATACTGGCTGATACGCGTATCAAAATGCGTAAGTGGAAATCCGGCTTTATGTTAAACATAATGGTTCTCATCAGTCTTTTGAAATGTATAGGTCACTCTTCACCTTCAATCAAGGTTATTGCACTTGCTATCACAGTTTCAGTAGCTGGTATAATCATCGCCATCCTCGTGTTCATCATTATCAGGTAAGGTTAGAGACAGTGTGGAAACATACACATACCTGTAGGAAGTTCAGAACATCATCTTTATAATGAGACAAACAATACAGCAGGGTCAAAAAATATTCTATATGTTTGGAGTAGACGGTGGATTTGTAATAGAAGGGTGATAGTTGGTAGTGGTTCAAATCCCGTCACTGAATGCGAATGCTAATAATCTTACGGTGTAATAATGCATGCAGCATAAAGTTATTTGAGATTGTGCATGTTGGTAACGTGCTGAGCGAGTGGCTAAAAATTACACAATAAGACCACAATCTCCTACCAGTGTAGTATGTTGAAGTTCTCTGCCTTAAAATCTGAGGTATACATTCCTGGTGGAGGCCCACATCAGTAGGTTCACTGCAGTTCTATCCTCGGTAAATATTATAATAGCAATAATAATAATAATAAAATAATAAAATAATTACTTGTAGTTCCTAAATTTAAAAAAATTCTTTTTTTAGGCTAAAGAAACGATTCAACGGCATCACCGATAAAACTGAAGATATCCAATTGAAAACAAATCCTCTAGAAATTCGATCAAGTTTGAACCAAGGTTTGTATGGAGATGTTAAAATCAGATCAGAAATACCTATGAATGAAAGATTTAACGAAAGAAACGACGTCAAAAAATGCGCCGCAGGGGAGTATGAGAAGATCCCTGAACAAGATACTAATGATAAAACAATAGATAGCCGAGTAGGAGAAAATTCACCACAAGTTGAGTCAAGTTTGTATCTAACTTTGTATCCAGTCGAGGAATCAAGTAATAATCAAGGTTTGCATGGAGATGATAGAAAAACACTTATGAATGAAAGATTTATTGAAAAGAACAACGTCAAAGAATGCGCAGCCGGAGAGTATGAGATAATCCTTGAACAAGATACTACTGATAAAATAATAGATAGGCGAGTAGAAAGAAATTCATCACAAGTTGAATCAAGTTTGTATCAAGGTTTGTATGATGACGCAGAACCAAATGATTATCAAAGTTTGCATGGAGATGTTACAGCACCAGCAGTATATTTGAATGCAAATTGTACCGAAGTAAGTCGTATCAAAGACAGCACTGCAGGACACTATGAGATAACCCTTTGAGAAGATACCCCAAGAAGTTAAACAGATAGACATTGTCATCTGAACTATAAAAGGTTGAATAAAGTTAACAGAAACTGTCAAATTGTAAATATAAAGGACACAGTGTTGTTGATAAATGGGATTGTCGGTGTAGAAATAATTCTTATGCCCATCATAAATGAAAAAACAACTTTGTTTATTAGACAGTAAGTTCCGTTTTGTAGCTATAAATATTTGTCTGTATATAGAAGAACATTATGGTTTTGTAAATACGATTGACTAGTGTTATTGCGAACAAAATCTTTGGTCCAGTCAGCATTTACCGGCTCGCTTAGTAAAACCTGTCTCGGCATTTCGAACTCTATTATCTCCACCTTCCCGTTATGTCTATCTCGACTTTTAGTCTTTCTTAAAAACTTCTGCTAATAGAGACTAGCCCATCCTTCAAAGCACTTCAGTTTTCGAATTTTTGAACCTTTTGAATGTAGGGTTGTAAGTGTTCTTTAGCATTCAGATGTCGAAAATGAAACTAAATATCAAGTACTAAATGAAAAGTGTAAAGCACTTAAAGATATCAAAAAAGATCAATGAAATAAAATCACAATACAATTTCGTATTTGTAAATTGAAAATCAGTTTTCGTTGTCATGTTCTTATCTTATTTGTTTCTATTGGTATCTTAGAGTCTTTCTTTTGACATTGTTTTATGTAAACGGCAAATCGTTAAGAAAGTAAATCCCTTCAATCTCGAATTCTTTCTTGGCAATAATATCGTCGTTTCGAAGAAAAGTTTTTTCTGAAACAGTTCGAAAGTTCTCAAAGTGAAGTTTCCAATCAAACTTCTACCTTTTGTTATTAAAAGGTGAATGGTAAAATGTAATTCTTTGTCTGAGCAGGCCACTGATAAACATCCTGGTCTATCCAAAATTAAGATAATGAAACAATCTTATTAAAAGGTTTGATAACGATTTATGGGAACTAAGAAAGATTTTGATAGATTCGGAAAGTGAGATAAGTTTCAGAGTCAAAGTTTCACATGAAGAAAATTTAAGAGAATCAAAATTTTGTGTTCAGGCTGCCGTTTCGGGCAGCGGTTCTAGAAAAGATAATGAGAACTTTGGAAACAGATAAACGGATATCAAAGCGGGAAAACTCGTATAAACAAGTTAATGTGTATTTTTCGCAGACGTGATCACGTGATCACCATTCTAAAAACTGTGATGATGTGCCTGATGTAGGGAAATTGACTTTGGTGCTGACAAGAAGAATACAGAACATACAGAAGAATGTATAAACACATTATTTGAGCCAATAACAGTGTGCATTATTTTCGTCGCATAAACGTTACATGATGTTGTGTACACAGCCTCAATTTGGCATTGCTTGTTTCAACTGACATCGAGAAAGCTTTTTGGCAAAATAGTGTGTCTTTCCAAGATAATAACATTTTGAGATTTTTGTGGTTCCAAGATCCAAAAAATTTGGACAAAAAGTTTGACAAGTCAAATACGATTTCACTGAAATTCCTTCAAAAGTGGATGGTTAGTCGTAGAGTCTATTGCACTCACTTACAACCCTTTGAGACTGGTTTTCCCATCCACTGTTAAAATGAATACACTCCACCAACAATGTTTCGATGGAAAATGTAAATTGGATGAGGCGTTTCTTGATGTTTAAGTATGCTCATAAAGGAACTTTATGAGATAAACCGTATTAAAATTGATCAAAGTCCAATAAAAACACTTCATATTCACGTCTTTACCGACGCCTCAGAGAAAATAGTGGCCGCTTGATTTTATGCACGGTTAAAGTTTCGTTTTGAAAAAACTAAATCTTCTCTACTCTTGAATAGAAATACAAATTACCGTGCTAGTAACTGATTTCAGCTGACATAACTTGCGGCTTCACAATCATCTAAATCACGGTTTAATGTCAATCAACACACTGTCAACAAGCACTGCAGTAGTCACCAGCAAATATGCTAGCGTTATACAATGCCGTCCCATTCATTGCTTTGAAAATGTTTGTAACATCAGGGACGGAGAACTGTTCCTATCTGTAACAAATCTGAATGAACAGTTCGAAAAAGTATTTCACATTCTTACGACAAATTGCTATAGTTACATCATTATAATGCAGTAGTGGCTTAGTGGTTAAAGCATTGAGCTTAGGAACCCAATATTGAGGGTACAAACCCCGCTGAGGTCGGGTGTTGAAAAAGTCACGACTCCTGAAGGTACTGCAACTAGCTCGATTCCCTGATGTATTTCCGGGAAAATGAAGGCTAGTCGGGGAGATTAACGCTGTGATGACCATCCGGACTATGTAGCCCCACTCCTTGTAGTGGCTTCGGCCTTGAGTGGGGTGAGTGATTTAAAAAAAAAATAAAAAAATCAGCAACATTTTACTTGATAATATAAGCTTGTACATACAAAAAGCTTCGTATGATTTTAATACATAAATCTGTTTTTTATAAAATTATTATGTCTGAGAAGTTAAACTATGTTCATATTTTTCGTATTTTACATTTTCAAATCTTTAATGCTGATATATGGTATTTCTCTTCAGTGACCAAACATATTGATGATCCGTGATGGCCATCCATCATTATATATTTCCCCGTAGGGCGAAATATATGTTAAAACCGGCATTTCCTTCTCCTTCTCCTCCTTCTTTTCGTTCACTTTTATAGCCGCGGTTCAGTTTTGAATTTTCACCTAGCCGCCAAAGTAGATAAGAATAGAGGCTAGTCTACAGTGAAGTAGTGCGCCATTTTTTTCAGTCAGTGCAGATTGTCAGTAGAAGACTTTGCTTTTCCTGCCAGCTTTTAAAATGATTCAAAAAATAAAAGGTTGTTAAATGATGGAAATAATCGTTTTAGTTCAGTGTTGTTATGAAAGGTTTTGTAAAAACTTTTTAATGAACGTGTAAAATACAGAAAAAAATTGTTTTGTTTTTTGTTGATAAATGCTATGGATGATTGGTTGGTAGTTAAATGTTTGGAACAGCAAAACATTGAAGCTGTGATTTCAGTGCAAAGACGAAAATTCATTATCAATACAGGCGGAAGATTTATTTTTATTTTACATCCTGATTTGACAGGATAATGTATATATACAGAATGTATAGCCAAACTGAACTGACACAGCACGCACATGATGTACAGCCACCACAAGGGAAACCTTTTATACGTGGAGAACAAGTAGTTCAACCAATTATGTTAATTCAAAGAGTACATTACAAAAACAGCAAGTAAAAACGTGATGTCGTATATGCAATAAGGTTCCAGAAAACAAATTACGTACAATATTTTTATACACAGGGTTGAGACAGATAATAACTTGAAAGAACCTGGTTGAATGTGCTTCCCTGGCCTGGATAGGCTGGATACTATGGATTAATTCCATGATCACGCATACTGTTTTGATACTGTATTATGATATTTTATTTTGTAAAAAGTATACATATAATATTTATACTGTCAACTTTCCTTACACAAACAACAAACATAAATCAAAACACAATCCAACATAAGAATCTGTAAATTAAATCAAACCAGAACTCAAATTTCTTTTTTAGCTTCGTAGTGATTTGGTTATGGATGTGTATTTTCACTACCAAAATCTTTTTGTTTTTTTCATTTGAGATTTACGAAAGTCATTTTTATCACATAAATAATGAGTGTCCACATATTTTTGTGACTGTGATGTTTATTCTGAATACTTGAATTTAATTTTATAAATTGTCACTTTTAAGACCATCTTTTTTTGGAAAATAACTCTTGTCCTAATTTGAAATGCTACACAGTACAAATTTTGATTGTTTTTGATAGTTATTTGCTGTCTACCCAAAAGTATTTTTAATACTTAGACTGTAGTATAAACATTAGGTTTGACAATTTTCTTTTCTTCTTTTGTAAACTTGCAAACAAATTTCATTGTATGATGTTGTAAAATAGTTTAATACGAGTTACGAAAAGCTGTGTTCTGTTGAATTACATTGTTTGCCATGATATTACTGTGTAAAAGGATGTCAAGCTTCCGCAGCAATGAAGATCATACGTTTATTATGATGAATTTACCTTATACAAATTGATGCAGTTGTTGATATTCAGTTGTTTAAGGGGAAATATTAGTTGCATTTAGGTCTTCCAATTTTTAGCTTTGTCATAATAACTTCTCATAACTCATAACTTTTTTTAACTCCTCAGCAAAAATTATAAGAGAAACCATGTCACATGACCATGAATATCTTCATTTCATAATAAGTTCGAAATAACTTCTTTTGTGGTATTAAATTGAATTCTACCCTGATTAGTATGGACAGCATTTTTATTTGCGTTGATGGTAGTTATACCACTTTTCTTATGGTCTTCTATGTACACACAATAATTGATAAAAGTTTTGCCACTTTGGGGAAATATATAGTCGCATTTTTGCGAATCTTGTTTGAATGTTAGTTCAAAGGATTACACAGGACACCTCAGACAGTATGAGAATATACAGCTCAGAGAACCGGCTCAGAAATAGATTTAAACAATTATCGTACTTGCCGAAATGAGGTAAAAAAAACTCATAAAATCGGCGAAATGGAACCTTTATAAAACAGCACTTTCATCCAAGCGACCGAAAGATGTGTGGAACACCATACACCGTATTCTCAAACCAAGCCCTGCAAAGATAAACGCAAACCCTAACGAGATCAACCTCCATTTTAATACTACAGCAGAACGATTGCTTGGCTCCCAACCAAAGCCTGAAGAAATGCTCACAAAAATCATCAACTCACTGCAAGATACTAAAAATATGCTTCACTTCAAACCTGTATCCTACGAAGATATCCGCAAGGCAATCCTCTCAATCCGACAAGATTGCTCGACCGGGCATGATAGCATTCCTGCAAAGTACCTAAAAGCCAGTGTGGATTATATTACCAGTCCACTCTGTCACATCATCAATGCATTCAAGTTAACACTTTCCCACAACAATGGAAAGTTTTCAGAATAAGCCCCATACCAAAGGTGAACAACCCAAAGGGACCAGGTGACTTTCGACCAATCTCAATTTTACCGATTCTATCGAAAGTTTACGAGAGACTTCTGATGAATCAAATTGTTCAATTTCTTGAAAACCAGGCGATACTCTCACAATACCAGTCTGGGTTTCGGAAGGGAAACTGTACAATGTATCTACGTGCATCAAAATTAGAGATGATATTCTGAAAGCTATGAGCAGAGGAGAGATTACATTATCAGTCATGGCAGATTACTCGAAAGCTTTTGATACAATCGATTTTGAGACTCTCATACAAAAGCTTCATAGAGTTGGGTTATCTAAAGATGCGAAACACCTACTTTGCAGCTACCTCTCCAACCGTCAACAGTATGTACAGATAGATTGCAACATCTCTGACCGGCTTACAGTCACAAATGGGGTCCCTCAAGGTAGCATCCTGGGTCCCATTCTATTTAATATATATGTTCATGATCTAAATGAGAGCACTACAGGGTCATGTATGCAGTATGCTGATGACACTAACATTCATCGATCATTCAAACCAACGGAGTTGCAAGAACATGTGCAAATCATCAATGAAGATCTGAACAAACTGATTGATTGGTCTTGTGAAAGCAACCTCGTTTTCAACGCTGCCAAGACAAAAACGGTCTTATTTGGCACACGACAACTGCTGAAATCTCGAAACCTGGACGATCAAAATCTCCATAAAGTTGAATTAAATGGAATAGAGATTGAGAGGAAAACCAATTACAAGATTCTTGGCATCATCTTTGATCACGACTTATCATGGAACCTCCACATCAGCCAAGTCTTGTCGACGTCACATGCAGCTCTGCGAACACTAGCGAGAATAAAACGTTTTACACCTTTTAATGTTAGAAAACAGCTTGCCGAAACATTAATTCTCAGTCGAGTTGACTATGGTAATGCGGTGTTTCACAGTGCTCCATCCTACATGCAAAAACGTCTCCAGAAACTCGTACAAGAAGAGGTCAAATGGGCAATATGATCAAATGCTCAACAAATGTTCAAACGACGTTCGAATACACAGCAGCCAAAATATTCAATGATCTGCCAGCTGAGTGTCGATCTTGTCATAGTTATGGAATGTTCTGCAAACTAACCAAAAAATATTTTTTAGATAAAGCACTTGCCAGATGTCTCTCTGTCTCTTAATTACCTTTCATTTTGTTTTTCTTGTTATTTTTTTTTTGTTTTTTTGTTTTTGTTTTTTTTTTTTGTTTTTTTTTGTTTTTTTTTTTTTTTTTTTGCTCCACAATTTAATCGAGGTTTTTGCGCTATTTCAACATTGAGCCTAAATTTTGGGTTTTCCACGATATTCACTACCCTATAGTCAACTCACCTTTTTCTCGTTTATGAGTATAATGCCTCCCAATATATTTAGTGCGGTTTTGTTTAACGACTCTGGTTATAGTGACCATATGATTTTCTTTTTCTGTTCTTCATATATTTTATGTACTTTATGTATTTCTCTCGCTAAGGGCTAATTTGTCTCCGTATACATCGAAAGGGCGACTACAATAGTAACGACAAGAATTCTCAACATCGTTCAAGTTTACGTCATACGCCTGTCTTAATTTTTCATTCTTGAACCTTGTCTTCTCAACCTTCTTGTTCTTGATTCTGAAGTATATGTTTATTAGCAAATGTTACTTTTCTAATATTTAATTTATGATCGTGCACATACACTAGTCTTTCGCTATTTCAGTAGAATTAGCCAAATGTAAAACTTTGGAACTGAAATATAAACCGTTATTATTATTAGATTTCGCTAAGCGAAAGATATTGGTTTCGGCGGCGTTCTATCTATCTATCTATCTATCTATCTAATCTATGTACGGCGAAAGTTTTTTAGGACCGCACTTACTAACTTAAACTTCTTTTATTTCTATTTCTTTTTTTCCTTGTTCACATGGCCATGATATGTTTTCGTATATTTCGTGAGCTTTAAAGTGGATTTGCCACTACTAACAAAAAAATGGATCTTTCCCTAAAGGAAAAACAAAAAGAAGGGTTTCAGTCACTTTTTTGATTCGAATTATCACTGTGAAATTTAAATTAAGTAAAATTTAGTTACGCTTTTGATGTTGGTAATGTGCTTCGGAGAAGATTCACTGCAGTAAAGAAGAGGCTTTAGTAGTAGAAGCAGTTTTCATTTTTAACTTTACTTCAAACCGTCTAACAAACTATTTGTTTGTTATTTGATTTGTTTATTTCGTTTGAGTATTTTATTTATTTTCGTTTTTTTAAATTTTTTCGAAGGAGACGTTTTTTTTCTCTATTGGCTCACATTTTTCTTATAAAAAAACATTTTTTAAAAAAAATTCATGGTTACAACTCACAGAAGTATATTTCTTTTGTTTCAATTTGTGATGTATTTATTAATAAAGTTTGGTTTACACCATAAAACTTTTATTTCTTTGCTTACACTAGCAGATTTTTTTAAAATACAAAATGACAACTTTTCTCAAAACAAGGAGGTTACGCAGAAGTACAAAAACACGTAGGCTTTATAAAGAGACACGGCTTTATAAATTCCACTCTGCAACCCAATGAACCCTCGAGTGTATTTAGAATGGACGTTATTTATAGGGGCGCTATTCTTAAAAACATAAGCGAAATCTTTCGACCTTCCGGTCGTCTTGTTATTATTATTATCGTTATTATTTGATAATGTTTGGGTGATATAAGGCCGCTGTAATAGAATGAAATACATCAGATACAGACACATGTCAATCATGATGTTAATTTCTTTTATTGACTCTTTAAAGGAGAAAGGATAGATCTTTTTCCATATCAGTCAATCCTGTATAATGAAAATGGCAACCATTTAACTGATATTTGTAGGGACACTTCGCACGAACGGGTCATACAAAACATCGACAAAATACCCAAATTAAAAAGTTAGAAAGAACGCTTTTTGTTTGTAAGCGAAGAAAAAACGAAAGATCTAAAACAATTTTTCAGAAACACGTGGCGATTTCTAAATTCATAAAGTTTTCATACTAGATATTTACTGAATTGGAGTTCACGTCATGCAATTTAACAGCGTTGTTTGGTTTCTCACAGTTTCCAAGAATCTAAATTTCTTTATTTTATTTTATTTTATTTATTTATTTTATTTGGTATTGTTTTACGTGGCTAGCCTCACTCAGTTGCTATTGCATCTGCTTTCCAGGAGGGGCCACGGCTTAGGTTGGAGGCTCCGAAGTATTTGACACTCTCGTGAGTGACACAAACCCAATCAAGGGCCTGTGCTCTTCTGGATGACCTCCTGCAACACCCGATGTATCATCTACCCAATTTCCCTCACATGGCATGGGTCGACCCGGCGCTATGGTACATGCACTTGCGCATGGTGAATCGCCGCCAAGGGGAATTGAACCCTGGTCTCTCGCATGAAATTCGAGAGTGATAACCACTATACTACGGCGCCACATTTTAAACATGTCATCACAGACTTTAAATTCTGGACATTCGTTAGCAGTATCAACAAAAGCTTAAAATGAATCAAGAGGTTGTTAGCATAAACTTTCTAAATGTAAAAATATTTATAAGTTTGAAACCTGTACAAACGCATCCATGTTTAATGAGAAAGGACTTTTAGCCCAACGTTGAAGAAATTGAGTGAAATTGAAACAACATTTTCTTATAAATAAGCAGTAAATAATAGCACAAACAACTAACGAGGAAAG
Organism: Turritopsis dohrnii; assembly: GCA_027922465.2. Classification (NCBI taxonomy): domain Eukaryota; kingdom Metazoa; phylum Cnidaria; class Hydrozoa; order Anthoathecata; family Oceaniidae; genus Turritopsis; species Turritopsis dohrnii. The sequence goes on from BQMF02000306.1 coordinate 372,707, forward strand.
ACAAGTTTTTGAAATAATCATCATCAAACTAAATGTCCGTGGAACAAAATATGAAACAACAAAAGAAACACTAACGAAATATCGAGATTCCATGTTGACTCGAATGTTCAATGGATGTTTACCTAAACCAGATGAAAATGATATCATTTTATTGATGCTGATGTTTTTAATATATTTTACGTCCTTTGGGAACAGGAAGAGTGATTGCCCGGAATGATTACTTGAATCAGTTTGAAGCTGAAACTGATTTATATCAGTTTACATCAGGTTACATTTTTACTAGCACTGAGAATGGTTATACCGAAAAGCTTCTGCTGATTTTTAAAAACTTGTTGTTGTTGTTTTGAGTTTTAAATTGATTTCTATCAACTGTCGGAACTGAGTGAACAACTGTCAACACAGAATGAAGGACTAACAGAACAAAACCAAAATGTGGATGGAAACAACGGAGGCAAAATTGTAATCTTCCTCTAATATAACCAATTTTTTATTCCTGTACAATCTAGATGTTTACAGACACTATTCTTAATTTGTAGACCGGCAGTGAAGAAACATGATTCGTGAAAATATGATTTGACATCTATCATCTCCTTTTGGAGTTATATTAATATTTTTAGATCGTCTAGGAGAGGTTCGAAGGGCGTGCTGCGGTGTGATTCCAATTAAAATATACGAATCCATAGTTTCAAACTTCTAATGTGCTTTTACAAGGGTTTCGGGAATTTCAAGTGCTAGCACTAAGAACTACAACACAGCATGAAAAGAGAAAAACGTTGCTACTAGCATATGACATCAGTGTAGAAGAAAAGTATTAACCACTTTAATTTCTGCACAAACAACTAACGAAGAAAGATAAGTTTTTGAAATAACGCTTTTAATTTTTTTATTTTTTAAATGATAACAATTGTAGACGTCGTTCTAATTTCGTGATCTAATTGATTCTACACAGTTAACTAAACGTTACAAAATATGGTACCAAACTTATCTTTTTTCACTTAAATATAGTCTCATCAAAAGCAACAAAAACAGGAGGCACATAGGCAAACATACTTATAAGATCGTTCTTTTTTGCCTTGAAATCAATCTGTCAGCTTTCAAAACTTTTGCAAACGGGAATTCTGTAGAGAATTTTGTACATTTTCTATTTTTTGGCTCTTGGTTAGTTTAGCCTGTTAAAAAGGATCGGTAAATCTTTCTTATTATAGAAGACATAGTTAGGAGTATTTGACTTGTTTGATGTTCTTAATGCGGCCTGATTGCATTTGTATTGCCACGAACAGATGTTTTCGATTCCCATTTGGTAGCATTCGCACCAAGCCAAGTGGAGAATATATCTCAGCTGGAGACAGAGGCCTGTCAATTTGACCTTGAATGCTGGAATGGCTTCAAGGTCAAATTGGTTCACAAAACCTCGGTTCGACTATATTTATCTCTGATTCGTGCCGAATAACGGATGTGTACTGTATTTTTTTCTATTTTCAATTGCAAACTTTCCATGGAGGAGAATGGGTACTAGTAAATTTGAAATAATTTTTATCAAGGGTTCCAAATACGATGTATTTAAAAGGTACCAAGTAATTTTCAATACACAGATTTCTTAAAGGAGAATTAACGTCAGAAAACAATGAAAGAGCGAAAAGAAAAAAAAACACAAACTTTTTCGAAAAAAATATAAGAAACCAAGTAAAAGCGAAGATTTCATCAGAAAAATTCATCAATTAACTACGTATCTGCCGTACTAAGCTAGCTACCAAGCATTTAAAAATATAGCTTTTAAAAAGCTTAAACATGAACGACTTCGATGAATTTTGCTAACTGCAAGAGAGCTTCGAAACACAAGAAAAAACTAACTTTTAAAATCATAAGTTTATTACAAGCGATGTTTCAAATTTGGTGCAACTGAAGTTCTCCATTGCATTTTCAGTGGGAGAAATGTCTGTTTTTTCGTGAATAAGTGGCAAAACACTAAAATACTTATATAAAGAATGTTTTGGTAGTTTTCATATGAAGGCACACACAAAATTTCAAAAACCGCTAGGTTTGGATAGCAGAAGAAAAAACCAAAACCGTTTTTCATGTATTTCTTGATTTCGCAGAAATCCAGCAATGGAGCCAGAGTAGAACCCTTGAGGACTCCAGCCGAAATCTTCTTCCATTGCGAGGCTTGACCATTCAGAACAACTCTTTGGAATCTTCCCCTTAGAAAAGAAGTAGTGAACCAGAAGTGCCATGAGATTTGAATTTAAATGTTAGACCTTCATGTCCAACTCTGTCGAAGGCTTTAGATATGTACCGCTTCTGGAGGTGCTCGGCTGTTTCTGCTGTGAAAATGAATATTTCTGTTGAGATCTTTTAATATCAAAATACATTAACCCTTAATAAAAAAGGGACACCTGATGTGTCACCACTGTAGCATAGAGCCTCATTTGAAAACATAAATGCATGTTTCTATTAGTAATGACATACCCAAGCATACCCATCGGCAATACAAACAAAGTCTGCATGCAACCCTACTATGGTCACTTCTAGAAGGTAACTCATCGATGTGCAAGGTTCTAGATATTTGAGTCTTTTCATACTGTCCATTGCTGTAACATAATCTCTCTGATTTAGTTTTGTTATTCATAGTCATTTGTTCAGTTAGCCATTTTCGCTACCATGTTTGTTTACATGTCAGCCATTTTGATGACATCATCATTGCATGCTATTTAAGCCGCACACTTGTGATGCTCACGTTAGTTGTCATCTGGCCCTGGTCAGGTCAGGATAGTAGATGAGTCATTAAATCAAGTTCAACCAATCACTCACGTCACCTCACTAAATTTTCAACCCGAGATTTTGGATGGCAGTTGGTAAGCTTTTGCATTTGTTTGTGTTCTGTTTTCTGGGTGTGTCCATTCTTTCACAGCATTACATTAGGTTTAGTTTATTTAAACAGGTCATCTGAGACTTTAAACTCTGTACATATGTTAGTACTGTAATGAAGTTATGATATCAATAAAAGCTTAAAATGAATCAAGAGGTTGTCAGTATAAGGATTCTAAATAGCAGAACATTTTACAACAAATTGTTACTGTTCCATTAATGCCTATGTATTTCCACCAAACATGATATAAATAAATCAATAAAATTATATACCGGGTGCACCAGAAAAAACTCCGGACGTTTGAAGAGATATTACGTGAAATAGAAAACATATTTTTCAAAAAAAATTTTTTTAAACGTGTAGAGGAAAGATTGAAAAAAATTTTCCTTTTTAAATTATTACTTTTGGTTAAGTCGATGAAAAGTTATTAAAAGAAAACTAAAAAAGCAATTTTCAAAAAAGTGCAAAAAAACGCTAAAAATGGCTAACAAAAGTCCATCAATGAATCTGTAATAATATAATGCAAGTGCACGAGATTTATGAACTTTTTTACTATAAATGATGATAGTAAAGAAGAATATTCATTCCCGAGGGCTTTCGCTAGAAACATGATTTCAAAACGTTTCAAATGTTTTCTCCTTGTGAGAACATTTTTTACAGAAATATTGATGTATTTTTTCAAGATGCCTCGTTTAACATTAGATCAACGCGTTTGGATATATATCGAATTTTCAAAATGTAACAATGCACGTGAGGTTATTAGACGTTGGGTGAACCGTTGGCCAAACGATCGTCCTCCAACCGATAAAACAGTTAAACAAACATTTCTTAAGTTTGAAGCAGAAGCTACCTGTCACAACCTAAACAAGGGTCGAAGTGGCAGGGCACGTACAGTGAGAACTGCTAGAAACATCAATAATGTTAGAACATCACTCCAACAAGACGGTATTCGGACATCGAGAAGAAATGGATTAAACTTATCCCCTTCCTCATTCCTACGTATTACGAGAGAGTTAAAATTTCATCCATACGTTTTAGTGAAGAAGCAGCGATTGAAAGATGGTGACTCAGCTCGACGACTAGCTTTTTGCAACTGGTTCCAAAATAGTTTGAACAACCAAAATTTTTTACAGAACTTGATCATATCTGACGAGGCTATTTTTAGTCTGAATTCAGATGTTAATTCAAAAAATGTTATTTATTACTCTCCTTATGGACAAGGTCATCCACCAGACCACTATATTGAATTTGAGCAAGGTGCTGATCAAATAATGGTGTGGATGGGCCTGACTGGTACAGAACAAGTGCTAGGTCCTCACTTTGTTCGTAACCGACTTGATACACGTGAATATTTACGAATTGTTAGGTACCATGTAGTGCAGGATGATTTTAGGAGGTTAAATATCAACAGAGCAACAACTTGGTGGGTCCAGGATGGGGCTCCTGCTCACACCAGCAATGCAACAATAAGGTACCTTCAAGGACAGTTCCCAGGTAAAGTAGTGAGTAAACAAGGTGATGTTCCATGGCCTCCAAGATCTCCAGACTTGACAGTTTGTGACTTTTTCTTGTGGGGCTATTTAAAACATCAAATTTGGACACAGCCCCAAAACCATCTGCCTCAAAATATCAGAGATCTGAAAATAGCCCTACAAAATGCATCGAATAATTTGGATCCAGCTATGATAAGAAATGCATTTAATGGTATGGTAAATCGTGTAAACAAGTGTATTTTAATAAATGGAAATACATTTGCAGATGAATAAAAATTATGTTGTTCTTTATTGTTGTTTTTCACTTACTACTCCATGTCGCTATTTTGTTAGCCATTTTTAGCGTTTTTTTTGCACTTTTTTGAAAATTGCTTTTTTAGTTTTCTTTTAATAACTTTTCATCGACTTAACCAAAAGTAATAATTTAAAAAGGAAAATTTTTTTCAATCTTTCCTCTACACGTTTAAAAAAATTTTTTTTGAAAAATATGTTTTCCACTTCACGTAATATCTCTTCAAACGTCCGGAGTTTTTTCTGGTGCACCCGGTATGTCATATCATATCTTGGAAATTCGATCTTGTCTCTCTTTCATAATTGTTTACTTTTTTAAGTTCTGCAAACAAACGTTGAAATGGATTGACGATGGATTTTTAACTGAACACGTTGTACGAAGTGAGGTAAATCGAAACGACATTTTTTAGAAATAAGCAATAAAAAGTAACACAGACTGCTAACAAAGAAGGATAAGTGTTATAAAATCTTTCTTATTTTAAGAATTATGTTCAACGCTACCGTGAATAATTTTTTGGGCAGCCTTTTTTTTTTTGAAACATACTGTACAAAGTCGAGAAATTAATTCTTTGTAATTACGACTATTATTTTTTTTTGATAAGGTTGAGAAAAAAGGGTGTCAGCAGTTTTCTTTTGAGATAATCTCCACAATGAAGCTTATCATTTATTTTTACTTTGTTTGAAGGCTTTGTTGATATTTAACAGCTGTTTGTTCCCAGATCATTTCTTATTTGTTCTACTTCTACTGACATCAGGATAGTCCAACCCTTTGCTCTTCATATACCAGTTCATTATCTTTAAGATTTTCAGTCTTAGTTATAAACCGTATCCATCTGTTTCATAATCCAAATAGACCTTTCCAGAATTCAGTTTAAACACTGAATTGTGGCTGAGTTTCACATCTAACCTCGTTTTTATACTAGTCGTTGTTCCACTGATTTCATTTCTTTATAACTTAATGATAGTCTCTATTATTCCTAATTCCCATTCCAATAATTAGAAGTAGTTAGACTATTAAAAGCGAGGTTAGACACGACAACTCAACCACAATGCATCGTTTAAACAGAGAAAGGTCTATTGTGTAGTATTTCTACATGCCTTAATTAGTGTGTCTCTAATAAACGCCCCTATCAAGAGAGGGGCGTCTTTTCGAGGGGGCGTCTAAAAGAGGGAGCGTTTAAAAATCTTCTGAAAAGGGGGCCGTCTATTCGAGGGGGCGTTTAAAAGAAGGGGGCGTTTAATCGAAGCATTACGGTACTCATTTTGCGAACATTTTTCCATAAACGCGGTGTATATAGACGGTGTATATATGAAATCAGTTTGATATATACACCATCGATATACACCACGTTTATGAACTTCAAAGACTTTCCGCATATTCCTTTTAAATTTCAAATGGAAATCTATTGTTTTTATACTCGAACACGTGCGCTATCAAATTGTGAATTTTTTTTGCAAAATTTTCATAGTTTGACCTCTTCTCTTACCTAAAAGCGTTCTCCCTGTCGACATGTCTCATTTCTTGGCAAAGGGTATGATATTGATCGTATTCCTTTCTTCTTTTGAATATATCACGAACCCAAGTACGTTTTTTTTATCACAGGTTCACCATCATCTTCAAATAATAAGTAGGATGATATTGCTAAAACTTCGTCAGTTTCGCTATCAGAGTTCGTCATTTTTCGTTACACTACTCTTCTTTTCAGTGTTCGATTAAATTTGCCTTTGGTGTATCAAAACAATTGAATTTATGTTGAATTATATCAAGTGCGTATTATTTTAGTACAAATTTTTTGGACGCAAAATGGAAAAATCCTTACGCTTCTTAAAACTCGTTGTTAGATATAGTTGAGTAAATAAGTAACCTTTTCACAAATAATAGGTCTTACATTCTCAACTTTTGTAACAGAAATTAATTGTATATTGATAAATGAAGATAACTTATTCAAGGAATGGGATTTTATTAAGTGTTAATGCTGAGGGGCAGGTTCAATGGCTTTAACTTTTAATTTTTAGGAACTACTTTTTCTTTACCATTGACGAAAAGAAGGCAAAAGGACAAAAACATCTGTTAATTTAAAGGGGAGGAAAATGAACAAATTCATTATTCAAATCATCACAATCGTATTGGTATCAAATGTTCAATCAACAGTATTGATTAACAGATCTGACGGAAAAAATGGAAGAGGAGATAAAAGCTTTGGTTTTGGAAGTTGCAATAGAAAAACAGCAACTGCGGTAAATGGTTGGTTCGAGTGTAATGGAACAGGAACATTTTATATGGATCATAGAAACACAAGACCTTGGTGTTATAATGATAACGATATGAGATCCTTGACAGGTAAGATTTGTTGTTATCACAATGGTTATGAATAACCTGAAAGGCTGTGTTCTCATTGTTGTTTTCGGGATTTTTCAAAGCGTTTGATGAGAAAATGTAAGAAACGAAAGAATTTTATAATAATTTAAGAACTGGGACATATCAGTTTAATCATAAAAGGAAAAAACAAAATACGCAATTTTTTTCATGTTGACTAGGCGTTTAGGTATCTTCATAACACCATGAACACTAGTAAATACTGATGTACAAATCTTTATATACAGTGTGTTTCATAATGTTGGAAACGGAAATTTTAAGGCTGTTTTTTAAATGAATATAACATACCGAATTTCAAAATAATTTTTACATCGATGGAAAGCCATTTTCAAGTTCTTTCGGCAAGTATATTTTTGTAAAAAATGAAAAAGTGGTTTTTGAAAAAACAAGGCAAATGTCTTGGAAAAATGTAATTGAATTTTTAATGGTCGATTAAGACGTAGTTTAATTACATCGTGCTTATTGTTTCAAAGCACTAAATCCATACAAATTTTTATTAATTCTATCTTTGCGCTGAGACCCACAAATTGATATTTAAAAATATAAAAGTTAAACGTTTTTCGAGAACACACAGCTTAAATTTGTTAATTGTTTTCCAAATTGCTGTCATTGTTTCAAAAAATCTTTTCTTTTTATTGACATCTTAATGTTCACACCGTAATCTTCACATCTCATTTTCCTTATTTCGGTAGCGTTTTACTTGAAGCTAGTGTCATTCAATTTGCAAATGACACTGTAATTTATTTCTCTGAGGATTTTGTCATCCTCGAAAGTGTTTTAAATCGAGACCTCCGATTTGTGGAAGCATATCTTAAATAAAGAAAAGACTGAATGGATGATTTTTAAAACGAGTAAAAAGTTGTAAAATGCTGAGGGAAAGATGTCCTTATCATACAAATTTGTGGAAATCAACGAAACTAAATGCTACAAATATCTTGGATCAATTGTAGATTCAAAATTGACTCTCAATAACAACTTTGATTCAGTCTACAAAAAAGCCTCAGGCAGACTCCGTTTACTATCGAGACTACGATCACACCACTGCGGAGTAAGTTACAAAACGATTGTTACACCTATAATCATTTTCAATTCCATCATAAATCTGAATTTGTGTAGGACTCAGTTGAACAAACTTTTGTCGTTAGATAGACGTGCGAAAGCAGTAACAGAAAGCAGTAACAATTTACAGCCCATTTATGACACCATACAGAGAAATGCATGTTGTGTGTTAAAAAAATGTAAGGATGGTAGAACGTGTTCGAATTTCCACAATTACTTCAAGCTCCTCAATCACGAGAGAGTAACACGAAACAACTTTCATTCGCTGAAACTACCTACAGTACGTTAACAGATGAAATACTACATGGGTGCTAGTATTTATAATAGCCTTCCATTAAATATTCGAAAGGAGGCTAGTTATTTTAAATTTAAGAATAAACTAGGTAGCCATATTTCTTAATATTATTTTTCTTTTTTTCATCCAAATCCTTTCACATCACGTTTCAGGTCCATTAGTTTCTCCCTATCGAGTTATATTTGCCTTCATTTTCTTTGCATTTTATGGCCAACCTAGTACGGTTTTTCTTTTTCTTTTAGAATATTCTTTTAAAATTTTTATTAATTTTATATTTACTAGTATCCCGTGTAAAAACTTTTTACTGTTGCATTTCTCAAAACGCTCACACCCGTGTCGAACATTTATAGAAATAAAAAGTTATCATAATCGGCGCTGTGCATACCACTTCTAATTTAGGGAGTGAAATATTTAACTTTTTTTAAACGGTTTTTCCTACATATTTGACGTAAGGCTACGCAGAGGCGGCACTATTTTTTAATCTAACGTCATTATTAAAATGTCGTAAGATTTCAGTTCATCGTGAAAAGAGAAAGAGGTGATTACGAAACATAAAATGTAGATTTTGACACAGACACAAAAAAAAACCTCATGTCACGATGGATGAAGTGGCTGCTGTATTTGTTGGTTAAGATGGCGCATAGCAAAGGGCAATAGGTGGGAATTTTGTTCTTACAGTCTTTAATGATAATGGGTGGTAAACAAAGCTGCCTTGGCGTGTAGTGAAAAATAAAAACGCCAAAGGAAATATGAATGATTAACGGAATTATACCTGCTAACGTTGCTTCTTTACTCCAATAAGATTCGATAGCATTCGTTATTTCATTAGTCAGTTCTTTACCAAACACCCTTCATATTACAATGTCGAATTTATTTATTCTTTCATAATTAATTTTACCTAAAAAAGAAGATTTCTATTAATCATAAAAACATATTTAGCTACATATACGCACAAACAAAAGCAAACTAAAAGAACGAACGCAAACTTGAAACAAACATATGGGTAGGAACAGGGAATATTTATTAAAAGATCATGAGTTTAGCTTCAGCCTACCAAACAGTCAAAAAAGAAATAAAAGATATGTTATGAAGAAGAATAAAAACGCCATGTAAATGATATGCGGAATTATACCTGCTAATGTTGCTTTTTTATCCACTAAGATTCGATACCATTCGTTATTTTAATAGTCTGTTCTTTACCAAAACACTCAAGCATTTAGACTTGTTAAATTCTTTCGTAATTATTTTAAACTAAAAAAAAGAAGATTTCCATGAGCAATGAAAACCATATCATAATAAACAAAATGCTACACATACACACAAACAAAAAAGGAAAGCAAAATAAAACAAAACACAAACTTGATTTCTTATCCAAATCGGAAAGCAAACATAGAAAAAGTTATTAAATTATCACGAGTATAGTTCCAGCCTACCAAACAGTCAAAAATGAATTAAATGGAAAAAGACGATAACAGTCTCAAAACGTTGATTTTTGATTCAGTTTTCCGTGAATTTACTTACACTTGTTAATTCAATCTTTACGATACGATCTTTCTCCGAAAACGACTAAAACAATAAAATTAAAGATCTTCGTTTTAAAAAAAACTATCTTCGTGTTCGTGAAGTTTTTTGTTTTTGTTTTTACTGCTACAAAATGATCGTTAACCAATTTCGAACAAAGAACATTGCATTGCTCGCGCTTCTCCATTGACGTTTTTCGGCAGATTTTCAGTGCGAAACCAAAAAAGAACCAAACGGAGGAGCATATACTAATCGTGGATGTGCACACAGTACACTCAGTTACTCACTTTCTAAAGATGCCGTATTGAATTTTCCATAGAAACATTTCGTCCCCAGTCTTTTTTCACACTTACCAAGTTAAAAACTGGATGCACAGCGCGTATTAGGATATAGACTAGTAACCAGTGTAAAAAATTTTTACGGGTTTTAATTCTGAAAATGACATCTCAAAAATGGTGTCAAAAAATTAATTTACAAAATGACAAACAGAAAGTGCATTAGTGTTGTAGTCACCACTTCGTCAATAACGCGGACCATAAAAATACCAGTTATTTTCTTAGAGGTTTTAAAGATCTTTTCCAAATAACTTCGAGTCTAATTTAGGAGGCAATGCGATGGTTCCCCTGATTTTAAAGACCCACTTAAACAGAGACAACCTAGATAAAACATTTTCCAAGTTCGCAATGATCACTGGAGTGCGCTGAAAAAAATCGTTTTGCTTGGAAGATCTGAAACCCATCAAAAATAAAAAATTCGCGCTGTGCATCCGCTATTTTCACTCTCTAAAATAAATTGCATCTTGTGTAAAATATTTTACGTGTTTTGATTTTAAAATAATAACGTCTCAGAAAATGGCCACAAAAATTTTAATCACGGAACGTTGTTGAAAAAGTACATCCAACTGATCTGAAAAAAACAGAAACCGTTACCGAGATGTCGGCGATCAAACATCACAGCCCTGTTCACCAATGTTGCGCGAACCATCAAAATGTAGTTTTGGAGATATCTTCCGAAAAGCGCTTTGTACGATTCGAGACCACGATTAAGAAGATTTTGACAATGAAAAACGACCCGAAACATTCACTCTCTAAACTAAAAACTGGATGTACAGCGCGTATTAGGATATAGACTAGCCGCCAAGGCGGCGTCACTCGCCACCCATGTTCAGCATGCGTCCAGTTCACGAAAAATAAAATGAAGAATTGGCAATGATAAGTTTGCCCATGTTGTAGAGCTCGAAAAACTGATCAAAAAAATGTATGGGATCGTTTGGCTACGATCAGCGGTTAGAGAGATATCGTCGATCAAAGATTTTAATGACGTCATAGCCGCAGTACCAAAAATAATTTAGGCCCAAATGTTGCGTCACCCTGTAGCCCGTATCGCAGACCCTAAAAAACGTCAGTTATCCCTATTGGTTCTCGAGATATTTCCCCCAAAACGTCACGTTCGATTGGGGATGCAATGCAATGATTCCCCGTGATCATAAAAAAAACTGACGTTACGCGAACGATACTGTAATAGATTTTTGTGTGATGTTACGTGACGAATCTTTATTCAAAATCACCGTTGCCTCATTTTAATGCAGAAGCAAAAAGTTTAGTTTTACCTTTTTAAATTGGGTATGTAAGACCATTAACGTGTACTTTCCATGAATATATAGAGGTGACTAGTAACTGGCGTAAAAGTTTTTTACGGCTTTAATTTCGAAAAAGTTGTCATGAAAATAGGTGACGAAAAATTAAATTACCAAATCTCGAAAAGAGACCGTGTCCATGTTGTAGAGCTCGAAAAGCTGATCAAAAAAGTGTATGGGATCGTTTCGCTACGATCAACCGTTGCAGAGATATCGTCGATCAAAGATTTTAATGACGTCATATCCGCAGTACCAAATAAAATTAAGGCCCAAATGTTGCATCAACCCGTCACCCGTATCGCAGACCCTAAAAAACGTCAGTTATCCCTATTGGTTCTCGAGATATTTCCCCCAAAACGTCACGTTCGATTGGGGATGCAATGCAATGATTCCCCGTGATCATAAAAAAAACTGACGTCACGCGAACGATACTGTAATAGATTTTTGTGTGATGTTACGTGACGAATCTTTATTCAAAATCACCGTTGCCTCATTTTAATGCAGAAGCAAAAAGTTTAGTTTTACCTTTTTAAATTGGGTATGTAAGACCATTAACGTGTACTTTCCATGAATATATAGAGGTGACTAGTAACTGGCGTAAAAGTTTTTTACGGCTTTAATTTCGAAAAAGTTGTCATGAAAATAGGTGACGAAAAATAAAATTACCAAATCTCGAAAAGAGACCGTGTCCATGTTGTAGAGCTCGAAAAGCTGATCAAAAAAGTGTATGGGATCGTTTCGCTACGATCAACCGTTGCAGAGATATCGTCGATCAAAGATTTTAATGACGTCATATCCGCAGTACCAAATAAAATTAAGGCCCAAATGTTGCATCAACCCGTCACCCGTATCGCGGAGCCCAAAAAACGTCAGTTATCCCTATTGGTTCTCGAGATATTTCCCCAAAAACGTCGCGTTCGATTGGGGATGCAATGCAATGGTTCCCCCGTGATCATAAAAACATCTGACGTCAAATGCCACGTGCTATTATACTAATCGTGAATGTGTCTTGCGTGGTCGAACTGCCGCTATATGACCACGATTAAGAAGATTTTGACCCTTAAAAAAACAAAAACACAACACTCTCTAAGTTAAATGTGTTACACACGATTGCGAATTAGTATAAGTAGACTAGTATCCCGGGTAAAAACTTTTTACCGAACTTAACTTTGAAAACATTAGGTCAAATCTGCCATTCCTGTGGTACGTACGCGTCACTCGCCACCCATGTTCAGTATGCGTTGTGTCACAGCATTTAACTCGTGTATATAAAAGTTTCTTTTCAAGCATTAATTTGTTATTACATTCAGAAGATTAAAAACAGAAACAAATAGCAACATGGCTCAGAATAATATATTTATACGCAGAAGAGAAGTAACTTTAATGTAAAAAAATGGCAATATATAACACAGAACTGTTTACCCAGACATACGAAACCAAACATTGAATAACATTACAAAATGTGAATTGAAAACAAATTGATACCTTCCAACTGTGTTTCTTTCGTGCGGAAGTTACATTATACAGCAACCATTAATGAATTTTTGAAACGATATATAGTCTGTTCTTCCCAAAACCATCAACGTCATGATTAAAACCATGAGTTTCATTTCTTTATGCTTTTCTTTATTATTACCTAAAAAATTAATACTTGAATTGTAATACCGAAAACCTAATCATGCTATAAGAATATTGAAATAAACAACAACAACAACAACAAAAAAAAATGCAATTCAACTACGCATTTATCCTAAAAACAATAACTCAAAACAACAAAACACCGTAATAGTAATTGTAATACTGTAATACCGAAAACCTAATCATGCTATAAGAATATTGAAATAAACAACAACAACAAAAAGTGAAATTCAACTACACATTTATCCTTAAAACAAAAATTTACCCAGAAGATAAAAAGTCACAAATAAAATCATAATGCCAAACTTATATATATACCCAGGTACGTAAACGATTACCATAACACAAAATAATGCATAAACATTTCATTGCACAGTAATAACTAATGAACTTCTTAAATACATAATCCATTCACATCTACCTTATGAATAATAATCAAAAACACAAACGTGATGACAGAATTTATATATCTAAAGAGTTTATAAAAAATTGAAAACAACCACATTTTTAATCTGAGTTAAAATCTCCTCTGGCTAATTCACAACAGTTAAACAACCCTTTATTCTTATTTATCCAGCATACCAACTGTGTTATAACTAAATAGATTTATGCTATTTTAACTTTAGCTGAACTTTAAACAAAATGGGATACCTTTCACTGCCAATTCACATGTTAGTAAACTAAACAGCATTGATCATCTTCTGTAGACATTTTCAAACACTTCTAAACTCTTTACTTCTATATTCATACCTATAAACAAATTACTAATACTTTATTTACTTTCCAGCACAAACATACACAGGTATTTATAAAACACTTTCGCTACCATTTTTTTTTAAGTGAAATACATAAAACTGCTCTCTTCGTTTGGAAAAACTGCTAAACTTTCTGTATTTTCCAGTAGATTTTGTACTTTTTGGCAGGCAGACAAAAGCATCAAGCATCGATATAAATTAGATACAATAGATACAATCAGACAGCATAACACATTCCCCACTTCCACAGCGTCATGAGAAATAAAAACATTCATAGCTGTAGGACCATTTTTAATGTAATAATAGCGCGCGTTACCAAAACAAATTTCTCTCGGCTTCCTTTTCATCCAGCAGCATATACACATTCTAAACGACAGAATAACTAAGACATCCACTCAAAGCGAAATCAATTAATCTTTCAAAACTAAATTAAAACCATTCCTTACTGTGTAAATAAACATGAAACTGCATTTCTCCACTGCACTTTCTTCTGTATAGCGATATTTGATAACTAAAACGTAAACAAACATTTAAAAACCTGTTCTTTTATTAATCTAAATTATTAAACAATAAAAGTCTTATCGTTCTGCACAGCCAATTTTTAAAAACTTCACTGCACTTCTTCTGTATAAAAGTTTTATAATAATACCTTTTGTTCGTTCGATCTTTCTGCAGCTAATTTTTAAAAACTTCACTGCACTTCTTCTGTATATTTAAATATGATTTTTCATTGTAAACAAACGATAATAAAACGTTTTATAATAATAACAATACCTTCGTGCATACAAACCTGTGTTTCTTCATCAGTTCTTTCGTCGATTTGCTGCCTAAAACAATCAAATTTAAATCAAAATATTCGTATACAAAAAGAAACACGTCTTCTTCGCGAAGTTTCTTGCTCACGAAATGATCGTTGACAAATTTCGAACGATTAACATTGCATTGCTCGCACTCCTCCAAAGACGTTTTTCGGCTGATTTCCACTGCGCAAGCCAAAAATAACAAAACGGAGGAGCATATACTAATCGCGAAAAATCAAAAAAATCACTCTCGCTTTGGCGTGGTTTTACGACGAAAAGGGAAAAAATAAGAAGGATTTGACCGTGAAAAAAAAACAAATATGTCACTCTCTAAAATAAAAGTGTGACACACAACGCGAATTAGTATAATAAGACTAGTAACTCGTGTAAAAGTTTTTTACGGCTTTACTTTCGAAAAAGTCGTCATGAAAATAGGTGACGAAAAATTAAATTACCAAATCTCGAAAAGAGACCGTGTCCATGTTGTAGAGCTCGAAAAACTGATCAAAAAAATATATGGGACCGTTTCGCTACGATCAACCGTTAGAGAGATATCGTTGATCAAAGATTTTAATGACGTCATATCCGCAGTACCAAATTAAATTTAGGCCCAAATGCTGCGTCACCCTATCACCCGTATTGCAGACCCTAAAAAACGTCAGTTATCCCTATTGGTTCTCGAGATATTTCCCCAAAAACGTCGCGTTCGATTGGGGATGCAATGCAATGGTTCCCCGTGATCATAAAACATCTGACGTCAAATGCCACGTGCTATTATACTAATCGTGAATGTGTCTTGCGTGGTCGAACTGCCGCTATATGACCACGATTAAGAAGATTTTGACCATTAAAAAAACAAAAGCACAACACTCTCTAAATTAAATGTGTTGCACACGATTGCGAATTAGTATAAGTAGATAGCCGCCAGGGCGGCGTCGCTCGCCACCCATGTTCAGCATGCGTCCAGTTCACGAAAAATAAAATGAAGAATTGGCAATGATAAGTTTGCCCATGTTGTAGAGCTCGAAAATCTGATCAAAAAAATGTATGGGATCGTTTCGCTACGATCAACTGTTGCAGAGATATCGTCGATCAAAGATTTTAATGACGTCATATCCGCAGTACCAAATAAAATTTGGGCCCAAATGTTGCGTCACCCCGTCACCCGTATCGCTGACCCCAAAAAACGTCAGTTATCCCTATTGGTTTTCGAGATATTTCCCCAAAAACGTCGCGTTCGATTGGGGATGCAATGCAATGATTCCCCGTGATCATAAAAAAACTGACGTCAAATGATGCCACGTGCTATTATACTAATCGTGAATGTGTCTTGCGTGGTCGGACTGCCGCTATATGACCACGATTAAGAAGATTTTGACCATTAAAAAAACAAAAACAAAACACTCTCTAAGTTAAATGTGTTGCACACAACGCGAATTAGTATATATAGATAGTATCTCGCGTAAAAGTTTTTTACGGCTTTAATTTTGAAACGGATGTGCAAGAATCCTGCGTTCCCCCGTGTGAGAACCCCGTGACGAAAATTTCAATTACGGAATCGGGACTGGAAAGTGTACTGATGTTGTAGAGCTTGAAAAACTGAGCAAAAAATGTATGGGGTCGTTTCGCTACGATCAACCGTTGCAGAAATATCGTGGATTAAAGATTTTAATGACGTCATATCCGCAGTACCAAATTAAATTTAGGCCCAAGTGTTGCGTCACCCCATCAACCGTATCGCCGACCCTTAAAAACGTCAGTTATCCCTATTGGTTCTCGAGATATTTCCCCAAAAAGGTCGCGTTCGATTTGGATGCAATGCAATGATTCCCCGTGATCATAAAACATGTGACGTCAAATGCCACGTGCTATTATACTAATCGTGAATGTGTCTTGCGTGGGCGAACTGCCGCTATATGACCACGATTAAGAAGATTTTGACCATTAAAAAACAAAAAAACAAACACTCTCTAAATTAAAAGTGGGATGCACACACGCGGATTAGTATAATAAGACTAGCCGCCAGGGCGGCGTCGCTCGCCACCCGTGTTCAGCATGCGTGCAGTTCACGAAAAATAAAATAAAGAATTGGCAATGATAAGTTTGCCCATGTTGTAGAGCTCGAAAATCTGATCAAAAAAATGTAAGGGATCGTTTCGCTACGACCAACCGTTGCTGAGATATCGTCGATCAAAGATTTTGATGACGTCATAGCCGCAGTACCAAATAAAATTTAGGCCCAAATGTTGCGTTACCCCATCACCCGTGTTGCCGACCCTAAAAGACGTCAGTTATCCCTATTGGTTTTCGAGATATTTCCCCAAAAACGTCGCGTTCGATTGGGGATGCAATGCAATGGTTCCCCGTGATCATAAAAAGATCTGACGTCAAATGATGCCACGTGCTATTATACTAATCGTGAATGTGTCTTGCGTGGTCGAACTGCCGCTATATGACCACGATTAAGAAGATTTTGACCATTAAAAAACAAAAAAACAAACACTCTCTAAATTAAATGTGTTACACACGCACGCGGATTAGTATAAGTAGACTAGTATCTCGCGTAAAAGTTTTTTACGACTTTAATTTCGAAAGGAATCTGCAGAAATACGACGCGTTCCCGTGTTCGTACCCCGTGACGAAAATTTTAATTACCGAATTCGAAATGGAAAGTGTACCCATGCTGTAGAGCTTGAAAAACTGAGCAAAAAAATGTATGGGATCGTTTTGCTACGACCAACCGTTGCGGAGATATCGTCGATCAAAGGTTTTGATGACGTCATATCCGCAGTACCAAATATAATTTAGGCCCAAATGTTGCGTCACCCCATCGCCCGTGCCACCAACCCTAAAAAACGTCAGTTATCCCAATTGGTTCGCGAGATAATTCCCCAAAAACGTCGCGTTCGATTGGGGTTGCAATGCAATGATTCCCCCGTGATGCGATAAAAATAACTGACGTCACGCCGCGTGCTATTATACTAATCGTCAATATTATCAATGGTCTAACGAAAAAATGACCACGATTAAGAAGATTTTGACCGTAAATTTGAGAAAAAACCAACACTCTCTAAGTTAAATGTGTTACACACGCACGCGAATTAGTATAATAAGACTAGTATCCCGGGTAAAAACTTTTTACCGAACTTAACTTTGAAAACATTACGTCAAATCTGCCATTCCTGTGGTACGTACGCGTCACTCGCCACCCATGTTCAGTATGCGTTGTGTCACAGAATTTAACTTGTGTAAAAGTTTCTTTTCAGGCATTAACTTGTTATTACATTCAGAAGATTAAAAACAGAAACAAATAGCAACATGGCTCAGAATAATATATTTATACGCAGAAGAGAAGTAACTTTAATGTAAAAAAAAATGGCAATATATAACACAGAACTGTTTACCCAGACATACGAAACCAAACATTGAATAACATTACAAAATGTGAATTGAAAACAAATTGATACCTTCCAACTGTGTTTCTTTCGTGCGGAAGTTACATTATACAGCAACCATTAATGAATTTTTGAAATGATATATAGTCTGTTCTTCCCAAAACCATCAACGTCATGATTAAAACCATGAGTTTCATTTCTTTATGCTTTTTTTTATTATTACCTAAAAAATTAATACTTGAATTGTAATACCGAAAACCTAATCATGCTATAAGAATATTGAAATAAACAACAACAACAACAACAACAACAACAAAAAATGCAATTCAACTACGCATTTATCCTAAAAACAATAACTCAAAACAACAAAACACTGTAATAGTAATTGTAATACTGTAATACCGAAAACCTAATCATGCTATAAGAATATTGAAATAAACAACAACAACAAAAAGTGAAATTCAACTACACATTTATCCTTAAAACAAAAATTTACCCAGAAGATAAAAAGTCACAAATAAAATCATAATGCCAAACTTATATATATACCCAGGTACGTAAACGATTACCATAACACAAAATAATGCATAAACATTTCATTGCACAGAACTTCTTAAATACATAATCCATTCACATCTACCTTATGAATAATAATTAAAAACACAAACGTGATGACAGAATTTATATATCTAAAGAGTTTATAAAAAATTGAAAACAACCACATTTTTAATCTGAGTTAAAATCTCCTCTGGCTAATTCACAACAGTTAAACAACCCTTTATTCTTATTTATCCAGCATACCAACTGTGTTATAACTAAATAGATTTATGCTATTTTAACTTTAGCTGAACTTTAAACAAAATGGGATACCTTTCACTGCCAATTCACATGTCAGTAAACTACACAGCATTGATCATCTTCTGTAGACATTTTCAAACACTTCTAAACTCTTTACTTCTATATTCATACCTATAAACAAATTACTAATACTTTATTTACTTTCCAGCACAAACATATACATAGGTATTTATAAAACACCACTTTCGCTACCATTTTTTTTTAAGTTAAATACATAAAACTGCTCTCTTCGTTTGGAAAAACTGCTAAACTTTCTGTATTTTCCAGTAGATTTTGTACTTTTTGGCAGGCAGACAAAAGCATCAAGCATCGATATAAATTAGATACAATAGATACAATCAGACAGCATAACACATTCCCCACTTCCACAGCGTCATGAGAAATAAAAATATTCATAGCTGCAGGACCATTTTTAATGTAATAATAGCGCGCGTTACCAAAACAAATTTCTCTCGGCTTCCTTTTCATCCAGCAGCATATACACATTCTAAACGACAGAATAACTAAGACATCCACTCAAAGCGAAATCAATTAATCTTTCAAAACTAAATTAAAACCATTCCTTACTGTGTAAATAAACATGAAACTGCATTTCTCCGCTGCACTTTCTTCTGTATAGCGATATTTGATAACTAAAACGTAAACAAACATTTAAAAACCTGTTCTTTTATTAATCTAAAATATTAAACAATAAAAGTCTTATCGTTCTGCACAGCCAATTTTTAAAAACTTCACTGCACTTCTTCTGTATAAAAGTTTTATAATAATACCTTTTGTTCGTTCGATCTTTCTGCAGCTAATTTTTAAAAACTTCACTGCACTTCTTCTGTATATCTAAATATGATTTTTCATTGTAAACAAACGATAATAAAACGTTTCATAATAACGACAATACCTTCGTGCATACAAACCTGTGTTCCTTCGTCAGTTCTTTCGTCGATTTGCTGCCTAAAACAATCAAATTTAAATTAAAATATTCGTATACAAAAAGAAACACGTCTTCTTCGCGAAGTTTCTTGCTCACGAAATGATCGTTGACAAATTTCGAACGATTAACATTGCATTGCTCGCACTCCTCCAAAGACGTTTTTCGGCTGATTTCCACTGCGCAAGCCAAAAATAACAAAACGGAGGAGCATATACTAATCGCGGAAAATCAAAAAAGGTGTCTCTCGTCTCTGCGTGGTTTTACGACAAAAAGGGAAAAAATAAGAAGGATTTGACCGTGAAAAAAAAACAAATATGTCACTCTCTAAAATAAAAACCGGATGCACAATCGCGAATTAGTATAATAAGATAGCCGCCAAGGCGGCGTCGCTCGCCACCATGTTCAGCATGCGTCCAGTTCACGAAAAGTAAAAGTAGTAAAGTAAAAGTAGTATAATAAGATTGTTTTCTGGAAAGAAACAAACATCAACATAATAACTTTATACTTAGGTATACAAATTAGCTTTTTATAACTACATCTTATTCTTAAATATACGAAAATACAATGATGAAGAAATTGATACCTTCCAGTGATGATTCTTTCCACTAATGCAATATCAGAATAACAAATTCTTTCGATGAATATAATGATCTTCACCAACAAAACCAACATCATGATTTAAACCATGACATTTGACTGCAACCATCTTATTATATTATTAACCTAAAAGAATATATTAAAAGACCATGAAAATAAGGTTCTGGCAGTGTCTGAGGTAAAAAGAGTGATACAATAATACAAAAGGTTCAGGTTTCGTAGAACAGCAACAGAAATTCCCATGAAGATTTAATAACCATAAGATAACATAAATAATATCTTAGTTTGATGAAATAAATATCATGAGCAATGGATAAGGACGTTGTCTGCAATAATTCGTTGCTGCCAATCTATAAATGTAATCAAAAAATAAGTTGTGAGTAGCAACAAAATTAGCTTGAATGATGAGTTTGAATTTGACTCACCATTGTTTCCCTTCACATCTAAACTAACTGTAAACATCTGAATATCTTTATAATGTCTCTAAACCTATAATCATCTACTGCATGCAGAGAACAAATAATCATGTTAAAACAGCCTTAAAAACTGATTGGAAACTAAGCTGTTAATCTTTATTTACGATGACAAAAGTCGCACCATTTAAAAGAAAGAAGAAATACATATGAGATGGCACTCCATTAATCAGATCTGTAACCCATTGAGCAAAATCGTCAAAAAAATCATTGTGACGGAGAGCATTCTTAGTGAAATTGTGTGTAGATTTCTATAGAAATGCACTCCTTCGCAGATATTTTTTAATAAATGTGCTGACTGGGAAACTGAACTGAAAGTATATTTTTAGAATTGTAAAATTTCTGTTCGACACGAATTCAACACTAATTGATAGAGTGACAGACATACTTAAACTCAAATTGACAGTGTGAAAGCTAGAATATTAGGATGCTGTGATTAAAGAGGTAAACAAAAGAAATTGGAGCAAATAACTTTATTAATGTCAATTATCTTAATAAACTATTGCATAAACTGGAAATACCTATAAATAAATACAAAATCTCAAAAACTTAATGAGCTGAGACTATTATACTATTTTACTATTACTATACACCACGATATGAAGTCATCTATTTTTTTGTACAATAAAGGCAGAAATGGTAGGTTCCGTGATATGGAAGAAAAGTTGGACAATCGATGACTATTCTTCACTTAAAAGGTTATGAAAGTTGAATGTTGGATAAACTGCCCCATCAGTCTATACCTGATGGAACTATATATATATATATATATCGCGAGCGACGCCGGATTTTTATAAGGATAAACTTCTAGTTGAATAAACTGTCTACTAAAATACCCTCATCAGTTTTCTATTCATTTTAGTGAGTCTATGTAAAGAAAGTCAAATGAAAATTTCATAATGCTCACTTAAAGGTCTAATTAACTCACTTTAATGAATAGAAAACTGATGGGGCAAAAGCATTAAAATTGTATTGATTAACTACAGGCAGGAAAGTTGGCACTGTAGTTGGTGCGGTTGAAACAATGGAATTGTTGTTTTTTGGTTTTTTTTCTTTCCACGTAAATTTGGGGTGATCCCGACCCCCAAATCTCTTCCACGCTTTAAAAGCCGCATTAGACCGGGGACCGGGATGTGTCTTCCGGTATTCCCGAAAGTCTTTGTACGAATCTACAATGTATAGTTGAAATAATTTTTAGTAGTGAAGAAACAAACAGGTTGATATTAGAATTGATAAAATACTATATCAGGGAAACTTACATTTCCTTTTATTTGCCAGAACTGTGTCTAAAATAAAATGCAAAATGTACCTAAGACACAATTCTTCACACATGTTACGTTAACAAATGGAATTGTAAGAAATATTACCATTAGGTTTGGCAGATGATGGTAGTTCAGCTAAAAGAAATGTATAAGTAGATTGTGGAAGTCATAGCATATAGAAATGGAAACTACAAAGTTATGTCAACTAAAACTCTTACTCTTTGCCACATTCGGCACGTTATTGGTATCTAATGAAAGGAAATCATGAAGTTATAATTACAGAATGTCCAAACATACATCATAGACAAATGAGTATAAATAGATAGATTGTGAAAGTCATAAAATATAGAAATAAAACATAAATGTGTATTGACTCTTACTATCAGCTGCTGATAAAGCATTATCTAAATAAAGAAGGTTTAAAAAGTAGTTGTCATATAAAAGAAAGACAAAAGAAATTGAAACTACAACGTTATGTTAATATAAACCCTTACTCCTTTGCCACATTCGGCGCGGTATTGGTATCTAATGATGAAAAGGACAAAGTTATTATTGCAGCATAGAATAGGTGCAAATATAAACAAAGGAGTAGATTGTGAGTCATAGCATATAGAAAGAAAATGTTAATGTGTATTGACTCTTACTTTACTAACAGCTGTTGGTAAAGCATTATCTAAATAAAGAAGGTTTAAAAAGTAGCTGTCATATAAAAGAAAGATAAAAGAAATTCAAACTACAAAGTTATGTTAATTAAAACCCTTACTCTTTGCCACATTTGGCACGTTATTGGTATCTAATGAAGGAAATCATGAAGTTATAATTACAGAATGTCCAAATATACATCATAGACAAAGTATAAGTAAGTAGATTGTGAAAGTCATAACATATAGAAAGGAAACGTTAATATTTATTGACTCTTACTATCAGCTGTTGGTAAAGCATTATCTAAAGAAAAAAGATCCAGGAAGTAGCATACATTCAAAAATGTCATACACTGAAACTCAAACAGCCTGATTCAGCAGATGAAAGAACCAAGAGAAAATGAATTGAAAACTCCAATAAAAATCCTTACTATTTTCAATATTTTCACTGCCATCTGTATAAAGGAAAAGAAGATGTTGTAATGGCAGCATGTAAATCCAAAATATATAAGATGAGATATATAAAGCAGATAAGAATTTTTACCTTCACCAAGTAGTTCTTTTTCTCGCTCTGAAACGAAATCAATTTGCTTTGAGTATTTTGACTACTTTCACAGAAAATAATCTAATATATTACAGACAAAATAGTATAAATGAAAAAACTGAAGTTATTTAAAAAATAATTTTTACCTGCACTAATAAATTTGTCTTCTGACTCTGAAATGAAATCAATTTGATTAGTATTTTAATATCTCTTACAGAAAGGTTAAAAAAGTAATGTTTTACCGTTGCACACATCCATGGGAGTTCCCATTATTATATTAATTCACTAAATGAAGAAAAAACAAAAGTTACAATCATGTAGAGATAATATGGAGCATGCCCTGACTTTTAGTTCATGAATTGTCCACAAAGTTTGCTTCATGCACAATTCATGGTAACGGAGTACACGGCGAGAACGTAAGTCAATGGGACTTGTACTCCACCTAAAAAAACAACAAAATCTACAGGTTGTTCATTAGGTACAAAGCTGCCAAACTACAGTGCTACAACAACTGTCAGCAGTGACTACAGCAATGGTTTACAGTATATTAATGAGCCACAACATTTCTCAACAGTGGCGTAACTTACAGAAGAAGCCAAAACAACTGTCAACAGCAGCCACCACTGTAAGTATCTAAGCTATTCCTTAATAAGCCACAACATGTCTCAACAGTTGCGTAACTTACAGAAGAAGCCAAAACAACTGTCAACAGCAGCCACCACTGTAAGTGTTTACGCTATCTTATTATATAACAGAATAAGCCACAACAACAAATTCAAAATGTTAAGGTGAATCACGACATTCACAGCAACACTTGTGGAAAGACAACATTTTGAGTATACATCTTTCCATTAATATAACCTTGCTTACCCGTACCGGCAACTTTGATTTTAACATTACCAAATGCTTTGGCCCTTGAACAGGCAACATACAACTGTCCATGTGAAAAACACGGTTTCTGCAAGAACAAACCAATTTTATCAAACGTTTGACCTTGGCTTTTGTTAATAGTAAAAGAGTACGCCAACCGAATTGGAAGTTGTCTGCGCTTCAATACAAAAGGCATACCTGTGTCGGATGGTGACAATTGTACTCTAGGTATAAAAATCAGTTCCCCAACTGCTGACCCTGTCAAAACTTCAGCCTTAATAAAGTTATGCGACAATTCACGAACAATCAAGCGGGTGCCATTGCAGAGACCCTTCCTGATGTTCAGATTCCTCAAAAGCATAATAATAGCCCCAGCTTTAAGTTTCAAACAATGTGGAGGCATACCGGATGGTGTAATACTATTCAGAAAATCAACCGGATAGTTTTGCCGCTCTTCTTCATCGTCACACGCCACTTCATCAGCACTGTAATAGCAAACTGCATCTCCAGGCAGTCTGTCCAACACCTCATTATTAATGATCAGTGATTGGTCATTTGTCGGGGTCAGAATGGCTGTGGTGGTATATTCGTGAGGTTCCAGTCCGTCGTACATAACAGATATAATCGAAGTATCTTTAGGAACAACACAACAATCAGGAATTTCGATGGAACCTTTAGCAGGTTCGCTTTGTTTCGTTGGAAGTTCACCATTGCCAAGTTGCAACAGCCAAGTACAGAATTCTTGCTCTTCCGGTCTGGCTCTCATATTTTCAGTGAGAGAGTATTTCGCCACTGATGCCCATAACACAGAACTGGTCAAGCAAACTTCAATAACATCGGTTGGCTTTCCCTTTTTCACAACCGGCAAACACTGACGAAAATCTCCACCCCACAAAAGAACCTTGCCACCAAAAAGTGCATCACTGCCACAAATATCCTTGAGTAATCTGTCCACAGCATGGAAAACATGGGTAGAAACCATAGTCGCTTCATCAATCAGAAACAGGTCGACACTTCGAAGGTATTCTGCATGTTTTGATGCCGGTGTTATATTACATACGCTATTTTCTAAAACAGGAACAGGCAAACGAAATAATGAATGCAATGTACAACCACCAGACAGTAAGGTGGCTGCAATACCTGTATATGCAGCAGTAGCAACTTTCCAACCTCTGGCTCTGCATGCTGCAATAACATAATTGTATGTAAACGTCTTACCTGTGCCTGCCGGTCCGTCCAAATAAAACAAAGTTTCAACTTGTGCTAAACCATCACGCACATTCGAAACTGCAGACAAAATCGCATCTGCCACAACTAACTGCTGTTCGTTAAGCAGAGGCCTTACCTGGTCCGCCCTGTCAATGTAAATATTTACATCATCATCTTCCTGAGCAACCTGCTGAACCAACTCAGGAAGATTAAACTGTGTTAAAGTCATACCAAATTGTCTCAGGACGTTATCAATATAACCCAAAACCCTTTGCTCAGCTTGAGCAACAGCCAATGTTCGAAGGTAGTCTTCACACAGATTCCCCTTGAATGTATTCCACAACTCAAGAGGATTAGAGGGCTCACAGTGAGTCAAAATAGTAACAAACAGTTGTCTAAGCTGTTGGGGCATTTGAAATGTTGAAGCCTCTTCCAATGTATTGTGCCATTCTGCATCATCTTGCAGAAGACGTCTGGCAATACATGCTTCTCGGAATGTGTCATAAACCACTCCATCGAAAGTACGCAAATCCTCGAAAGACATAGCACCTGCAACATGTAGCAGCAAAACTCGAAGGAAAAAACGTTCTCCTTCTGACGGTCGAGCATTATATAACCGAGCGACTATAGGCTTAAATGTTCTTTTTCGTTTTTTCCATTTTTTCTCCTTATCATGAAAAACATAATGATACGGAATATCTGAGTAAAGATACCGCCGTGCATCAGGATCGTCTACATTCAGATTAAACCATGCTGTTAGGTGACTATCCTTTAATGCCCCTTCAGCAGCTGCCTCTTCTTCGCCAGCTCTAAAATAAACTTGATGACGATCAGGTAAGTGAACAGCTAATCGCTTAATAGTATGCGATTTTTCATGCATAGAAAACTCAAATATTCTCCATAATGCTTCAGGCGCACTGACATATCGAGCATCCAGAAATGTTTTTATTTCGTCATGTTCCAAACGTTCATTAATCTCCACATTAGCACGATCATGTCCCTTGTAAACATATTTAAAGAGATATTTCACGCTCCTGATCGTGGTACATGCTTCCAAATTTATGTGAGCATTATACTTCTTGGACAACCACGGACAGTATGGAACTACCCATTGATTATCTAAGTCCACATTTCTTACCCTCACAGTACGGCCATTGTTATGTCTGCGATAGAGTGGATACCCATTTGCATTCATTTGGGTCGTTTCACAAAATCGCTTTGGAAAATCCTTGGTGCAGTTGCCATCATCTCCCATACAAACTGCATTAGGGTTAGCATTCCCACAGGGACCATGAATCATACATGACTTTATGATATTATGAAGTTCTGGTTCCTGTTCAGGATCTGGTATTTCAGCAGAGATTAAGCTGTCAATGTCGTCAGCATTACGCAGTTTGTCCTCTTGTGCTAAATGGATAAGAATATGAGCATGAGGTAAAGAACGTTTCTGAAATTCAATAACATACAAATGAGAAATGGCTTTTCCCAAAACTCCATTTTTATTTATATCCTCCAAAAGCGCTTTTAATTTCAAATTGAAAACACGTGTAATCAAGTCCGGACGATAATGTGCAGGCTCATTATCTAGGTTTTCCGTGATCTCCTTCCATTTCGGATTGCACGTAAATGTGCAAAACAAATCCGGCTTGCCCATTTTAGTTACCATAGCCATAGCATCTTGATAATTCTGTTGCATGGCCCTAGGACCACCCTGAAAGGAAGAGGGAAGAATAACGGGTCTGCCTGCATGAAGGCCACGATTTTCTGCAACATTTTCAAGATAATCAATGAGCCCTTGATATTGCTCAACACGGAAATTGGCCTGGTTTTGACGAATATAATTAAGACGGTCAGATTCAACTTTGCAGTAACAATCTACAGCATATTGTTGAAGTAATCTTTTACCTTTTAAAATGGGACTAAAAGCATCTCTAAACGCAAACCTATAAGTATAATACTGCAACATAGTAGTACGACAATGCCGGCCTGTTGTATATTCTGCTACATGAGGAATTTCGGAACTCCAACCCAACTCTCCTCTTGGAAAAAATACAGGATATACCATTGGATCGACATTAGGCGAATGCACAGGCAAATCCTGCAATGGTCTATCTCGAGGGTAAACAACGATGTCCCGAGCCAATGGTGGTGCACCATCTTCACCAACAAAAACAGCAGCTACTTCATCATGGTGAGGTAGATTGTATCGACGCCGGTCACCACCACTTCTCAAATGCATTCTAACCTGGAAAACAATAGTAAAGATCTGTAAATATTAGTTCAAAGATTTTTAATTATTAATTTTCGCGTTTTCCATTTACCTCAGATGGGCGACGATTTTGTTCATTTGCAAGTTGAAATTCCTCAGCTTCTACCTCACCCATGTGTTTATAAGCAGCTGCATATGGACTCTCCCTTAAAATGATGTCTTGCAAAGTTTGCATAACTTCAGGAGAACAACCTTGATTTTCTGGTCTTGCCATTCTCTCATTGAATGCATCCATACCATCATAGATATATAATTGACCAAAGGATGGAGGAATACCCGGTGGTGGGTGCAAATTACCTGTTCGGTGACATACCTGGCCATTAATACGAAAAACTGGTGGACCACGTCCCGGCGGTACAGCCAATTTCGCACCCATAGAAGCAAAAGCAACCGAACTATTGAACTTTCGAATATTTTCTTGAAAGTTCTTTGATTGGTTAGAATCACCTACCAAAAGTTCTTTAAGATCATTAGGATAATAAATGTCATCTAAATGAACTTTACCTTTGTGACAACACTTAAAATTGGTCTCGCCAGCAAACATCTTGGCACCACAAAACTGACAGACCTTGTCCATGGCACCAAGATAATGTAGCTCAGGCAATTGGTCTTGTCGAGCAGCACGATGCAAAGGGGGATTAGCATCAGCCCGCCTAGCCCTCATACGTTGTGCATTCTCATTCTGCCTGGCTAATCTTTCACCTGGCTCTTCATCTTGACGATAATCAACTTGCCTTTGAGCATTGTTGCTTCTAAGTCTCTCATTTTCTGATAATGGTTGGATGTTATTCGCCTGAAGCTGTCTGCGCCTTGCTTCAGCTACATCCTCATTTGCATGCCTACGCTGAATAACAGAGCGAATTTGTTGTTGATCAGGTGGCTGCAAAACAAACTGACCATTCCTAAAAACTGCTTGGAAGCCAGGAATAATATTAGTGCCTCTTATATTAAACATCACAGCACAGAAACACTAACAAAAATTGCCACCCCCAGTTAATAATGCACAGAACAAACCGGTGGGAGCGAAAACAAACCTTTCTTTCTACAAAACACACTGACACTGAAGGGGCAATGGCACCAAACAGATAGCTAAACAACCTAGGAGAAAGCGAAAAAAACGTGCATTACACGTCAAATAAAATAAATATATAATAAAATAAAATAAAAAATAAAATAAAACGGTATATCCATCTAAGTTTTAAGTGACAAACCTTTCTTTCTACTCTGCCTTTCTACTTTCTGCTTTCTCTCTACTACACAGCAAGGAACAAATGAACCTGAATAAATCCAGACAGAAAAGTTCTTAGATAGGTGGGTAGGTAGGTTGGAAAAACCTTCGTGGAGTTTGCCATCTTTAAAATTAAAATGATAAACACAATTGTTACCTCGTTACGTAATTCTTTCGCTTTCGATAAACTGACTTTATAAACTGTTAAACTTTGATTGATAACTGAGTGAACTGATTGATAACTGCTTTGATAATTAATTTGATAATTACAGACAATCGCTATTGTCTATAAATTATTGTCTTTTCTTTCTCGAGCGTAACCGCACTGAATAAAAAACTTAATTTGTTTACTTTTCCGACGAAGGTCGTCGCTATAGTTTTTCCGATTTCAGCAACCAATAAAAACGACGAAGCGGCGATCACGTGTCAAAACAAATGATGAAAAATAGGCATTTTGAGGGTTTCTTCACTGGTCGGACTGCCGCTATATGACCACGATTAAGAAGATTTTGACCATTAAAAAAACAAAAACAAAACACTCTCTAAGTTAAATGTGTTACACACGCACGCGAATTAGTATAAGTAGATAATATTATTTATATTTGTAGATATTTATTTCATATATATATATATATATTTTCTTTTAACAGGACACATTTGAAAAGCAGAGTATATTCTGAAATGTTTTATCCTGTGTAGATATTGATGATAAATAAATAAATAAATAAATAAATAAATAAATAAATAAATAGACAAATAAATAAATAAATACTGCTGTTTCCATGTTGACTATCATTGAAGTCCAAGAGTATGGGGTAATCTGTACACTGCGATGAAAGAAACTGAGAAAATCAAGAAGAGCATTTACAAAGATGGCAAAACCGTGATTTCATTTGATTTACAATTCTACATCAAAGCCATTATCCTTCAACAAATGCCCAACATCCAAAGTGGTTTCGTATTCAGAATGGGGGTGCTACATGTCGCCTTCTGTGCTTTGAAAGTCATTGTGTGGTCTAAAGTGGTTTAGATCATTCCGCAGATGAAGCAGGTACATACGTTCTCTATCAAACTTACTTTGTCGGAGTATATTTTACTCTGACCTCAACGTATATTTTTGAAATTTGAATTAAGCATTCCTCTTGCAGAAATATGTAGTACACTGAGCATAAACAGGCTGCTGAAAGAGTGATTATAGTGAACAAGTTTATTAAATAACGCATGTTTTTAATACAACCTTTAATTCCAGGTATTTACGGAACCACGATGATATGCCAAGTAAATGAAGGAGAGCACATGTACAGAACCGGAGGAACACTTTTCACTTTATCTTGCACTTAATAAATTGTAAGTGTACGATGCTGTAATGACAAAAATTCCTCCTGCGCCTGAGACAATTATAGAAATAACCACCAGTGGATGTACAACGAGATATAACACAAACAGATACAAGTGCAAGAGAAATGATGGTCTGAAAAGTGTGCAGAAATGTGCAAGTGCTAGGATTGTAAGAACTCGAATTCTGGAGATATGATAAACACGAACGATCACATCATATAAGAAAGCGATGATAAGGAGACCTAATTAGATTGTTGACAATGTATCGTAGATAATTAGATTTTCTTTCATTGACACAGCGTGTTTATCATCAGCTGTAATACAGGGTGTCTGGAAAAAGGTATATTGTGACATTAAAATTAATGTTGTAATGTTACTTATGATATCTGCATAATGTCTCTATAATGTCATTTTACCCAAACATCAGTCTGTTTGATGTTCGTTTTTTCATTATTCCAAGCATTTCAGAAATGGATAATTTACAGACCAGATCAAAAGTCCTCACTTGTAGATTATTTGTGTCGTTGATTTTCACAATATGCTCAATTTTTTACTTAAATAAATATGCACATACTGGAAGATGAGAAAATTGATCATTTAAAGACCTGTTCATAACTTATGCTTAACATCAGCAACGTACACGAAACTTCCACAAATGATTCTTTTAATGTACTAAACTTTTTTTCAAAATGTCACTTAAATCTACTGAAGCAAACGGATTTTACAGACCCAAATGTAAAAATATGTTCTGGTCTGTAAATTATTATTGTGACGTTACCACCGTCTGAAACTTTGCAAGCAAATTCAATTTGAAGTCGATTTTATAAGAATAAATTTTCATTAAAATGCTTGTACAGTTCATGAGTTATCACAATTTCTGTTTATTTTTTACGTTCTGGACATAATGGTAAAGTTGACAATTTAAGGACCAGCCCATAACGCAATTTAAATGAAACCTTTACAGATGATTTCCCTTAATAACCTTAACAATCTTGCAATTTTTCAACAAAATTTGCCAAAGTGAACGAATTTTACAGACTAAAACCGAAAAACATGTTCTGGTCTGTAAATTACCATTGTGATGTCACGAAAACTTGGAACTCCGCTGAACTATTTCATACTGTCAGGGCAATATGTGAGAAGAATTTCATTGAAATATCTATTATAGTTTTTGAATTAGGACGATTTTTTTGTTTTTGGGGTCTGTTATATTCTGGTCTGCAAAATGTACATTTCCCTCCTAAAAAATTGGAAACCATGCTTGTTTTACTCCTTAGTCGATAAACTTTGCATAAATGTATAACACACGTATGATCATTGAAATATGTATCAGTTAAAAAGAGTACAAATTTCCCTTGAGTGTTCAAGCAAGGTTTCATTTGTCTGATATACAATGCTTCTGAAGTTTTTCTTTTATATGAACTTTTTAGACCCCTCTTCTAAGATAGTAAAATCATCTATTGTCACTTTTTATATAATTTTACAACTGAATGACAATTAAAACATTTTCAAGGGATACGATGCCACATTTATGATTACCGTTAATGATTCTTTAATGAAACACTGCAAGGTTGTTTGGCGTAAGCCTATATTTAGCTTTAATGACAATTCTTTAACTTAAACTTCTATGTAGCTTAATGATAAATTCGTTTGCTAAAGCCTGGTTCAGACCTGCCTTCACTATTACAGCTTGATGAAGGTTGTTACATGCAGCCAAAGTTGAAGCACAAAGTTGAATTTAAGTTTTTGAACCTTTGAAAATTCATTCACAACAATTAAGAGAATTTTCATTATGATGAATTAAGCCTGGTTGCAACGATTAAAAGTCAGTGCAATCATTTAACTTAGACACTTTTATAATCGTCAAAATCGCTGTAAATGGATGAAACATCAAAAACTACTTATTGATTACTACTTGTTAATGTAATACTTCATAGTGTTAACACCAGACAATTGGCAATTGTCACGATTAACTTCTCCTTTAATCGTCGTAATCATTAGGTCCGAACATTCTCACTCTCTTAATGACACTCTCAAGAATTTCTTAAGTAACTAGCCGCCAAGGTGGCGTCGCTCGCCGCCCATGTTCAGCCTGCGTTGTGTCACCTCTCCCTAAGAATTCACGAAAAATGAAATTAAGGAATTGACAATGGAAAGTGTTACTATCTTGTAGAGCTCGAAATTCTGAGCAAGAAAATGTATAGGATCATATGTTTATGACGCACCGTTTCGGAGATATCGTCGATCAAAAGTTTTGATGACGTCATAGAGCCCCGTTCCAAAAACTTTTGCCCAACTTTTTTCGTCACCCCATAGCCAATATCGCGGACCCCAAAAAACGTCAGTTATCCCTATTGGTTACCGACATAATTTTCCCTAAACGTCGCATTCGATTAGGGTCTCAATACAATGGTTTTACATTGACGTCGCACAAAATACAATAAAATGATTGGTCTCACAACTCAATCTACCATTTTGCGTGACAGACAAACAAACAAACAGAGAATCGACTATTAATATATAGACTAGCTGCCAAGGCGGCGTCGCTCGCCGCCCATGTTCAGCCTGCGTTGTATCGCCACCTGCTCCAAATTATTGCATTTAAAACCAGCGATAAGACTTCCTTTGCTGCTGGCTTCATCGCTAAATAAAGCTCGTTTGCACGTGAAGAGTAATACTTTCCTGGTGTTTCAAATCTTTAATGTTCTTAACTCAGCCGTTCATTGTCGCGGTCGCATTTAAAATGCCAGCAGACTTTCTTGCTTTACACAATCCATTCCGAACGTGAACTTCACGTGGTTTTCCTTTACGATTTTAAACCAATCAAATATCAGTTTAACAATGCACTCAAAACGCAGAGAGAAAAAACTTTTCAACTTATTGTTAGCTTTTGTTTTACGCGCTATAACATGGGTGCTGTCAGAAGTAGGTGAAAAAAAATGGTTTCTCTTAAAAAGATCACACGGGAGGAGAAAAAAATGCACGTGCTAAATGAATGAAGTGAATAAAAAACGTTCGATCAGATTAAAATAGATTAAAAGAAATCGATTAAAAGAAAAGACAACTATTAAGACAAAAGCAAAAAAATATTTTGTTTCATGATACTCTTTTTTTACCTATCGGTTTTTAAACATTTTGATTGCTCGAAATAAAGTTCACCCGTCTCAGACAGTCAGGCAAGCGTTAGGATACACTGGCAAACAGCACATGCTGCCACGTTCTGCCACTGCTGCTTTTTGTCCAAAACGTTTAATCAGTTAGTTTCTTTGTATTTAGTTGATGTATTGTTTTCAAAGCCAAGTCAACGTGGAATATAAAACTAACAATAATAATAAAAACAAAACGTTATTCCTATTAGTTCATCAGCCCAAAAAAGTTACGTTCGATTGGGGGTTGCAATGTTTTTGCTTCGAACTCACGTCGCACACACAAAAAAATAATTTCGCTCACAACTCAATCTACCATTTTGCGTGACTTACAAACAAATAAACAGACAGACAGAGAATCGGCTATTAATATATAGACTAGCCGCCAAGGCGGCGTCGCTCGCCGCCCATGCTCAGCCTAGGTTGACTTCACAAAAAATAAAATTAAGCAATTGGCAACCGAAAGTGTTCCCATGTTGTAGAGCTCGAAAAACTGATAAAAAAATGTATGGGATCGTTCCGCTACGATCAACCGTTACAGAGATATCATCGTTCAAAGATTTCGATGACGTCACAGACCCGTCCCCCCAAAAAATTAGACCCAAATTTTTCGTCACCCCATCGCCTGTATCGCGGACCCCAAAAAACGTCAGTTATCTCTATTGGTTCTCGAGAAAATTTTTCCTAAACGTCGCGTTCGATTTTGGTCTCAATACAATGGTTTCACACTGACGTCGCGCACAAGAAGAGAAATAATTTATGTGTGATCTTACATTGCTGACTTCCTGATTTCTTTCGCAGCTCATATCTACCATTTTGCGTGACAGACAAACAAACAGACAGACAGACAGGGAATCGGCTATTAATATATAGACTAGCCGCCAAGGCGGCGTCGCTCTCCGCCCATGTCCACCTTCAGCCTGCGTTTGGTTCACGAAAAATAAAATTAGGGATTTGGCAATAATAAGTGTGCCCATGTTGTAGAGCTCGAAAAACTGGTCAAAAAAATGTATGGGATCGTTTTGTTACGACCAACTGTTATGGAAATATTGTTGATCAAAACTTTTGATGACGTCATAGACCCGTCTCCCAAAAAAACTTGGCCTAAATTTGAGATCACCAAAAATAAAATTAAGGATTTAGCAATAATAAGTGTGGCCATGTTGTAGAGCTCGAAAAACTGATCAAAAAAATGTATGGGATCGTTTTCCTACGATCAACCGTTTCGGAGATATCGTCGATCAAAATTTTGATGACGTCATAGACCCGTCCCCCAAAAAAATTAGACCCAAATTTTTCGTCACTCTATTGCCTGCATCGCGGACCCCAAAAAACGTCAGTTATCCCTATTGGTTACCGAGATAATTTTCCCTAAACGTCTCATTCGATTAGGGTCTCAATACAATGGTTTCACACTGACGTCGCACAAAATAAAATAAAATAATCACTCTCACAACTCAATCTACCATTTTGCGTGACTTACAAACAAACAAACGCACAAACAAACAAACAAACAAACAAACAGAGAATCGGCTATTAATATATAGATTAATAACTAGTAATAGGTCTTTATTTGGCGCACCCGGTAAGTGCTCTGTTTCCACTTCTAATATACGCCCACTTTTAATGACAACTCAACAATTTTGTCAATTTACAATAGACAATACCGTATGTAAAACAAGTTTAACTCGTAATGACTTTGTTCGAGCTTTGAGATGAGAATCATCATCATTTAAACACCTTTTCTCATAAGGGTTGTTGATTGAAAAACCTGAAATCTTTTCTATTTAGGTTGTTATGGGCGTTATTTCACTGGAGACAAGAAAATATTTCTATTTGGGACTATTCTGAAGAATATAGGTTCAATAGCAGTATGGGATGTCAAAAACGGAGGCGGATATTGGAAAGGGGATTGGACGAATGAAATGAAGAAGTATATTACGTACGAACGAAATATAATAAAAGTATGAAATCATGGAGATATAATTTTTGAAATTATGATAAGTTTTTAACCTAATTATTATTACTTGTTATTTCTACATCAGAATAGATATTTACAAAAAAAACCCGACAAAGCGACGAATTCACGAACTCGTTTGCAACTAAATGCTTGTCAATACATGTATCTCAAAAAATCCTTACTTGTAGTATAATATAATTTCCACCCAACCCAGACAGAACTCATACATACTCGACCGAAGCAACATTGTTTTTCTTCTTGCCAATTTTTTCACAGAAATGAAAGTACTTTGACATTTAACTGTTCATTTCAGTCCAAAAATAACCTAGGTTTATTGCTTACTTATTTTCTTTAGATAGAGAAAACCGACAATGTTACTTTTGGTGGTTTACTCATTCGAATAACAATTGAACGTATTGGCGGTCTACGTGGCCTAACGAGGCAAATATGTTTAGTAGTCAAAGTGTGCAGGGCAAGAACATGTAAGGTTAAACATTTCATGATATGCGCTGTTAATGATGAGAGAAACTTCTTGCGTTCTCAGACTAAACAGCTGCAAACATCCATATCATTGATAAAAAAACTATCAGCATCCAATTATTTTCCTTATAGATCCTCTAAGGTTGGAGAATATTATTCTGAACATAAATTCAACCGATACAACAAGAAGAGTAACAACACATACATCAACAGCATCAAAAGACACTGGAACACAATCGTCACTATGGATACAAACGCAATCAACCACACCTGGACAAACAACGTCATCTACAAACACAAGCATTATCCGATCGATACAAAAATCACCAACGATACTAAAATCAACATCAACCCAAACATCGCCAACGACACAAACATTCCCAAGAACAGAAGTAATAACGTCACAAACGTCATCTACAACCACGAATATCATCAGCAACGGCACAAGACCAATCATCGACACAAATGTTACCAATACGACACAAGCATCGCCAACAACACATACAAAATCTACGAACACGATAATCATCAACAACACAAGTATCAACAACGACACAAGAACAACCAGTGACACAAGAACAACCAGTGACACAAACATCACCAATACGATACAAACGTCACCAACGATACTAAAATCAACATCAACCCAAACATCGCCAACGACACAAACATTCCCAAGAACAAAAGCAATAACGTCACAAACGTCATCTACAACCACGAATATCATCAACAACGGCACAAGACCAACCATCGACACAAACGTTACCAATACGACACAAGCATCGCCAACAACGCATACAAAATCTACAAACACGATAATCATCAACAACACAAGTATCAACGACACAAGAACAACCAGTGACACAAGAACAACCAGTGACACAAACATCACCAATACGATACAAACATCACCAACGATACTAAAATCAACATCAACCCAAACATCGCCAACGACACAAACATTCCCAAGAACAGAAGCAATAACGTCACAAACGTCATCTACAACCACGAATATCATCAACAACGGCACAATACCAACCATCGACACAAATGTTACCAATACGACACAAGCATCGCCAACAACGCATACAAAATCTACGAACACGATAATCATCAACAACACAAGTATCAACAACGACACAAGAACAACCAGTGACACAAACATCACCAATACGATACAAACATCACCAACGATACTAAAATCAACATCAACCCAAACATCGCCAACGACACAAACATTCCCAAGGACAGAAGCAATAACGTCACAAACGTCATCTACAACCACGAATATCATCAACAACGGCACAAGACCAACCATCGACACAAATGTTACCAATACGACACAAGCATCGCCAACAACACATACAAAATCTACAAACACGACAATCATCAACAACACAAGTATCAACAACGACACAAGAACAACCAGTGACACAAGAACAACCAGTGACACAAACATCACCAATACGATACAAACATCACCAACGATACTAAAATCAACATCAACCCAAGCATCACCAACGACACAAGCATTCCCAAGAACAAAAACATCAATGACGATACAGACATCATCACCTCCAAAAGCATCAACAACGACGAAAGCACCATCAACCATGCAAACATCACCAACGACACAAATATTAGGTAAAGTATATAAGACATAGTAAAGTCTAGCAATAAGAGTAAGAAAAAACTCGATGTAAAATCAATCACACATAAGTCCCTGTTTCCACTACGAACAGCTTTCGAACTAGTAAACAAATTACTTTCCTAAAGTGTGGTACTTACTTTTCTGCCTAACGATTATCAATATTTTGTTGATATTTACATTTTTAATGAGGGAAGTTATCTGCTATCTAATTGGTTGAAGTAGCCAAATCGTTCTTCGGTGGAGAACTTTACGGGTAATCATCCTTTAATAATTATAATTAATAGTATAATTAAAGTATTTATACAGTGTGTTTCATAGTGTTGGAAACGGAAATTTTAAAGTTGTTTTTTAAATGAATATACCGAATTTCAAAATAATTTTTACATTGATAGAAAGCCATTTCAAGTTCTTTCGGCTAGTATATTTTTGTGAAAAATGAAAAAGTGGTTTTTGAAAAAAT
This sequence comes from Turritopsis dohrnii, assembly GCA_027922465.2. Classification (NCBI taxonomy): domain Eukaryota; kingdom Metazoa; phylum Cnidaria; class Hydrozoa; order Anthoathecata; family Oceaniidae; genus Turritopsis; species Turritopsis dohrnii. Next base: position 410,747 of record BQMF02000306.1, read on the forward strand.
AAGGAAAATGTCTAGCAAAAATGTAATTAAATTTTTAATGGTCAATTAAGGAGGGATTGAAAAGAAAAGATTTTTTGAAACAATGACAGCAATTTGGAAAACAATAAACAAATTTAAGCTGTGTGTTCACGAAAAACGTTTAACTTTTATGTTTTTAAATATCAATTTGTGGTCTCAGCGCAAACATAGAATTAATAAAAATTTCTATGGATTTAGTGCTTTGAAACAATAAGCACGATGTAATGAAACTTACATCTTAATCGACCATTAAAAATTTAACTACAGTTTTCCAAGACATTTTCCTTAACACACTGTGTATCAAATTTTGTAACTGTACATACAGTGTGTTTTTCTCCAATGATAAGTTCTGGGGCTGATTACATGATCCCGGTTAGACGGGATGAAATTTCAACTCGGTGTCACATGCAAAATTTTCATCCCGTTTAGGCGGGACGGGACAAAACTAACCCTTTGTGTTTTGAATTTTTGACAAACTACGCATGCTCAAACCTCAAACTTGTCCCGGTTGACCGGAACGAAGCGATTACATGAGAAATCCGATCCGAGATCTCGGATAGGCGGGATGAAAATTTTATCATGTAATCACGATGGGAAATTTATGAAGATTTCACCAGGAAGCCAAGACCTCGGAAGGCGGGATGAAATTTCATCCCGGTTAACCGGGATCATGTAATCATCCCCTAACTTTGTTGAAAAAGTTCATGTCTTATGATTATTGCGACAAAAACGGGTGGCAAATATTATTGACATCTAAGTTACTTACAGATCGAAAAGCAGCACCAGGTAATTATTTTCTATATAGTAAACAAATAGTTTGCTATACGTCTTTTATCAGAGTAACAAAAATTTACATGAAAGTGTTTTTGATTTTTTGGGGCTGGAGTCTCATAAACCAACCCCCGTCTGAAACACACTACAATTTGAGCATGCACGTGCATGAATGTTAATCGATATAGCCCGTGACAAACTGCCTGAAAATTCTTTTTCAAGATAACAAAAATCTAATTATCGTCCGTGTAGGATCTACATCACCACTCTTGTCCTAATCTTTCAATGTAGTGTACCCATGTTGCATGTGGTCGGTAACTTGTGTAAAACATTTGTCTAAGAACTAGTAATCAAGAGAAATACTTTTTAGAAATAGACTAAGCCCTATAAGAAATTCATGTTTGTTTATTTTTTTGAATGTTTTTGGAGGAACAACAAAATATAAAGACAGACATGCAACAAAATGAAGATGTAAAAATATTTAAAAATGCATTATTTATGACTTAATTACTTATGTACGTAGACAAAGTTTTGAAATTTTGATGACAACGTCGATATCTTGTTAAAGCCGCTCCAAAACCATTCTGTTCAAAGTGTTTTGAAGTGTGGATGTGAAGTGATTTTATCTTGTTTATCATTTAAAAGAGTTGCATTCTCCTGACAGCATTTACATTCAATCAACTTCAAACGGATTAGTTTAGACATCACCCTAAACTCTTAATTACTTCATCTTCCTCGTCAGTAGTATCAGATATCTTTGGTGATATTCTGTTTCACTGTTTGCCATCCTTATCACTTCTCTATGATCGAGCGTAACTCGAGCGTAATACACGTCATATCACTTGACTATGGCTTTTGTCTTGGACCTCAGCGCTAATGTTTTGGGGTTCAATTTTAACGAATTACGAAGAGAAGGAAGATTATTTTTAGTCTCAAACAAGTTTTATTTTTATTAATTTGATTTTTAGAATGAATTTACAAAATTTTATCTGAAGGTTTGATTGCCCTTTAATCCAGTGTATTAGTTGCAGCGACAGCTGAGCAAAACGAATTCTGATTGTGCGATTGGAATGTACAAGAACAAGAAATGTTAGTGGGACATTTACTAACAGAACTGTCTTTACTCGTAGCAGTTTTTTATGATACGAGAATACGGTTTGAATTTTCCTGTGCAATTAATTACACATCAATTAAAATTTATCCAAAGGTGGAAGAATTTGTTGATAGAACGCAAATAAAGCTATTAAACTTTTTAAATTGTTTCTTAATTGTTTGGCCTGTTTTCTAATAAACACTGCGTTTCAAGATGCGGTGTTTATTAGAAGGCGGCGCTTATTTTAAATGCTTGGCAATGAGTGTATCATTTAATAGAGGGTGGCTTTAATCAAAGGGCGACGTTTATTAGAAGATATGCTGTATGTTCATACATGAATTCACTTGAGAAAAGTGTCTCTTACATCACAATATTTACAACCGATATTTGTCTCAAGCGCATAATACCTGAGTGGAAATTATGTTTTTAACTCTGTTTGGAATGATTTCTATATATTTTATGTTAAACGTAATGGTTGCCATTTGTTTTTGAAACGTATAGGTCGCTCTTCATCTTCGGTAAAGGTTGTTGCACTAGCTATCACAGTTTCAGTGGCTGGTATACTCATCATCATCCTCGTGTTCATCATTATCAGGTAAGGTTAGAGACAGTGCGGAAACTTATCTTTGTATAGGGACGAACAATAAAGCATATTTTCTCTAAGTTTGTAGTAGGCATAAGTATAGCAAAAGTTTCCTTACCTTCGGATAATATACCGTATATCCTCTAATAAACGCCTCAGCGTTTATTAAATTTTTCAACTTTTGCATGCGGCGTTTAATACTGGGCAGCTTTCATTTCTGAAATTCGAAAAATTCATTTTTCAGAATAAAGAAACGATTGTACAAAATCAACGATAAAAGTGAAGATATCCAAATGAAGTTGAATCAAGTTTGAACCAAGGTTTGTATGAAAATGCTAAAACACTAGAAATAGATGGAAGGAAATTCACCACAAGTTGAATCAAGTTTGTATCAAGGTTTGTACGCTGACGTAGAATCAAGCGATTATCAAGGTTTAAATGGAGATGTTAAAATACCAGAAGACCACATGAATGTAAAATGTAGTGAAGACAACGCATCAGGACACTATGAGAACCTCAGACAATATACCCTAAGAAGTTGAAGAGATAGACATTGTCATATCAACTACCCCATCCTTCAACTCTTCTTTAATTTTCGAGTTTTTGACTATTTGTGGAATGTTTCCCATCTTTAGAATGTAGGGTTGTAACTGTTCTTTAGTATCCAAATGTCGAAAAGGAAACTGGGCATAAAATACTAAATGAAAAGTGTAAAGCACTCAAAGAAATCGAAAAAAGGTCAATCAAATAAAGTTTCTTCTATATAGTGTATCTCAATACAATTTTAAATTGTGCCACAAGGAAAGTGTTTTATATATTTGACGAGTTACTTTGTAAAATGAAAATCAATGTTCGTTACCATTTTCTTCTATTATTTGTTTTCATAGCCTTTTCTACCTTTCTTTCTTTTCTTTTTTTTTATCTTAAAGTCTTTCTTTAGACGTTCTTTTATGTGAGCAGCAAATTGTTAAAAAAGTTAAGCCACGCCATCTCCTATTTATTCCTCGTTCTTTCGAAGTCGCGCTTATTGAAATCTGTATATTCGAGCATTGAAGTGAGGATATTGGTGAACTGTTTGTGAAAAGATGATGAATATGTACAAGTCTGTTCTTGAAATCTGTTAATAATATGGAGTTGCTGTTTAGTACAGGCTTGTTACTACAGGTTGAATGGTAAAATTTGAAGGCATTATTTGATCAGGCCGTAGGTAAACATCCTGGCTATCCAAAATTAAAATTATCATATAATTGAAGGAATGGACAAATTTTTATGTGAGTATTCATCAGTCTGTAAAAAAACAGAATTTTATGAATTTCTACCAAATAGCAAAACATTTCCTAAAAATACAAGATATCATAAGTAACAAATTCACCACTCTCTCAGTCAATCTTGACTGGAACGTTTCTGTGATCTCATAGGCTCAGTAACACTTTCAAGATTGTCTGAGAAAATGAAGAGTTTTCCTTCGCGATACTTTCTGCTCGTTGGAAAACATGTTTTAAACCAACAGTCACATTTTCAATTGCGACATAAACGTCGTGTTAATGCCTCACTATTTAATTAAACCTTGCTTATATGGACTTTTCCACCGTGACGATTACTTCCACTGGTTTATAATGAAAGTGAGAACTATTAACGTTAATATTAGCATGCCACAATATCAAAAATAAGTATGATGTTAAGAATAAAAACGTTAATTTAATATTCCAACTGCAATATGTAAAGTCAAGAAATCTTTTAGATTTTATGAGTAACAGACGCTACAATATCAATGCTATTCACATGCATATTTTGCAAACTATAAATCAACCAAACGATATCGTATTTTATGATCAATTTCGCTACAGCAAAGTATTGGACTCGTCGTTCTATGTATCTCCGTGACATTTTGGATGATCAAACTTGCATGTAAGTTATGTCCATACACACCTTAGTAATAAAATCTTTTATTGACTTCAGGTTGACAAATTTGGACGAATTTCCATGAAAATTTCCACAAAGTACAATTGAAATTTCAAATGTGACAGTCAATTTGTCGGATATGACCAATATTAGGTAATTCCGGTCAAATTAGGACCAAATTTCAAAAGTTCTCCAATTTTCATAAAATCTGTACAAATATTGTATTTTGAGAATCATTCATTAAAGTTAAGAGTGATACTGCTCTGTTATGAACTAGTATATTTCACAATTTTGTAAAAAGTATATCTTTGTTGGAATTGTAAGAAAGGACTGTAGCGAAATTTTCGACCTCCCAGTCGTCTTGTTGATATTTTGATAGATAGGTATTATCATTTAACGAAAGATTAATAATATTGAAATAATCATTCAATACATTGCCCTATGTTTTTCTGTATATTTAACCTGATTATATTGCACCACATTGTTATGACACACGAAGGAATAGGAAAAACAGAAAGAAAAGTTATTGCATACGCCAGTTGAATGTTTTAAACTTCTTCAGATGAATCTCGTGTAACTTTGCAAGATTAATAATCTCTATTCCAACAAGGATATATTAATCCTTTGAACTACGACCCTTGGGCTTCAATATGAGTCAACATAATATTGTCAGATAATATTTTTAATGTTATCTTTATTATCCTTGACTTGCGTAGTAAGCAACTCATATTGTGCACTACTTAAACCATTACGTGGTGGTAGTTAAATCGTTACCTTAGTATATAAACCGCTTGGTGATTGATAAATCGCTACGTGGTAGATAAATCGTTACGTAATGGTTAAGCCGTAACGTGGTAGTTAAACCGTTACGTGGCAGTTAACTTCATCAGCCAGGGGAATTTGGAAATTCAAGTGGTGTCAGTGTTTTAGAATTTACGGTGGAATTAATTGAATTGTCATCTTCATGGCATGGATTTTCATAAGATTCATTCTCTTTCGATTTTCCAGATATGACACTTTCATTTTGTGCCTCTTTTTTGTCTGATGGCTTGTTTGCTTTTCTCTCAATTGGATATGTGTGTACCACAGATCCAATTGAGAGAAATTGATGTGGTTTTAAATCTCGCTCAGCTTTTTCAAGGGACTTTCGAGATGTGCCAGAACGATTTGCTGATTTTGGTACATTCTTTTTCCACTATATCGATTTTCAGGTTTGTAAACATAGGTCATGTCTAGTTTAATTAACGGTGCTTATTCTTTCAAAGCGTAAAATCCATACAATTTCTTTCATGATTTTTTCTGCCCGTTCAGACCCCAACATAAAAAGTAAAAGATAAACGTGTTTCGAAAAAACCCGCTTAAATTTCTTTACTGTTTCACAAATTACTGTTATTGTTTGAATAAATTATTTCTTTTCATTGGCGTGCTAAAATTTATAACCAAAACTCTAAAAAAACTTCTTTTTCATTTTTCACAGTAATACACAAGTTGAGAGATGTTCAAAAGGGCTTCCCATTGATGCAAAAATCATTTTAAAATTCGATATACTCACTAAAAAAACAGCTTTAAAATTTATAGGCATTGTCACGCTCCAATAATCATTTTATTTATTAAAATAAGGAAATGTAATAAACCGATTATGGTCTTTACAAACACAAAGCGATCACTCACAAAATAGAGAAGTAGAGAACAGAAATATAGAACCGAAGTAAAGATGATCATCAAACTAAATGTCGGTGGAACAAAATATGAAACAACAAAAGAAACACTAAGGAAATATCCAGATTCAATGTTGGCTCGAATGTTCGATGGATGTTTACCATCTGAACCAGATGAAAATGGATATCATTTTATCGATGCTGATGGAGAAATGTTCAAATATATTTTAAGTTTTTTACGTACAGGAAGAGTGTTGGCCCCGGAAGATTGTTTGGATCGTTTAGAAGTCGAAGCTGATTTCTATCAACTGTCAATACTGAACGAACAGCTTACAGGAAAAAGCGAAATGATGGATGAGAAAAACAGGGAGAGAATTATCATTTTGCAGTATGAATTTTCCCGACATTATACGACCAGAGTTATCAGTAATAGTGGTTGCAGTTATCAATTTGACACCAATGAATGCTATGAAAGTCTAGAGAATTTGGAAATCAAAAAAGCTGAAAATTTTAAAGTTGTTTGTGAATCAACTGATATATTAAACCACGATGTACAAGTGTCGATATTGTTAATGTCTAACAACAGTTTGATGTCGAAAATATAAGGAGAAACTGTTTTTTTGCAATACTTGAGAGATATAAATAAAGAACACCAAAAGTACAATATATAAAAAAGAATTTCAATATCTCGTTATGATATCTTAGGAAATAACCATAGCGTAGTTGCCCCTAAATTTTAAAAGAACCATCAAAAACGGTTGTTTCACTGCTACATTCATGGCAAATTGAGTAGAGCTTTTAAGAGATTGACCATCCTCTTGACCAATCTTACTTTGCTTTTTTCTTGATTTTTATAATGCACATATAGTAGAAAACTGGCTATAAATTCAGTTGAAAATTGTATGCTTCAAGTTCAAAGGTGAACAACGACGTGCGAACAGCACTGCCATAAGTAGCTTTTCTACCACATTGAACGTTCAAAAAACGTGTTAGTCAAGTGACAAAAAGTTACATAATAATATACGAATCGGTGCGTAAATAGTGCGCTATTCCTAACAAAATACTAGTTTACTATTTTACGCAGGCAAAAGACCAAAGATAGTGTGTATGTTATTAAATGAAGAATATTACCGACAAACTCGACAAAACAGAGCTCTTCCTTAAATTACGTCAGGGCAGGCTCTGTCTTGTTTTCACGTCATTTAATTGAAAATGATTTTTTTCTGTTCCAAACAAAAATAAGACTTATCGTTACGCTCCTATTAGTGAGTCTACGCATGTTAAAAATCTACACTGTAGACTTAGAAAACACAAACCTATAAGTACACGTTAACAACCAAAGTAGACAATACACTTTTCGGCTGCTGGTGCTTCTGCTAATACATTAAGTTTAAAAAATTTAGGCGTATAAAGTTTGGGGGAATTAATTTTGGGCGTAGTTTTTTGGGCAAGGTTTTGACGATTTTGAGTGTTAAAAATTTTAGGCAGGATCAATTTGGGCAAAAGTTATTTTCAGTGCTATTTTGTCACAAATGAATCACACATTTTCGAGCTTCCATTGTATGCTATTTTAATTGCCCCCCGCAACGAGCGTAAGCGAGCGAGGAGGCATAGTAGTTTCACGAGATAGACGAATGTCAGTTTCCGATTTTGTTCTTCATCATTATCATCTTCCAAGTTTCGTGTTGACGTTACATGGTGGTATAAAATTATTAGCTGACTTTGCTTTTTTCCCATGTCAAAGCATGGTACTGTAGGTAGGAGACAGGATGTTTTTTTCCTAATTTATTATTATGTTATACTATGTTATTTAGGCAGTTCGTATGCTAAAATTGCTTAGACATTTTTTATATTACTTTTGTGTTGTTTTAGTGAAGTGAACGACCAGGATTTTGAAGCACAGCTTGAAATCTGAGATTTTGCCAACAACATTTTATTTTTGTATATGTTTTAGCTTTAAATCTCTCTAAATCTTTTTAAGGATCTTGCCTTAAAAAGATTTTAATTGGATTTCTGTGTATGCAAGAAAGCCTACAAATTGTCGTTCTTCGTGTTTTTCTTCTTTCTGTCCTCCAAACCTGGTGTGATCATGACCAATAAAACCTTTCTATATTTTTTTATTCTTTGTTATGTAAACTTTGGCTATTTCTTATTTCGAATCAAAGTTTGAAACGCTGATTTCTAATGGATTTTTTGCTTTAATTTTTTTTTTTGAAAAAGTTTTTTTTTTTCTTTTGGCTCTTACAGAATTTCTTTAACAAATTCTGATATTACTTGTTAAGCCTTATTTACACTTTTTGAAAGGTATATTAGCATCAGTGTGAGATAGGGCTAAAAGATAACAAAAAGTAACAAAGTTTTGTTTGTTTTTGTTTCCGTTGTATAGCTTGCAACGTATAGCTTGCTGTGTGTACAAATTTGAATGCTTGAGCGCGGGGGCATTTTTATTTAAAGTTACATGCATGTTTATTACTTGTTTATGACTTGTTAGACATGTTCAAGTCATTCGCAGCCTACTGTTTTTAATGTAAGACCCATAGTGAAAGGAAGAAAAAATAAATAAATAGAACAACAGCAATAACTTTTAAAATCAGCTTTAAAAACAAAATGTTTAACATAAGAAATACGATGTGTTCAAAAAAAACTAAAGATTTAGGAAACGGGTGTTCCGGTGGGAGCTCTGAGTGAAAGGCTTCTTCAAGACCAGTCATTTGACTCGAGAATCATGTCTTTGCTCTTCTGAAAATAATCATACATCCCTTTTAGTCATTGGGCATGCTTTAGTTTCATATCTGAAGGTTTCATAGACACATTATTAACATCGTAATTATCTTTGCCTTCGTCTAATTGTTTCCTGACTTGTTGATCATGCTTCAATTGTTTTTTCCAAAAATTCTTTGGTGTGACCATTTACATTTAGATCAAGCATTTGAAAATAATTGGTCATGTTGTTGAGAACATACAAAATTACGCAATTGTTACCCTCAATGAAATAGGTCACCTTTTTTGTAGTGTGCCCACGAACATTGATTTTTGATCTGATGGCAAGCCAAGCTCGTTATTTTTGGACTTAATGAATGGAAGAATAATATTCTCAACACATTCGATAGCCTTTTCAACTAGCATGAAGTTTAACCGAAAAAACAGAATAAAAAACAATTAAATTGTGTTGTTTTTCTTTTATGTTATGATGGATTGAGATAAAAAGGTTGTGGCCAATTAGCAACTTTCAGATGATATGATTTTTAGATGAATGCACACAAAATACGAAAATCTGTATTTGGAAAAACTTTGGGTGTTAAAAAATTTGAGCATGCATCAAAAATTAGGCGAAATTAATCCAGGCATCGATTTTGTCCCAAATTTTGAATGCAAAACACTGCACTTTTAAGATCTTCATGCTATTGTCCATGTTGGTTCAAGTGATCAGGACGAAGTAAATATCGAAGAAATTTCTGTTCTCCGCTTAGAAAGATTTTACATGATTTTACATATTGCTTAGTCAAGGATCTTAAGAAAGTAAAAAGTCACTGGGTTGGAGGACTTCAAGCAGTGTGTCACAACGACACATATCTGCTCTCCACAGGCATATTTTAAGATTCATAACTGCTCTCCACTACAATAAAACATTATCAAAATATTTTGCTGAATTCCCAAATGGTCAAACCTAGCACCTTCCAATTGTACTTTGTGCAAATTTTATAAAAATCGGATTTGTTCCAAAGTTTCGTCAAATTGCCCAATTGTGGTCAAATCTGAGAAAATAACTGTCAAATTCTAAATCAACACCTTTCAGTTGTGATCTGTGCAAATTTTTATTAAGATTGGAGAAATTTCGAAATTCTGCCCAATTTTAGCCAAACCTGACAAAATATTTGTCAAATTCGAAATCATGTGTTGCACGGAATTGTGCATGACTTGAAGTAGTAAAAACGCGAAAGGTTTTTTTCATCAATTACAATTAATCACTTGGGTTACTCATTTGACTTTATTGGCCTTCTATGTATTAATAGCCGATTCTCCGTTTGTTTGTTTGTTTGTCTGTAAGTCACGCAAAATGGTAGATTGAGTTGTGAGCGAAATAATTTTTTTTTGTGTGTGCGACGTGAGTTCGAAGCAAATACATTGCAACCCCCAATCGAACGTGACTCTTTTTGGCTGATGAACTAATAGGAACAAGAGCCAGATGGCGCAAAACGGTAGCAGCAATTGTATTTGAAGTTATGAAAAGTTATTACAAAGTTCTTTGAGGCTTGTGTTTTTTTATATCTCACTGGTGGAAAACAGGCATAAACAATAAATATGTTATAATAATAAGTTAGTGTAAAAAGGGTCTAATCATAAGCCACCAGAAATTAATTTATTAAATACAAAAGAATTATACATGCGTGAGCTGTATATTTTTTTATAAGAAAATTTTTTGTAAGACCATGTGTAGAAAAAAAACAAGCGTTTCAAAAAATATATATATATATGTTTTTAATTATAATTTCATGAAACCAAAAATGAAATCCAACAAATAACTGCCTTTTTGAACTAGATCTTTGAAAGTCTTCTTAATACACAAAACAGTGTTGTAGCTAACAAACAAGGTAATAAGAAGTTTTGAACTGATGGGCTTACTAACAAGAAAAACTATATATAACCAAATTTTAAGTATCAATGTATTTTCAGTTAGCATAAATAGCTAAAACTTCCATTTTTATGCAGATCTATTTGATTAATATTCATTCTTTCATAAATTACTTCATATAACATCAAAAAAACGTCCTTTTAAATGTTTGATATGTGAAACCTTTCGAAGGCTGCGTTCCTTCATTAGAATTTACATTGCGTTATTAGCAGAGTCTCGCAGACTCTAAATCGCAGACTAATTGCCATTTCGGCCGGAGTAGTAGTAGTAGTAGTAGGAGGAGGAGTAGGAGTCCACGGGTGTTTTAATACGGTATTCGCTTGCGCTGCTACCGTAATAACGTTTTGTTTTTATTATTATTGTTAGTTTCATATTCCACGTTGACTTGGCTTTGAAAACAATACATCAACTAAATACAAAGAAACTAACTGATTAAACGTTTTGGACATAAAGCAGCAGTGGCAGAACGTGACAGCATGTGCGGTTTACCAGTGTATCCTAACGTAACCTTGCCTGACTGTCTGAGACGGGTGAACTTTTTTTCGAGCAATCAAAATGTTTAAAGACCGATAGGTAAAAAAAGAGTATCATGATACAAAATATTTTTTTTTTTTTTTTTGCTTTTGTCATAATAGTTGTCTTAATTTGTTTTAATCGATTTATTTTAATCTATTTTAATCAGATCGAACGTTTTTTTTTTATTCACTTTATTCACTTAGCACGTGCCTTTTCTTCTCTCCTCCCGTGTGATATTTTTAAGAAGAGAAACCATTTCGCCCTTACGTTTGATAGCACCCATGTTAGAGCGCGTAACTTTTTTAAAACAAAAGTTAATAAAAAGTTGAAGTTTTCTCTCTGTACATTTTGAGTGTATTGTTACACTGATAAAAGATTGGTTTTACCAGAGGTTGTGACTTCGAATCTGCTTCTGGTGGAACACAAATTGTACGAGCCGTTTATAAGGAAATTTGACGTTTATTGATACAGTGATACAGAGCAGGTGGACATGGGCGGCGAGCGACGCCACCTTGGCGGCTAGTTGTTATTATTTTTTGCATTGTCTGATGGATAAAATAAGATAAAGAAGAAAAAGGGAGAGAATTGTTGGCGTTCGCAAAAGTTTTTCCTTGCAAACAAAGTAATTTTTGATTTTCGCGAAAGTTTATTACGCGAAATTTGTCCGACATTTAAAATAATTTACATCCTGAAGATGGCATAAGCCGAAAAGCTTTGATGAAATGAAAAAAAATCTGTGTTTTACATTTTATCTTTCACATTTGTTGGCATAATAGATACACGAGTTTTATCGCAAATTTTCGAATTTTTTTGACCTCCCGAAAGTTTCTGCTCGTGACCGTGGACCGCGCAAGTCATAAGATTAACAAAATGCCGCTAGCTTGCTGCCGTATATTCTATTGTACTTGCTAATATAAACCTGAAATTTTTACGAAGCTATATTTGTAGACGTGATCATGGTTGCAGAAGCCACCGAACATTTTTCTTTCAATAAAAATATTGATAACTTAGTTCTACTACGCCCATAGACTTGTTTCCCTGTATCTGTTTGACCACGCACGCAATTTGCATTAAAATTTCGAAATAATTAATACCTTCAAGTAATCAACACGCATTACAGAACCCAAAAATCCTGACTTTTCCGACCTAAAATCCTGACTTTTTTTATTAAAGACCTACAATACAAAAGATGATGCCCCACGTCACATCATTGTCCATCACACGGAAAAATCGTTGTCTTTCTTTTAAATCCGGACTCTGCAGATTGAAAAGACAAATTGATTTTTTAACGTTGCTAACACCCTTTTGGTGTTTAGTACACGTCATGTGTTTTTTTAAGGCGCCCATTACCATATTCCCTAAACTTACAGAAGAACCACCAAACAGCATACACAAAAATGTATTTTTGTCCTTTCCTTTTGAAATCCAGGGTGCTGAAATCTTGAAACATTTTGGGATGTTCCCATTCTGAATTGTAATACGTTTTTCCTGACATTCAAATTGATTTATGCTAAACTAAAACAAGTTTTCTTATTCAGACACTTACCAACACTTTCCATTTTGAAAAACAATGATTTAAAGAGAGCGACCAGATCAAAAGAGCTTTTGATCCTATTCAGGCTTTCTTTGCTTATGAACAAAAGTAGCTACAGACAAGGTTGTACTGTGCAAAATCACACTTATTTGCAAAAGTATAGAAATCCATGAACAATAAAACATAAAAACAAACAAACAATCTTATCACCTAAGGCCTTTTTACGTCATACCCAGGACAAAGCTGGACAATGAAGAATGAAAAACTATTTTTGAGGCATACCTTATGAGAATGAGACCTCAATCAGCTTCATTAATTATAGCGGTCAGATTAAGTTGTGATTAAAAACTAACCGAGTTAGGGAAGACAGTGTGTTCAGTGTTGGATGAATAATATCTTCGATCATCCGAAAAACATCATTTCATGTTTTTAGTGATGGTACAGGGTGTCTCAGTAAGACTTATCCGCAAACTTTCAGTGTCCATTAATTTTCTTGAGGATGAAGACGAAGATTTCTAATTGTGTTAAAAAGTATCCTTGTATATGATTTTTGTAAATTTTCTTTACCCATATCTTTTTCTTCGTTTTTGTTTGTTAATTAATTAGAACTGCGAGGAGCATCAAATCAAGCTATTCATCACTATCCGTTTTTTTTTCAAAGTATTAACTGAAAATGTTTGACACTATATCGCATCATAGTCATAGTCATAGTCTCTTCTATTAACTATGATCGCATTCAGTGTTCATATTACTTCAGTGGACACGCTATAGCGATAGCACTTTAAGTATTGCGATAGAGATGAATAGACTATTTTTATTCCTATCGCTTTTAAAAAATAGGGATGAGCTCTATCGCTTTAGTGGGCTTTAAAGGAGATAGGAAAAATCTTTTCAAAACAAGTCAGTTCTGGAGAATGAAAATGGCAACCATTAAACTAATATTCCCTGGAAGACACGAAATGGGTTATAAAAAGCAAAGACAAAATATTCGAATTAACAAGGTAGAGCGAATGATTTTCGTTTGGATGTGAAGATAACACGAAAGATCTAAAACAATTTTTGAAGTAGCACGTGGGGATTTCTAAGTTCTCAAAGTTTTCATTCTAGATATTTGCTGAAATTGAGTTCACATCACGCAATTTCGCAGTGGGTCATCTAAGATAGCAATCTTTTTGTAATTTAGTAATGTAATGAAGTTCTGTTATCAACAAAAGCTTAAAATGAAGCAAGAAATTGTCAGTATAAGGGTTCTAAATAGCAAAATATTTTACAACAAAATTGTTACTGTTCCAGTTTTCTCTCTGCATTTCTACCAAACATGATAGTAAATCAATTGAATTATAAATATCAGATCATATCTAGGAAATTCGATCTTGTTTGTCTTACTGTTCATCATTGTTTACTTCATTAAGTTCTACAAACAAACCTTGAAATCTGTACAAACGCAATTGTGTGCGACGACGATGGATTTTTAACTGAACGCTGAGCGAAGTGACTTTAAAGCCAATTCCTTCCAGCACACAAGTTGCTTCCCAAACCAAAGGAAATAATTGGTCAGCAGTAAAACCCAATGATGCATGGTTGTTAAAAGGATAACATAGTGAGGTACAAAAATACCAGGAACCATAAAAACATTGACATTCAGCTTCAGAATCCTCACACCGCTGTTGAAATTCCCTTATTTCTTCATTTAAATCCCCCAATTCTGTGAAGCCAACTAACTTGCCATTTGATCTTTTAAACATCAGTCCAGATTTGATTTTAATTTCATCAAAACACAATGACACAATTTTCTGGTATTCTTTCAGTTTGATTATCAAAATCATCAATAAGCCTTTCAATTACATCAGCATTGAATCCAGACACTGGTTCAGTAAAATTAATGCACTGCTTTAATGTGTTCACATGTGGAAGAACAATGAATTTGTTCCTCTTACTTGTAAGATGCGGTATGCAGCTGGAGATGTGTGGTATATGCTTAAACACCATCGTATAATCAACGGATGCCATCTCATAGCTTTACTATTTTTTGTTGACTGTTCCAATTGCTGCTGCCAAAGAAGCCATTGAGAAGTGCATTATACACAAATTTTCTTTTTCTAACATGACACTTGTCTTGGTCTCTGCAAATGCAACCTGACTACCATCAACTGATATAAAAGGCTCTCCAAAGTCAACTCGACGTTCCAAAACTTCTGGAAAACCCGAGATTCCAATACACAAATTCAGTTGACTTAATTTGTTTGCAAATAGTTCAAGGTTGTCATTATCAACAATATTTGGTAAATCAGCCAGGCATGAACTTTCAATTACATTTCTTCCAAATGCTACTAACTTCCATGAGCAGTATTCTTTGATGATGAACGTAAACAGGACACTCACACCATCAATAGTATCAAACGCATCTTTAAAATAAATCAAAGCCTTGAAAAAACTTTGTCAGCTCCTTTAACAGAAAAACATAAATCTTTTCATCACCGTTATAAGTTCTTGTGAAGATAACGGCTGCACCGAAAACACGACAATATTAGACACAGCTGCCACAAAAACATCAACACAAAAAGAAACTTTTTACTGGCAATCCTTGAAAAGAATCCTTGAAACTTTCACAATTCACTCACACACATCTCCTCTACACATAATATTTCAAACGTTAAGCAAACGCCCCTACAAATATAGAAACAAGCCATCTCAAATAATGGCATAAACTTCACTTCACAAAATGGCTTCAAGCAGCTTTCTTTTATATCTTTCGAACGACAAGTCAAAAGAAAAAGCGGTTTTTTGCCAAAGTTTTTGAAAATATGCCCTTGCCGCCAAAATTCCAACTGTTAAAAAATCATTCAACGATTATCTAGATAAACATGAGCATCTTATTGAAAATAAAAGGCTTTCTTTTGAAGAATTTGAGACACAATTTAAAGAAATTAAAAGGAACAAAGCCACAGGGGATGGTATAAATTGTAATCTTCTCCTGGACCTTTACAATGAGCTGAAAACTCCTCTTTTCTATGTATTCAGTCAGTCAATTAAAAAAGGGGTTTTCCCGGATGACTTGAAAATTGCAAAAGTAATACCTGCCTTCAAAACAGGAACATAGCCGCCGAAGTAGGAAACTATAGACCCATTTCCGTGTTATCAGTTATATCTAAAATCCTTGAACGCATAATGTAAAATAGACTGTATAACTTTATAGATAAACATAAATTACTTCATAAAAGACAATTTGGATTTCAAAAAAATACTTTGACAGAACACGCAATTCTTCAATTAGTTACTGACATCACAAAAGGGTTCTCCGAAGGTAAATACAAGCTTGGTGTATTTATTGATCTCTCAAAGGCTTTTGATACCGTCAATCATGAGATTTTGTTAAAAAACTTAGAACTTTATGGAATCTCAGGAACGACATATAAATGGCTTAAAAGTTATCTTTAAAACAGAAAACAATATATTAGTTATGACAGAGGAAACCTATCTCAAGCACTACTGATTAAATGCGGGGTGCCTCAAGGATCAATTTTGGGACCTTTGCTGTTCCTTCTATATGTTAATTATTTACACAAAGCTTCGTCCGAAATTTTCCATGTCATGTTTGCCGCTGATACAAATCTCTTTAAATCTGGTAAAGACCTAAGTACACTGTTCTCAGATATGAATAAAGAACTCAAAGAAGTTTCAATATGGTTTAAAGCAAATAAACTATCACTTAACACTTCTAAAACAAAGTTTTCTGTATTCCACACATTGTATCAAAAACGGAAATTTCCGATTATAATTCCAAAACTAGAAATCGATGCAGTCGATATTAAACGTGGCACGGTAACAAAATCTCTTGGAATACAGATAGATGAAAACTTGACTTGGAAAAACAAAATAGAGTCCGTCATATCAAAAATTTCAAAAATTATTGGTATTCTCTATAAATCTAGAGCGATTTTAATGAAGAAGCAGATGACTGAATTGTATTTTTCATTCATACATAGTCATAGGGCTAGCACACACAGAACCAAATTACTAAAAGTGTACAGGAAATAAAAGCATGCCATTCGAGTAATAAATAACAAGGATAAATTTACACATTCACAACCACTGTTCAACAAAATGAATATCTTGATTGTTTTTGCGATAAATTTGTTTCAAGTGCTATTATTGCCCCAGCAGCGAGCGTAAGCGAGCAAAGAGGCATAATAGTTTCACGAGATAGGCGAATGTCACTTTCCGATTTTGTTCATCACCATCACCATCATCATCATCATCATCATCTTCCAACTTTCGTGTTGACGTTACACGGTGAAATACAATTATTAGCTGACTTTTCCTTTTTCCCGTTTCAAAGCATGGTACTGTGAGTGGGAGACAGAATGTTTTTTTTTTGTATCTCTTTCCTAATTTATTATTATAATATATTACGTTATTTAAAAAGTTCGTATGCTAAAAGTAATTAAGCATTTTTTATATTACTTTTGCGTTTTTTTAGTGAAGTGAACAACAAGGATTTTGAAGCACAGCTTGAAATCTGAAATTTTGCCAAGCATACATTTTATGTTTGTATATGTTTTAGCTCTAAATCTTTCGTTCAATAAATTTTATTAAATGCACTGATTTTTGGTGGATCTTGCCATTTTAATTGGATTTCTGTGTATGCAAGAAAGCCATATTTAGCTAAAGCTACATGCTAGTTTACATTCAAATGTAAGCTTGGTGTAGCACCTGTAATATTTCACGATATTTATACAACAAAACCTTCCGGGAAATATACAACAAGAACAAGCATATTGTTAGAGCCAGTTAAAGTTAATCAACGAAGATATATAGAGCTTGTGATAGATGAACAGCGGTAAATTCACGCATGCATAAGAAATGTACTAACACGTCCGTATACTATTATTATGTACAGTCTTCTACAAGTTTTAATGTAATAGCATTCGGCAGGTTGATTGTTTGCCTATTATTGTGTATATAGTCGATGGAATGTAAACACAGGCGAAGAATTCAAACTTTTGATTTGATTTAGAAAGCAAGCCATGTGGAAATGTTGCTTGTATTCAAGATATCTCCGGCAAAGATTTTCAATTTCTATATGACTTTTTCACAGAATGGCGTGGAATTTACTTTCTCTCCAGACTGGTTTAGAAGAAATTTTCTGTATTTCATTTATCAATATTTTGGATTCTATGCTATATGGTGTAGCTAAAACTATTGAATTATGACCACACTTTCCTCTTATGAAAGCAGTGGGTGTGCCTTGTTAACTTAACAGTCCTCTTATGACTGAAGCATTGTAACATCAAAGTATGACCGGGGCTTCCTAACTTCTTTTTTCACTGAAAAGGCTAGACCCTAGGAAGAAAAAAAAACATTTGATTTCGACATTTGTGTACATTTGAGATTTGTATTTTTAAATCAACAAAACAATGTATATTTCGCTAATACACAACAATTAAGCATGTAATATTTTTTTTCTCATTTTTAACCAAAAGGTTATATACCAAAAAAGAACATGAGTAACATGAGTGGTAATCAACAAGAACAACACTGAAATTTCATTTTTGTTTTGAGATGGCAGATGTTACATAATTTTGTTGAAATTCTTTGTTGATTCTCACCCCCTCAAATATAAATCAAGTTACAAATATTATTTTTAACTGCATAGAGAACTGCAGGAGAACACAAAAAATAAATTGTTGCAAATTTAAGGTATCATCCACACATCAGTCATCACTGCCTACTACTACAGTGAAAAAGAGGATAGACAGCTGGGTTGGTAGTGTGATGGTAGACTTTCCTTCAAATATCCACTGATCTTCCAAAAAGCAACAAAGCATAAAAGGCATATGTGACGGTTTAAGGGAAAATCATAACAAGTGATAATTTCTGATAAATTTATCAGTAAATTACTGATTAGAAAAAAATAGATTTCGATGAATCAGTAATTCGTTCGATTTATCAGTAATTTGTTTGATGAATCAATATTACTGATAAAATAATTGGTAAATACTGATAAAGAATCAGTAATTTATCAGTATTACTGATTCATCGAAGAATTACTGATAAATCGAACGAATTACTGATTATTACTGATAAAGTTCGGATAAATTACTGATTAATTTATCAGTAATATCACTTGTTATGATTTTCCCTCAAACCGTCACACATATATATACATAATATAGGTACCGTAAGATGAAATATAAGACAAAAAGAAAATAGTCTACATTGTTCTCCAACCTATGTACTGCCTGTGTTAACTTAACAGCAACATTTATTTTAAAATGTTGCTGAGGGAGGCTCTTCAGTATTCCGTTGTTGTCAATTTTTAAATAAAAGATAGTGTAACACAGGGAATAGGGTGAAATCTATTAAAGGGATTCCTGCGTCCAAAATGGTATTTACAAATATAAATCAAAAAGTTGTTTAACAAGTCTCTTCAGTATTTCATAATTATTTATAGTTTCTGAGATATTTCGTTTTTAAAATCTTATATTCAATTTATGCAATGCATATTTATGATGTAATAAGATAGTAACTAACACTTTTCATTGCAATAACTTTAGATATGATTAATATTACATCTTTGTAAGTTACTATGAAGTAGAGGCTTCCACTCTGAGTTGATTTATAGAAGAATGAAGTCACAATATTTACTAATTCAGAAGTTATACACACTAACAAAATACTATCTTATTACATCATAATTATGCGTTACATAATTTGAACATTTTTAAATTGAAATATCTGCCCAAGGAAACAAAATTTCCAAAAACTGTAAAAAGAGTTCTTAAACAACTTTGTGAGTTCTATCATCATCCCCTGAAATATCGTTTTGGATGCAGGAATATTTTCATAAAGGAGCAGGTTGATTGGCATAGATTGCTTTGATTTTTCGCGACTATTCATAAACATGTTTCCCCTAATTTAAAAAAAAATCAAGACACAGGACCCAGACGAGAAGAGCACTCTCTCCCTCTTCTCTATACTTTTTTTCATTTTTGAATAAGAACTTATGAAAGCGTTACTGCAGGATACATATATAAAACAATCTATGTCACCCTGCAACATATCCATATCTAAACACGGACAAAAAATCGTATAAAGAATGATTTTAGTCATATTATTTCTAGCCTCTCCTGTGAGTTTGTCCTTCCAACAACTCAATGTTGTCCATAATAAATTTTAAACATGACAATGTGTTAGGGAAGCTCATCGAGTTTTTAAAAAACAGAAAGCGCTCTGTTAAAGCCAAAGCCTCGTCACCTTCACCCACATGTATTCTATATTTTTTTGCTGAGACCTTTTTCTTCTTTCTTACGGGAAAAGCGGCCCCGTCCTCGTCCGCCATTTTGTTTATTTTGATTTTTTCTATCTTTCTCCCAGCCGTCTCTGGTTTAACTAATGACGAAGGATTCCTTGTTGTAGATATTAATATGATTTTAGTGAGTGAAATCACGCTAAAATTTGCAAGTCAGCAGTTTTTAAAAATGAGGATCCTAGCTTCTTTTAGCTTCGTTGATTATCTTTAAAAGTTAAAAACAAATCTCAAGAATTCAGTATTCGCTATCGCTCACCACATATTTGGAATAAAATGTATACGCATTTAACACAACAGAATTACGAAAACATTACTATCCCTGTCTTTAAAACAAAACTTAAGACAATCCTTAAAAACCTCGAAAATGTTTCTGATTATTTCTAATAAAAAACAAAAAGCAAAACAAAAACAAAAAAAACCCGAAAAACTATCAAGCAAAATGAACTTGATATTCTGAAGTCTGTACTTTTGATAACATAGCAAATAAAACAGCCCTAAAGGGCGGTAACTCAGCCGATATAACAATTGTGATTGCGATTAAATTGTGCTCAATGTTACATTACAGGCAAGCCCTTTGAGATGACGCTTATAGTAAGAGGCTAGTATGAAGTGAGGAAGACTAAATAAATTGCAAAAATATATCTAACATAAATTATGTAAAATTATATGGATCGAAGTCTTTTACAATTGTATTGACTTCAACACTATTAAATCTATTACAATCAAATGAGTTAAAATAGGTCAAACTTGCTTAAAAACTGAAGACCTTGTCAAATCTGCAAAAGTGACAGCCAAATTTAACATCAGGACCTTCTAAATTGTTCGTTGTGCAAACCTTCCAAATTTTGCCAGAAATGCGAAACATATTTAAGTAAACGTTACATGAAAC
This sequence comes from Turritopsis dohrnii, assembly GCA_027922465.2. NCBI lineage: Eukaryota > Metazoa > Cnidaria > Hydrozoa > Anthoathecata > Oceaniidae > Turritopsis > Turritopsis dohrnii. The sequence goes on from BQMF02000306.1 coordinate 431,656, forward strand.
TGTTCACAACTTGGATTAGTAGGAGCAGGAGAAACTTGGGCATTTCAAAGATTTTATCCATGACAATATAAAAATTATATTGTATATAATTTTAATCAACATTACATACAATATAAAAATCTATTTCTACTAAACCTTCCAGTGGCGGATCAAGAAGTACCTTAAAGGGATTTACTTTTGCGAGGCACGGTTTGCGAGCGTTTTGCGTGGATTAATTTTTGCGAGTCAGATATTCTCAAGGAAAATGTTTGGATTTATTTTTTCGAATGTGAACAAAATGCAATGCGTGTATTTTATAACATAGAGCAGAAATAGCAGCGAAAATCATCATTTCCATGCCTGCGACATTGCAGAACCAATGGGTGCTTGATAAGTACAAGGAAATAGTTAATATACAAAAGGTACACAGAGCCCAAAAATGAGCAAATAAAATCATAATTTTGCGTGGATTTTTTTTCCGAATCGTTCATGTCCTGACGTTTTGCGTGGATTTATTTTTGCGAATTTGCCGAAAATTCGCGAAAGTCGCAAAAGTTAATCGACGCAAAAAAAAAATCCGCTTAAGGTAAGTCGCAACTTGTGTAAGAGAGTGTTAACAATTAAAACATAAAAGAGAAACATTCACACTATGCCATTGGTGAAAACCGAATTGACAAATTATGTTAATGCGCTTCTCTCCACAAGTTGCGCCTGCCCTCTAGATCCGCCATTGACTGCATATTACCATTTGAATTTTTTCATGGAATTTATAGAAAAAGCAATCGCGTACGAAAAGACATATGACACAATAAAACTTTGTTAGGATCCGTATTACAATGTTCTTTTCAAACATGCTATATTCTGTCCTAGCATGTTACACTGCAAATCTTCAAAGTATGTGTATGTATAATGGTTTGATTCCAATTATCATTACTGACATTGAACATATCCCAAACATAATCATTGTGCCTGCATCGACTGGTTTGCAGTAGAAAAAATCTTGATTATTTTGAACAATGTCATCTTTTCCAATGTGAATTTAACACTAATCAGTCCCACACAGTGGTAACTTGATCGAGCCTTATACAGTGACTGATAATTTGATACAGTCTGGAATTCACCAAATTACTCCCTTCTTTAACTTAATGTTAATCTCAACCACTTTTCAATTCACTATCACATTCGGAGGCATAAAACAAGTTTTATTAAACATAATCGTTCACCAGTATCTTGCGCATGATGTTTATACTTTCAGTTATTATATCGGAATGAAGACAGTTTGGGTCAATTCAGTCACAAGTGAAGTAATTTTGTACTTTCTATGACAATTTCACTTGCTTACTTTTTTTCAATATCTTCAACTTTCAGTGTAATATTTATTAAATGAAATGAGCATGTTTTGTGGATTAATTGATAAGACGTATTCACCAGTAATGTACATACATTTCTCTTGTGAAGTCACAAGCCTAGACAGTAAAAAACCAAAAGATAAAATTTTGAGAGAAGCTTTTCGTAAAAACTATTTACATCGTCAGTCTCCTATGTACTACGAGTTGTACATAGGAGACTGACGATATATTCAGCCAATAATTCAACCGTTCAACCAACAACTATTCAACCTAAATTCAAAGCCTTTTCAACCTGCACATAGGCCAGTGGTCGCAACATTGCTGCATATAGTCGAGTGTGATCTACAAAATGGCTGATACTGACGTGCTGTATAAAGAGAGAATTCTTTTTGATTTCTTTGAGTCTGTATTAGATCGAGCATTAGATTTAGTTAATAATGGTGGCTATGATAAACTTCAGCTGTTTACTGAGGTATTAAATTGCACTATATTGATGACTGAATCGTTCAATGAAGTTGATAACGACAGTGAAGATGGAAACACCTGGAAAAATTTTGCAACGTACTTGAGAAGTCTTCATGTAATTTTCAATGGTCTTTTGGCAGATTTTTGTCTTCCTTCTACTACTAATTGTATTGGGTGTGGATTCATCCGGTCTCAGTCTGTAGGCAGACCAAAGTATGATATTCCTCCGGATACACTTGAACAACTACATGAGCTTGGGTTTACCTGGATTAAAATATCAAAAATATTTGGTGTATCTCGTTGGACAAGAGTGCATTTTCATGGTTTGGTAAATACTGTTGGCTATTCTGATATTACAGATGATTAGTTAGAGTTGACTGTTTAAAATTATATTGATCGTAACAACCGCAGCACTGTTCAAACTATGATTGCTGGATATTTGAGAAGTATTGGTTTAAGGATTCAACGGAGAAGAATAAGGAAATGTTTTGTAAGAATTGACCCGAACAATAGAGCATTTAGATGGGGTATCGTAATACAAAGAAGAAAATATTATGTGCCGTGGCCAAATCCATTATGACATTTAGATGGTCACCACTCTCTTATTAGATGGGGACTAGTGGTGCATGGTTGCATCGATGGATATTCCAGGAGGATAATATTTTTAAAGAGTAGTAACAATAACTTGTCCGACACAGTTTTGAATTTATTTCTAGAAAGTGTTAATAGAGATGGTGGGCGATGGCCTTCTCGTATCCGTGTAGATTATGGAGTGTAAAATGTTAAAGTATGTGATGCCATGGAAGAAAAACATGGAGCTGGGCGTGGAAGTTTCATAGCTGGTCCTTCAACAAGGAATCAAAGGATTGAAAGATTGTGGAGGGATGTATTTCGATGTGTGATTCATACTTTTTATTATGTTTTTCATTCTTTAGAAGATTGCGAAAAGATCGACCTTAATAATCCAGTTGATTTGTTTGCTTTGCAACTTGTTTATTTACCGAGGATCAACCAAGCATTGAATGAATATCAAGCACTTTTTAATGATCATCCAGTAAGAACAGAAAGAAATTGGACGCCAAATCAGATGTGGCTTAATGGTATGTTAAATCCACTTAATCCAATTGCTAATGGTGGATTAGACGACGCCATTGAAAGCGAAGATAACTATGGTATTGACCCAGGTGCACCATCGCCGTTCGAAAACAGTGATAACAATGTAGAAGTCCCATCTATTTCTATTCCAGATGTCAATATGACTGAAATCAAGGAAATTGTTTTGGAAAATATTGACACTTTGTCTCATTCGGATGAAATGGGTGTAGATATTTTCGAGAATGTTAAATATTTTTTAATTGAACTGATTTCTGAAATCAGGAGCACAGCAATTTAAAAAAAAACTTAATACTTTACACATTTTTTACACGCTTTTTACTTCTTGTGTCTGTCTCCCCCATGCATACAGTTAAAAGCTTACAATCTCCCCCATTACCACATGAATCTGAAAAAACAACCTTTTTTCAAAGCTTTGGGACATATTGCCAAAAACCCAACAATTTTCAGGTGCTTTGTATTAACTTTAATGAAAGATCTTACTTTCCAGTATATATATGTTCTCATACAAACATAACATAACATTCCTCTCAAATGAGGCAGCAAAATTGCTGCATTTGCTGTGTTGGAGGATCTTGAGATCAAAATTTTCTTACGGGTAACTCATCCCCCCTTAAAAGTTTTGGTTCCTTGGCAGGTCTGACTGATAAATGACAAAACATAGTTATATCTACGTAAAGAAACAACATTGTTTAATATAATGTAAAAATATGCAAGTAAGTATCTATAATAATATCTATATATATCCTCATTTTCCTTTATAAAAAGTACAAACAAGCTGCCTGCTTCCTTCTATGTTCTTGCTACCAAGATTTTAACAAAAATTGCAAATCTTAATGTCGATAACATAACAAACAATAGATTATGATATTTTGCATCACTTTTCTATATAATTGTTCGGTTTAATAAGAGAGTTCTATGAAAAAGTAAACAGAATAATCTAACACAATACAAACGGTCTCTAGATCATAATAGAAACAATGTCTTTATCTCAACTGTCTTTTATAATCAAATTAAACCGAAGTAGTTGTTCAAAAAAGCTGATCTGCACACCTCAAATAATTCTTCCTCTTGTGGCAGTTGGAAATGATGTGTAGGAATATATACTAAACTATTTGAGCATGTATGAGCTAATGGAATGAACTCCATAGCTCTACCAGTATATTCTCGCTTATTAAAACAAATGTTTGGATAATGCGTGAACCCCAATATTGGTACTTCATCGGAGCCAGTAGCAAACATCAATATGTCTCCCAAACAGAGGTCTTTTACTCTTCCTGCAGCAGTTTCTCGACAAAATTTTGTGAAAAAGGATTTAATTTATACTGCTTTCTGTTTGTTCCATCTTCTGAGAACTTGGGTCGAAGCAGATCAATCAACCTCTTCCTAGAAAGTACACTTGAATCATTATTTCGAAACAGGTGAACAAACACTGGAATTCTAATACCAATTTCAATAATCCCAAGTAGGTCCATGCCTTTTCTTAATGAAGAAATAGCTAGTGATGCAGAATCCTGGCTGAAAAGTTGAATAAGTAAGTCTTCTTGGAGAAATTTCGGAATTGGCCCATTTTGCAGCACTGACAAACAAATGATTATGCCAACAACTTTGGGCTCTTTCAAATCAGATATATTTTCATTTAATAGTTCGTCGTTTGGAAAATACCTCTCTTGAATTTTTTTTAAGGCAAGTCTAAAGAACTATTTTCGAGGTCCACCCAAATCCTTCGCAACTTCTCCCAAAAAAAAAACTTCCAAAGTTGTGTGAAAATTTGAAATGTCCTTCATCTCTTCAAAAGCACTTGTTAGTACAGACTGAGATACAGCATCATCATCATCATCATTATCAACATTCAAGAGGAAGTCAAATCCATCTTTTAATTTGACATATAAACTCCCCTGAACTGTCAATAATTTCAGTTGCTTATAATCAAACTGAAACTGGCTACTGGTAATCGGTTTACTCAGTTTGCGATGTGTGGCCTTTAAAAACTCGAAGTCTATTGATGATACTTGTGGGTATTGAGTATTACCAGCTGCTGTTAGACAATCACGAACTTGCTTTTCATTGAAGTTTCTAGTGATTTGGATAAATCCACGAATAGCAATATGTTCTTCAGAGAATACAACGGGATAGTGAGCTTCTTCATCGACAAAAAGATTGTATAATAAAACAAATTCCATTGGAATGGGCTCTTCTGGCTTGGCCTTCTTTTTAGGTATAGATGTTGTTGTTGCTGATAATGCACGCAACCTTTGACGCTGGCTCAGTCTGCTGAAATTTCCATTTCTATAGGAAGCAGTGACTAATGTCTGGCAGAGGAAACGACGCTTGATACTCGATTCACATCAACATTAGCATTAGTTGCATTTCCTCCAGTGTTAACATTAGAAATGTCAAGTGGTGCACGAATACTGCTTTCTCCTGAAGTTGGTAGCACTAGTTCAAATCTTTTCCTTATGCAGCTTGTTAGCTCCCGAACGGTCATTTTTATGTTTATGCTCGATGCGATTCCCGCGCAAAAACACTATACGCAAGACTGTTGGTGAACAATTTTTATATGCAGATTGAATTAGTATTGAACGGTTGAATTACTGGTTAAATAGTTGAATTATTGGTTGAATAGTTGAATATTGGTTGAATGCAGTTTGAATAGTTGAATCAATGTTGAATATCTTGTTGAATTATGTTGAATAGTTGAATAAATATCTTCATTGAATATTGCTACAATCGGCTTGCCATACATTAACAGATGTTATTCTATCACTTTTCGTATCTCTATGGTTAATCCGAAGCAACATTTTTTAGAAATAAACAATAAGAAAAACAACTAACGAGGAAGGATTTAAAGTTTTTGAAATGATAATCATCAAACTAAATGTCGGTGGAACAAAATATGAAACATCAAAAGAAACACTAACGAAATATTCGGATTCAATGTTGACTCGAATGTTTAATGGATCGTTACGATCCAAACCAGATGAAAATGGATATCATTTTATCGATGCTGATGGAGAAATGTTCAAATATATTTTGAGCTTTTTGCGAACTGGAAAAGTGTTGGCGCCGGATGATTGTTTGGATCATTTAGGTGTCGAAGCTGATTTCTATCAACTGTCTAAACTGAGCGAACAGCTGACAAAACAAAGCAAAGGGATGGCTGAGAAAAAGCAAGAGCAAATCGTCGTACTGCAATATGCTGTAGATCAAGGAAGTTACACAAATTTTACAACCAGATTTTTTTCAAATGGAAATTGTGTCTTGGAAAAAAAATATACGGCTAAAATCAACAAGATCTCGGAAAAGGACATGGAAATTATGTCACACAAAAACTTTAAGAGTGTATATAGCGTTGCTAATATCGGAGAGTTTGATGCGTTATTAATTTTAGCAACTAACAACATCACAAATCAATTCGATGTTAAGAATTCAGATGGTATGTGTTTCTATGCATTATTTGAAAAAGAGGAGTGAAAAACAAAAAGAAACATTGCTCCACAAACAGCAGTTGAATACACTAACTCTAGAATCAACACTAGAGTAACTTTTAAACAACATTTAAGCAACACACTTGTTATTGAATTTTTGTTTAAAACATTATGTATTTGATAAAGGAAAAAACAGAACAAACCTGTTTTGTGCTTTTTAATCTACCTTAAAGCCGGTTTTCCACTAGGCGAATTTATTCGCGCGAAGCGACTTTTTTCGCCGCTAAGCATGCGCAGTAGTGATATTGCGTCATATCATGCTGAAGTCAGCGATTCGCTTCAGCGAAAAAAAAAGTAGAATTCATTTCTACTTTTTGTGGCGAAAAAAGTCGCAAGCCAATCAGATTGCTCCATTTCATCGTGCTAGCAAGAAGTTTTTAATTTATTTAATGATTGATTGATTGATTGATTGATTGATATATTTTTAGTTAAAAAACATTACAAGTGCTTATAACTGTATAAATTTTCAGTTAAATTTAATTAACAAGAAGTTTTAAGAAAAGAGGAAAAAAAAAACCATTTGAGCAAACCAGCTTTTAGAAAGGAGTGTTTTTGTTGTTTTTTTTTTTTGTTTCAGCTAAACGTTCAAATTTTTTCAAGATTTTTTTCGATGACAACTCACACAACTGCTTTATTATTATGTATGAATGAACAAGTTTCTTCAAAAAAAGATAATTTTCTTTCTTTCAATTCATCAAATGAGTTTGTTGAAAACAATAGAGTCGTACTACTAGTGGCAATCAATTTTTTATACCGCGACTTTTTTCGCGGCGAAAAAAGTCGCTTCGCGCGAATAAATTCGCCTAGTGGAAAACCGGCTTAAGGGAAGAAATTTTCGCGGGAAGAAATTTTCGCAGAATTTAATTTCGCGGTTGAAATGGTAAAAATGGCCGATTATCGCGGAATTTAATTTCGCGATTGACCAATTTTATTATGTTTCCCGGAATTAAGTTTCGCGGTTTTCGATTTTCAAACAAATGCTTAACAGAAAAAATGCCTCCTTTTTTGCGTTGTGAATCGTTTTTTCTTTTATTATTTAACATATAAAACTAAAATCGAATTTTCGCTGAATTTTTGCCCCTAACCGCGAAATTAAATTCCGCGAAACACGTCAAAATTGCTCAATCGCGAAATTAAATTCAGCGAAAATTCGATTTTAGTTTTATATGTTAAATAATAAAAGAAAAAACGGGGTTCGATAAGTGGGACTAATTTCCGGTTTTAAAAATGAGGGGTTTTCAGTATGGGTTTTTTTCCTTTCTATCCACTTGCACAAAAATTCGTAACTTTCATAATTCATTTTGTTCCCGAAGTGAAGATATTTATAATAAACGAAGAGCTAAGATATTTCACTGAAGTTCTTGGAAACCATTATTAATAGTACAAGAAGGAAAGATGTTAGTTTCCATTTCCACATCGACATGGTTTCCCTGGATATAATACATATTGGAATTCTCAGTATTGTTCCGTATTGTATACCATCATAGTTAATAGAAGAGATGGTTCGGCATGTCGGCGAAATCAAAGGCTTTCAATATCGAAGCTGAAACTGCTTGTCACGTGACGTGAACCTGCACAAGTGTTTTTCCAATATGGAAGCGCAAGGGGAAAACAATTATTTTGATGGTGAATTAGATGAAATTGTGGGAGTATTTGATATCAAATTTCATGAAAGTAGTGATTCCTTTTCTGATGATGTAAGTAGCAAGTAGTTTTTCACGAAAAAAGCCGCAAATATCGTGATTTTGTGACTGTTTCTGTTTACATCTTATGTCCTTTTTTTCGTATTCTTTTCACTTGATTAAGTAAGAGTAGATCCGAAAGAGGCTCTCTTTTGATATTTCGCATTCCACGTACACGAACTAACTATTTTTTTAAGATGCAAATGGGTGAATTCCAGTGTGACTTGTGTAACAAGAAATGCAAAAGTAAAGTTGGACTTGCTAGACATGTCCAGAAAAGTCATGTTCTCTTTGCTTAAAATTAAGAGCATGATGCAAGAAACAATACAAATTTTAGCCAAAAGTGATTTGTATCCTCAAAATGTGACTAGTGTCTACCATAATTTAAATACAAACAATGAAATTCTTAAAAAAATAATAAACAGAGAGTGAACATGTTTAACAAGGGTGATTATGAAAAACTTTATTCATCAGTGACATATATTCCATATATATATTTAAATATGGCTATTATCATGATAAGAATATAGCTGCACATGCTACTACCCTTCTCTTAATGAAATTATGTGACAGGGTATTGAAGGAATGCAATATGCAAAACAACCTGCTGGTGCTGATTCAAGCATGTGAAGGAAATTTTCCACCAGATTGCTGAAAACTGTGACACAGAAACTAATTCCAGGAGAACACTGTACCTTTGCACATCACAGTAATTACTTGTAGTTTGCTTTAAGTCATCAATTACTTTCTTCCTAAATCCTGGCTCTGGTTTTATAAGTTTTTGTATTCTCTGAGAGTTCTGAGACTTGGTAATCTGAGTATATTGCTATTTCTCAACTCTTCATAGGTTGATGGTGATTTCGTGTCTAATGATAACAATATCGAATAATCATTGAGTGGTAGTGAGCACCATTTGCAGAGCGTTGAAAGAGTTTTTGTTGCTGTTGCCAAAATAACTTCACAAATGGCATGATTTGACATGATATTGGCAAGATCATCACTCAGTTCATGATCAATAACAATGCTGGATCTTTATTATTTCTGACTCATATCGTCCTGAAGTTGTTTTTGAAGCTGATTGCATTTGAGTCGTTGTTGTTGCAAAGATAGTTTGATGCGTGCTGGTGAAGTGAAAGATATTGGAGTTTAGCAGGTTATAGATTCTTCTTGGACCTACTATGAAGGACTTTGGTTCTGAAGGGTGATGCATTCATTTCACAACAACAACTTGGCTATCTGGTTTAATGAAATGTCACAAACATGTGTACGTGTGGTTAGGTTACACTCAAATGTGTAGCAGGATGAGTGCTTGGGGATGGCATGCTGCAAAAGGTCAGCTATCAACAGTTTAGCATATACAATCCAAGTGTTTGAATGGTTTCTACCTGAAAATCATGTTATCTATAAGATGGCAAGATGATCAGTAAGAAAAATTTCCATCGAACATTTAATTGATTTGATTGAAAGTTTCAGAATTTGCACAGGCGTCAAAACAGCAGTTTTCAATTCTAAACTTTTGCGGCATGACATCCCAAAACACTCATCATGCTACACTGAAGCAAGTGAGAACCAACCATAACACCATTTGAGTGTAACCAAACAATAATTGTTATTTGGTACTTTGGAATTAGTGTGTCCAGGCTTAATTTAAATAGTATGGTTTTGTCTCCATTCAAGCTAATTTGCCAGTTTGTTGAGCATTGTAAACTAGAGATTTTATTAATTACATCGGGAATACTTTCATAGCATATATTTGTTTTTGTTGTTTTTTTGTTGTTTTTTTCTCTCATATCTAAGTGCTTTAGTTTTCATGAATGATTTTATGGGCATGTTGAGAGTTGGAAGATCGTTTGGTTCAGCTTCTTTCCAACATACAATTTTCCAGGAAATAAACAAATCCATTGAAAAAATAAAATTATAGATTTAATTTTATTTTTTCCTCTTTCATAACTATTGTATTTTAAAGTTCCTGTTTCATCATATTATGTACGCTTAATATTTAAAGAAAAACAGATTACGCAATTATTCATGGTTGTAGTATTTCAAAGTCCATATATTTTTCGTATACTAGGATTCCACGCCGCGAAAATAAATCCCCACGAAGTAAAAAAAAAAAAATTCTCCCCGCGAAAATTTGTCTCAGTAAAGTATATATTCAAGTAATTAATACGTTAATAACATATTTCAAAATATGACCACTTGTGAGCAACTAAAGGTCTGTCCAAGGCTGAGAATGGGACCTCAATCAACTTTAATTATGGCGTATGTGAATAAAAGTTGTGATTAAAAACTTAAGAGAGTAAGGGAAGACAGCGTGTTTAGTGTTGGATGAACAATATCTTCGATCATCCGAAAAACATAATTGCGATTAACGTGAAAACACAATGTCCTTCAGTAACTACGATGTTGCAAGTGTTTCTTGAAAGAAAAGACCACGAAAATATATTGGTTGGTGAAAGATAATCTGTGATTATTTCGTCGCATCTTTTCGTTCGAATTCACCTATGGGAATAAGGGTCTTGGCGATGGAGGGCAATAACACCTACATCAGCTATATCAACTTCAAGTGGTTCTCCTCCTTCGTTGAAGCTTCCTTTCTCTTTAACCTTTCCATGGTCAAGTTACTCGTTCTTCTAGAATGAAAATCATGGCGATGAAACAGAGTGAAGGAAGGCTTTCATGTAAGCATGCACCTACCTTCGAAGAAAGTGTGATAGCTTATATTTACCTAATAACAAAACACTCTTGATAAAAATACAAAAGCAGCAAATTCATCATTTTATAAGCTGAACCTGAAGCGGAACATTTCTACTATCTAGTTAGCCCGATAGAAAGTTCATCACTGTGCGAAGGAAATAGATCATAGAGAGCTTTCCTTTCAACTTCTAGAAATGTCTATCACATATCACATGGTTAGTTCCACTGGATGTTAACGAAAGTACTAGGGTGGCGAAGGTGACGTAATGCTAACAGCCACTTCAATCTGTGACGTCATACCTTTTATCATTTTCTCCTTTACTTGACCAGTATAGTATTCCTTCATTTTACTCAAGAAAAACCGTTCCACGACTCCAGCGCACCGGTAATACTCCGTGTCTGGACCGTTGTAAGTCCGACAATTGGCAAAAATTCGAGACATGTCGGCGACGAACAGTTTCTTCGTCGAATAGTAATTATTCTCCAGGCGTTCGGCCATTGTTTTCAAATCTAAAGACAACGAGAAGACAAAAGTTTCCAATGAACTTTAGATAGCTATGTCAACCTTATAACCTTCGTCGTCAAGGGCAACAACCGGCCTTGACTACAGAGATCGGTCCTACCTTGAATCTTTGAACTTCGATAAACCCCCCCAAAAATAAGTATCGTCAAACAATGAAAAGAAATAGCAAAAGGACTTGTTTCTGTTGTTCAGAGGATAGAGCTGACGTTTTCGCGAGTACAAAGGGTCACAAACATGAAAAAATCTGATTACAAACATAAGACGTGTTCCTTTTATCTCCCTATCTTTCTATCTCTCAGTAGTAAGCATTGCATGTTAATGAACGAGCTCAAGAGGCTAAAGAGGCTAAACACATATTTATCCATCCATTAAGAGAACAGTTACCCATAGGATACTTGATGATGTCATAGTAATCCGGAACTTCCGTTTTTCCAACGGGTTTTAAAAACGGCCAAGCACTTGCATGGTTCTAAACAAATGAATATTAACAGCTCAGGATAGTCGTTCTATCAAAAGCTAAGATTACAGAAAGGGAAATGAACAGAAAGAATTTCTTCTTCAACAGACTAAACTAACAGATTGATAAATCAAGCAACGACGTTATGAAGCCTTCCAATCAGATCGAAGTGACGTCATACCTTGACACTGTGTAACACGTTTGATAGTGCATTGTAATGCGCGGCTGGTTCCAGTTCAATATCATTTCTAAGCAGAAAAGAAAATAAATAAATAACAATGTACTGCAGCTTTACATTGCTACGAACTACACAAGTGTAAACGGTGACTACTAACAATATACAACAGCGTCACACTCAACGAATAACCACACAAGTGTAAACTGTGACTTACATTCCCTTCTGCATTTGTTTCCAGCCTGTTTCCTCTGAAACAAAACAACAAACAGGTTGAAACTAATTACCTTCTATCATATCGGCCAAAACATTTTCGGAACTATGTTCACGCCATGTCCGAAACGCAAATTCCGAACTTTTGTCCGACTAAAAATCAGATTTCAACAGTTCATTTCTTTCCGTTGGACATTCTTCGTCGAAAAACATTTTCATCACTTTAATCTAATCATTTTAATCTAACTTAACGTATTCCAAACAAATAAAACTAAAAATGAAACTTGAACTGAATTCGAAGGGATAAAAAACGAGAATCATGTTATAACTGGAAATGTCGTCTGACATGCGCTGTGACTTCACAGTCACGCTGAAGAACTTTGTGAGAACGTGACCCTCAACAAATCAAACAAGATCCCAAGGCAAGTCCAAAGATACTCCTTATTGCAGCAAAACAGCATGAACAAACAGTTAAACTTCACACGAACACAAACCTATTCCAGGTATTGTTGCAATCGGTATTTCCCGCACACCATCCTTAAAACACGTCAACCCTGGGTGGACACGCTTGATTTCGTCTTGTTTGGCTTTAATCAATTGCCGAATGATCTAAACGAACCGAGCATTCAATCGAACAAAAATGTCAGTAACGAGTTGTTGAACAGCACATCATAAAGCATACCTCCTTTTGTTTTTTGATGACAACAGAAAATTCTCGGTAAGGGATCTTGTCGTTCAACTGACACTGAAAAAGTCATAATGATGAAGGACATTTAAAAAAGGCAGCTCCAGGTTTACTTAATGACGATGTTAGTTCACACCACCTTTACATAACACTTACATGCATTAGCGTTGCACCTTCGTAGTCTTTTATGAAGCCGATGTAATCGCTTTTAGGAATCTTTATGTCCTTCGAAAAGCCCTTCAGAACAAAGGAAGTCGCGAATATAACCTTTATTAGGAACACACATTAGGAAGTCCGTTTGATTGGGATAACGATATCATGATATCAAGTAAAGGTGAAAAAGTTTTCTAGAAGTGAAAAGCTAATCGAATGCATCGAAATTTCGTTTTGTCAAATGTGTTACAATATTATATGTACAATTCAACATAATGATTAACATATGGAACTCTACAAAAAGCTACAGCTAAATTTCTCCAAGATAATGATTATTTTGATTCTAGGGAGGTCCCCTCAAACTCATAAATAGGTTCTCATATTATGCAATTAAGTGCTTTTTGACTTGCCAGTCCTTTCTCTACACTAGTCAAAGTGACAAAAAGACCTATGTTCGAACACCACTGAACACCATCCATATTTTCATATCAACTGAATCACCTTCACAATTTGTTCCGAATTCGGCCCAAAATGCCTTTCTGAACTGGTCTGACTGTTCTTTTTATCTTGGTAATGAAACCTTATATTGCTTTTTTTCATTGTAATTTTATCGTGGGTTAACATATTCAAAACTTCGGAACGAGGTACATACATATATGTATGTCGATGTCTACAATAAAAGGTTTTCCTGAAACTGAAATAACACCGACTACTCCCCTTGCCTGTCAAAGACATATTCTAATTTCATTCAAATCCCATACATCTTTAAATTCAGTTTTATTATGGAAGATCGAAATCATGAAAATTGCAACATAAGATCGGCCTAAGTTGAATTGATAACAGCGTTGGTGAGGATCGGTGTAAATGAAACCTATGTACCTGCTTCTTGAAATAACCGATTGCATACTCGTCAGCGTAAGTGAGGAAGTTTAAACAGCCGTGTTTGGTGTGATAATCTTTAAGGTGGTTCATCATGTGCGTGCCATAACCCTGCAGAATAAAGTGTTTCAGACGAAAATTCAATTGTCATACAGTTAAGAAAAGCACTAAAAAGAAATGATGAACTACACAGGCTTCAAACTGTCCGATGATAAAAGGGCAAGGCGCCGAATTGGAGTAGAAAATGTGATAATACTTGAACATTTTCTGTGCTTATACTTCTCTAGTGACGTAGCGGTAAAACAGTGTCTTTTTCTTAGTAGCTAGCAGCCAAAATTTGTTTCTTTTATTAATAGCAGTACTTAATCTTTACGTAGATGGGATGGCACCACTACTTACTACTAAGAATCTCAAAATCAACTTTACCTTCACTTGCTCATTGGAAGACACGGCGCAAAAGACGATCTCGGTGAAATTCTGCGTGGGAAACATTCGAAAACATATTCCGCCGATCGGTCGGCCATCCTTGATCAATACTAACGTTCGATGCTTTCTAGACATTGATTCAATGAATATCACACAAATATCATAAAAGCTATCACTTTATTACTTTCTGACAGATTTTTATAGCTGCCACAAAAAAATAACACTTTTACAGCTGTGGAGCTCCTTCTATGCTCAGGGCACCTACCAGAATTTTGGTTAGTTTTACTGATTTCTTCCTCTTTCTCCCCAGACCTTTAAGCAATTTTTTAAAGGAGAATTAACGTCAAAATTATGTAATGGTTTTTGTTAAATAAATTGATTCTAACTTTCGACAAAGTGTAATTTATTTTACACAATTCTTTCGTCAGTTATCAAAGTTTGAAGTTTAATCAAAACTCATAGATATGACGTCACAGTTGCACTTCGATATCCAGCTGTAGTTTTTACAAATCATATACCTTAGGCCGAATTTTTTTTTGCGTCAGTAAAATTTTGCGAAAATGGATGAACACGGATTTAACGCAACCTAATAATTTTAGTGAATGACCTCTAAATTACGGAGAATTGCCAGAAGGTAAAAAAAAAGTTTTTCTGAATCATTCGCTAAAATCGCCAAGGCGACGCAAACAAAAAGTCGGCCTAAGGTAAAAAGAGAAGTAGAAGAAGAAAGTTTGCTCTCTTCATGCATTTTTCTATATTTTCTATTATTATATCTTTTTGAATTTTTCAAAAGTTTCTTTTAAAAAAATGACTAAAAAGAACTGGTATAATGTGTTCGGAGACTTGCACATTCAAAAGAGATCTTTTCTTCGTATTTGACCTTGTTTCTCTTATTCTGAAAATTTCTGAAAGTATCATCCCGATTTCTAAATTTTCAAAAAAGCAGACGACTTGAGTGAAGTTTGTTTTCGTATCCATCACTCTCACTTCATTACTTTTGCTTACATCAGAAAACCCTATTGACTTTAACTCATCATCGCTATATCTATCTCTCCTGTATAACCATACATTAAATCGTCATCCAAACCACCTTCATTTGAACTTTCCCAAAGAGTAGTCGTGAGAACAAATGGAAGAAACGATAGCTGTCTTTGAAGACATGTTTACTCATGGTATCTGTCTTTGAAGAAGACATGTTCACGCATGATTTTCATTTAAAACGAATGAGTCTGACCACAGCTTATAGTCTGACTTTTCGTATAAAGAAATTCTACTACAACTGTGACGCCACAGTGATTTTTTTAAAATCCTTTATTAAAGGCAAAATATGGTATTTCGTTAAATTTTATAAATCAGCCTTTATTTAAATACACATAAGGAACAACTTAAACCAAAGATTTATTTTTGACGTTCTCCTTTAAATAATTCAATTTTGAAAACATCAGTGTATAAGGGCAATTTTCATTCTCTTTCTATTCGTTTTCCTGAGTTCCCTGATCCGTCCGACACCCTATTATGGTAACAAGATTACTTGTGAAGAGATTAACTAGTTCCCATTCAACCTGCAGGAATGTTCACACATAATCACCAAAGATGATTAGGTAACAAAGTCAAGTTGTTGTCAACTCACGGGTCAAACACTAGCCGGGTTATGTACTCTTTCGGCATGCGTGGTAGTTGATGG
Organism: Turritopsis dohrnii; assembly: GCA_027922465.2. Classification (NCBI taxonomy): domain Eukaryota; kingdom Metazoa; phylum Cnidaria; class Hydrozoa; order Anthoathecata; family Oceaniidae; genus Turritopsis; species Turritopsis dohrnii. The sequence goes on from BQMF02000306.1 coordinate 447,624, forward strand.
GAGAAAACGTTCTGCAGTCCAATCAACCAGATCGTTGTTTGACGGGACGGCTTTCGAGATAAAGAATTCCCAATAACGTGAAACTCAATCACGCCCCTTCGTTCCTCGCTTCGAGCTGTTTCGTCGCGGGCAGCTTGTGACGGATACAGACCAGCCTAAAGTTACCGCAAAGCACAATGGATCATTGAAAAACAATTGTTCGCTTGTTTTTATCTAGTCTACTTTGCTGAGATTGGCAGCACTCAGAGCGATGGCAGCGTCAAGCCGATGTGGAACTCTCATCAATGATGCATACTTAAAAGACATGGTTTCTCAGGTGGGCTTCATCTATTATTCCAGAGAAGAGTGATAGGGGGAGATCTTTGATGTAACTCACTGGAAAAACCTTTCTGAAGATTATGATAATTTACCTGTGGTCCAAGCATTTTTGAAGGATCGGTGATCGTCTCGATAACACGAGTTAATATTTCCATACTGATATCACCTAAACCAAAAGGCAAAAAAAAAAAAAAATTAAAGACACAGATTTAGAAATACACATAAAACATACAATAAAAACGTTGTTTTTTAGAGTTTTTGATATTAATTTTACTCAAAATCTTGTTCTAAAACCACAAAATATAACAGTTAGAAAAAAAAGTTCTGAAGTAAGTTTACAGAAGGTAATTTACTGACCAGTCGGCGATGGGAGACAAAACTTTTTCGGCTCCACTGACACCTCATCTGTTTCGACAGTAAGCCTGCGTTTTAAATTACCTACAAAATGTAGATAGCACTTAATTTCACATGAGCAATCATACAAGTTATTTTAAGAATTCATTTCAAACATTGTGTAAAAATGATGATCTTCTATGATCAAGTTTTCACAATCCAATTCATTCGAAACAGATAGCTGCGTTAGTTGAGATAGCTGAGTTAGATGTGTTGTTAGTGGAATGGCTGTTCAATAGACTTTTCACTTACTTGATTCGAACGGTTCCGTTTTTACAGACATCGATCTAACAAAGAAAATCAAAGGGACATATATATATAAAATAGTGGAACAATGGGTATCATAATTTGAGTTATTTTTTTCTAAATTCACTTATCCTTATCTTAATCCCTAGACATACTGTGATTAACCTGCAATCAAATAGAAGGTCAGGGTTGTAGGAATATCAATCAGTAACCTCAATATTTTGAGATGCAGCCATTCCAAGCTGCATGAATGAAGAACAGGAGTTCAAAAAATCAGAAACATATTCATATAACTCAATTTAAACTTACAAAGAGTTTTGCGTTTTGTTCCATGTACTAGCAGAATTGTTACTATCAAGTGTTTCGGCTAACGGTTGTGTGGAAGACTGAGAAGAACACGTGGAAGAAGAAGAGAAAGAAGATACAGAAATGGTGACAGGCTCGTTCGTTGGCAAGGTTTGTGATGAATTGAAGCTTTCGTTCCATATTGGTGATTCCTGAAGAAAGATCTCTTCTTCAAACAGGGTCAGGAATCTAAACACGAAATTTAGTATCTGATGTCACAATGTGAGAACTAACATAATGGATATACTTTAAAGGAAGAAAGTGTTTGCGGAAGAAAGTTTTGCGGATTTTGCGGTTTCGGCTCGAATCGCAAAAGTTTATTCCTGCAAAATGTTGCAATATTGGTAAACCGCAAAAGTTTTTACTCGCAAAAATTTCAAAGTAATCCCCATTTTAATTATTACAAGAGAAATTCCTCCGACCTAAAGCCTGTTTGTAGAAGTTCATTGACTCCAATTTCAATAAGTGATTTGATCTACTTTATTTCGTGAAAATTTCGAGGGTTTTTTTCGGCAAAATTTCCCCGACGAAAAATTAAGCGATGTTTGTCTAGTGAAGTTTTTCTGCCTTAAAATCAACAACGTATAAATTTTTCTTTGTCTTAGTATGAATGACACTGACAAAAATTGGATAGTAACACAGGAGAGCAAATCTGAGAGATATAAAAATTACAATAGAACTCAAATTCGAATGTCAGTGAGTTTGTTTACAAAGTGTAGTAACTATCAAAAGAACAACACGAAAATGGCGTCAATCTACTCTTTTAATGCAGTCATTTCGTCGAGGCTTTCATGTCTATAAAGAAACAACTTCCCCGACGAAATTTTCCCTGTAAGGTACTCTCGTTTTGCAAGCGCAAAAGTTTATTCCCGCAAACACTTTCTTCCTTTAAAGTAATAGGACGCTGCAATACCTTGGAAAATGAGATAACACTTTGGCTCGAGTGTCAGGCGGTAGTTTGTCTTTTTCGGCAGAAAACTTATCTAACAGCTGTTGCTTCATCAAACTGAACACAGACTTTAAAAAGTTCTGACCAAATATTTGTGTAACATCGCATCTTTGCATACTGTCACAAAAGAGGGGAACATGGCAGTAACAGAGCCATCTATAAAGAAAAATTAAACAAAAAAACATTTAAAATCATGTATGGTTTAGCAATTCATGTTTTTCCGTTTTCGTACCAGCATCATGAGTGTTTTGAGTGTTTGAGTGCTTTTACAGACAATCTATTTTCTTGGCACATATGGGCCCTCTTTCGCTAATACAGATTTATTGAGCCCACTCGAAATCAAGACAATTTTTTTCTCTTTGGTATAAAGTTCTCTAGTATGTTAAAGCTACTTGATAGATCTTTTTTTCAAGAAACACATCCTTTCCTTTCCCCTTTATTTCCCACAATTCTGAATACTACTCTCCGTACCTGGTATAGCTCAGTTTATATGTTGATATGTCGTCCCGCTGAATCCGTTGCTTTCTTGAAGTTGGAGTTTCCAATTTCCAGTGGTTGAGACACCGTAAAAATATTCTTGCTAATTCATGCATTATTTGCCACTCTCTTTGTTGCTGGCCATTAAATTTATGCACCACAAAGTTTTTAACAGCCTGAAAAGTGTAATTCCCATACTGCAGTGGGTGTTGTGACAGGAATTTAAAAAGAGAGTATAACTAGCGATCTAATTCATCAGAAAACAATCTTTCTGACTTCATTTTTTTCCTTTTTTCACTAGCTTCTTTTATTCACAAAATTCATACAAATAATTTAACATCATCTGCATCTTAGTTAACTGGTTAAACCATTCAAACAGGCACTAGGTTTTAACAGTGTTAAGGAAACAAAACAAAGAATCTAACAAGACTGATCATACAGTCACAACTAATAGGTAGAATGCAAAATTCATAATCAGACTGATACAAACCGCAAGACATAACAAGACAGCATCATTAACAACCTATTAATCACGTTTGGAATGTGCTTTCCCCGCGAAAACCATAAAACGTTTGGGAAGAGCCATTGCAAAGTAGTGTTATCTTGCTAATTGTGAGATCAAAAAATGCATGAAATAAAGAAAAGAGAACAACATTATTGATTGTTTTCACAGTTCAAAAACATCAACACCCTACCATTTCTATACTTGGCTTTTCGAAAGGTGGCTTCCCAAGAGGTCCCTCAACTGATGGTTTGGCCATTTGAGCAATGCACTTTCGCAGCAACTTGAACAAATAAAAGTAAACTTGTTTGTTGTCGCTGTCGGGCTCCCTATGCACACAGAGAAAAAGGTTCTCCACGTCAACAACCATTGACATTAAGTAATTGAGCTGTTCTTCCGATTCATTAACCAAGTGTGAAATATGGTCATTCATTGAATGCTGGCATGTCCGACAGTTGGTGGCAGGATTTATGAATGCATCAGTACTGCTTCCTTGGTTCGGGTTTTTCCATCCTGTACAGTTACATGATTGATCAAGCTGAAAAAAATTACCTCCTCTTAAATGCTGACAAAAAACTCTTTAAGAGAAGTAAGATTTAGAAAGATAAAATCCTATTGCAATCCTGCATAAGAACCCTGTACACCTTAAATCATTTAATTCCGCATCCATTTTATTTTTGCTTCTTTTTTTTCTCGACCTTATGATAGTTAATAATTGACAATTTTCATGCAACATTCAAAAAAGTATTTTCTGGCACCTTTTCATTTTTTATCACCTGTCAAAGAAGAATTTTTCTCCTTTTCTTTACACCAGCAAATTTGCATCTTAAGTCTCAAAATTCATCGGAAGATGACCTCTGGAACGTGAAGGTCGAAATAATAATCAAATCAACTAACTTGTCGATCTCAGTTAGAAATGTTTAAGTTATCATAATTCATCAACTTTCAAGGTCTTCTATAAAAAATATATATGTAATTTTTTATCAAAAAGGTTAAAACTACATAGTCAAAGTTATCATTCTCTCTTGCCCATTTACCAGAGATCAAACGGAAAGGCTGCAATGTCTGAATAAAATTTTCACAGCAATTTTACTATTCCACACACCCTTTAATTTTTGCATGGTTGCAATTCATTGAAATAAGATATTTTAAGAGGTTCGTGAATTTTGAACAACATTCATGACACAAACTCTTCTATGCCGACGTTCAGTTCATAACAGATTAATAATCAGATTAATCATTCTGAATTATAGAATCATCAACAAAATCAGGGGAGGTGATTCTGTTATAGTGGCATGAACGATGTTGCATTGTTAGTTGTTGTTCTTAGTTTAATCATTTCTGTGACAAAGACAAAGACATTAAAAGTTACATAGAAAGTGCTTGTGCTTGAATTCGTTCAAATTGAATCAGGGTGACAAATTTTAGCTGCAAATAGAATTCTTATTTCTTATGACCACATATTGAAACATCCACATCCATGACTACAATGCTGTTTTTAGTCCACAAACAAAAAGTGATGTGATATAAAAAAAAAATTATCTAAGGATGATTTTCTTAAACTTTTATTTATCACTGCCATTGTCAAATTTGTTTTGACAAAAATTACTTTAAACAAGTTGATGGTGTTGCTATGGGATCCCCATTAGGAATGAACTTCACTAAGAGAATTTAAGTATTTTATCGAAGGTATGTGGATGACATGTTTGCACTATTATCGTTACCTATTCATGTACAACAATTTAAGGAAAAATTTGAATTGCCAACAAATTAACATAACATTTACATCTGAGACTAAACAAATAGCTTTTTACCTTTTCTTGACGTTGATGTTAGTCAGATTGATAGGTTTTTTTCCACCAACTTTTGTGTTATTTACTCTAAGTCTTATTGCTAATGAATATAAGTATGGTCTTTTTTCTAAACTTCTTAATCGTATTTTCACATTGTTTCTAATTTTAGATTTTTCATATTAAAGTTCTGAAATTGAAAGAAATTCTATATAAGAATGAATACGCTAGGAGCCTAGTGGATAGGGGTATATATGTGTATCTTTTAAGAAAAGGTTTTTGTTTGTATTATAAATCCTTGCACCAGTCTTCTGAATTAGGAAAAATGCTGACAGCAAAAACATGCCGTCGTATTTGAAAATTGCGATGGCAGACCATTATTTAAAGGAGAACTAACGAAAAAATCTTGGTGTATGTTTTTTCTAACTAAATGTATTCATTCATATTATAGAAATAATTCTGTATTAAAATATTTGCACTAGCGTTTTTTTTTTTTTGGTCCAGATTCACCCCCTAAAATCGGTAATTTCAGGAATGCTCATCGCCATTACGTTACAAAAGCCAACACAGTTCGTAATCAAATTTCTAACTTGTGACGTATATATGTGAAAGACATAAAAACGCCATACAGAAAAACAAAAATGTCTGATTTGAGTTCCTGTTTTTCTACATTAAATAGAAAATATTTGATTGGGAAATCAATTCGATAATGAAGATATAAGAATTAAATACAGCCAGGATTTATCTCAATCTTAAGTTTCTAGGGTTTAATTCTGTAATAATGCATATTATGTCCATGAACTAAACAGGAAATGAGAAAAATAAGGATGAGGATAATGAACTTGATTCTAGCAGAATAATTTAAACTACTGGTGCAACTGTAAACAAACGCTGTGATACTGCCAACTCTTTGCAAATGTAACTAAATGCTGCAAGGACTTTGATAATTTGCCAAGTACGATGTTAAACAATATCGACTGCATAACGGAGCATGAAGAATATATACAAAACATTGTGTTTGAACAAAGTTGTTCTTGGGAGATCATGTTCTGCATCATCATAGAAAGAATAATTTCAACAAATTCCATGTCACAAGTGAGATACTTGTATCGTGATTCAGGGTACGAATTAACGATTTGTGATTCGTGATAAATCCAACACCAACATAACATCTAGACACCAATACTTTAAAAATTTTCCCCTCCGCGGACACCATTGGGCCGCCTCAGGGAGTCACTGTCCTAAGCTAATCACTAAATTATCACGAATCACTTTTGAAGCGTTAATTTGAACCCTGTAATTAATTGTAATTACTTAGTACATCTGTTTCTCATTTTCTCATCAACATACAAAGTCATTCTTGTACCTCCTTAGGCCAGTGTTTAAGACTTATAATTTCACTTTATTTATGTCTTTGTTTTCAGTAAACTGTTTCTTATGCTTCAGGACTTTTTGTTAAACTTGGTTTACACCATCAGAGTAATTTTTCTTTATCAGAGGAAAAATTAAGCAGTTTGTTTTTTATAGAAAATACTTGATTTACATCGAGTCAAAATTATACCACTTGGTCGCATTATCATGAATCTTTGGGCAAAGGGGCACAAGTTGTTATTCTGTGCATTGTTGAAAAGGTGTGAGAATGTTTTCCTAAAGTTAAAACTGGCCCTTGTTGATATGAATAATTTATGATTTTAACAAAAAAGTTCAAGGAAGATGGAAAAAATATTTAAAAATGTACTTCACATTTTTTCACCTTACCATAACAAGAGAGTACTCAGACAGACTGAAGTTTGCAACTTTGTTACATCATTTAGGCATTTTATGATTGATCCAAGATACTGCCTTGTGAATAAACATTGATATATACCAAATAATGGTTAGGATTTTCTAAATTATATCAGCTGTTTCTGAACGTTTTCTGGCATCTATGACTCCACTACAGGCCAACTCAAATATAAAAAGGCAGAAATACAGATTTTTTTCACTCTACTCTTTTAAGAATTTATTTCATTATACTATTAATAACTTTATGTATCCTCTTTTTGTTTCTCTCACTCATTCACAAAATGATGATCGCATAAATACGTCACAAGGTTTAAAAATTAATGAACAGGATGCCTCTTTATAATCTATCATGGCGACAACTATTTGAGCTCTTTAATTGTAAATATCTCAAGAACTAAATCAAGAACTAAATCTTACAGTTCACCTTCGGGTATTAATGAACAAAGTAAGTCCAACTTGTTGACATTCGTTTAGTTCTCCTTTCAGACAGCAAAAAAATGCCACCATGTAAGAAGTTAACAAAGACAAAACTTGATTGGTTTATTCCAATAAAATTTTTGGTGTAGAGGGTAATAAAACAGAAAATAAATACTTTATAAATCATAAGTGTTATCTGGAGCAACAAGTTACAAGACTAAAAATTGTACACCACAGGGGATTTACTGTGAATATGTGTTATTATTTGTTTGATTAACCATAGTTTAAAAACAACGTTCCAACATGGATCCAACTATAAAGAGTGCCTGTTCCCCTTACCGCTATGTGCCCCTTACTGCTAACTTTGATAGTTTGATAGTGTATTTCCTTCATTTAAAGATTACAAAAACTTCTTGTTATTTGAAAATATGTATATACATTCAGCTATCGTTATGAAAAGCTTCAAAGTGAATACTGACTTATAGAATAAACTGTAACACCGGGTAGCGATCATCGTGAAAAAATTATTTAAAATTGGCTTCTTTGACAAGTAAATGCTACAAAATTCAATGTCATAAATAATGGAATAGATCGATTCCTTGATTCCTCTGTCGTCTTGAATGCTACCAGCATCTGACATTTTATCCACACAAACAGTTTTCTTGCATTATATATTGTGTACGCGAGTAAATCATCCAAAGTTTACAGTAAGGTATCTAATTCTGTAACCAGGTGTCCTTTCTCTGCTATATAGCAACAAAAATTGTTCTTGTTAGCACTGCTTTCAGCTTGATTATTCAAGCAGTTAAATTTTTCACACAAACATTCAATTAGCGGCAAATACCATGCTGATAATATCACCCATAGATTCATCATTCAAGAAACGTGGGTGAAAATTCTTTCGTAAAACCTTTCACCCAAAGGACGCATTGTCATTGTTTCTATTTCCTTCATGTGTGGGTGAATCATTTATAAAAGTCCGACTTTGATTTGAAAAATGTTGTAATAATGGGTGATCATAATCATTAATTAGAAAAATTTAGTGATGATTGTGCTGCGATAATTACTTTTTCATAGCTTTCTCTGCACGCTTACAATAGTGCAATTCCCAATACGTGTCTAGATTTTTTTGCGATCGAGACAGCACTATTGTTTTCTAAAAACACTTTGCCGCTAAAAATATGGCTGCCTTCTATTTGTAAACAGTAATGACATGTATTTTTATAAACCTGTAGCTGTCTTACATCTGCAGCAGAAGGAAAGGAGGAAAGTACTTAAATTGAGAGAAAAGGGATTCAACTGTTATTATGAACACTAAATTCCATACAATGTTGTTATTTGCATCACTTTTGATGAACATGAAATTAGTTAGCAGAAAGAAGAACAAGTTAGCGGAAAGAGGAACATCACGCCGATGATGTTTGCAATTATATACCGTGAGTTGGGGTGAGATTCAACTCAGTGGGGTGAGATTCAACAGCACCATTATCCAGACCACAACATTCAACAAAATAATTCGAAATTTCAAAACAACAACATCGCATATCTGAACCAAGATGTAATCTATACTACACTCTACAATAAATTTTTTTTTATATTTTTACAAATGCCGAATGTAAATTGCCTTTGAGCTTTTCAAATCCCAACACGAGTTAAAAGACTTCGTAAATAAGCCGTGCATGTTTATTTTTATACCACCAATTAGGATTTCTCAAAGACGGTTTCCATGAAGTGATGTCCACCCCTCCGCCCAGCCACCTTTCGCTCTTTCACAAGCGTGTTTATAAAAGCTACAATCCTGAATCATAACGTTTTTTATTTCTATTTCTATTTATTACTATAATATTGTTTATGCTGTGATTGGGAAGAAGTCATTTTTGTAATAAAATTTATAAAAGCTACTAATGCGCGGGTCGTATTTTGGGGTGCGTGGGCGGAAGCTATATAGTGAAACAAACTGAAGGAGATGATTGATCACTGTGCGCAAAATTTATTTTTCAAAGACGGTTTTCACTGAGCAATATCGCCCTCTAAAACACCTTTCCGTCCAACCCAGCGCACCTACAAAGCTTATCGGCGGGTCTTACGCAATGATGGAGAGAACGATGGAGAGAATTGATGACTGTGCAATTACTTTGTAAAGGGTTCAAAGATTAAAAAGTGCACACCGTATACACTCCATCAACTCCCATTGGTACTCAGTTGAAAAGATTCACCACCGGACAATGAATTCGAGAGATGGAAAATCTTCTTCAGTGGCCCCCGTTAATGATATAATTCCGGGAAGAGCCCTGCAACCCAACGATTTGAAAAGTAAAACGGAAGAGGAATGGGTCTGCAAAAAATGTGATCAAAAATGGGACGACGAGAGTGAAAGTCGCTGGATCGTGTGTGATAGTTGCAGCGCAAAATTTCATCTTGAGTGCACAACCATTAAATATGCACAAAAGAATTATTGGACAATAAATCTGGAGAAAAAGCAGTTTCATTGTTGCAAAGGAAAAAAATAAAATAACAAAAAATGATATTGTGCGTCGTATATTTCTTTTTGCTTCCGATGTTAATATTGAATTAATACTTGTCTGACAATATTTCATTTAAAATGCAATCTACAACTTTTTGTCACAAGATTTGAAATCTCTGACTATGACTATAGAACTCATCCTAATAGGCTCAACTTAACCGATTTGCAATGTAGAAACCAGGCATTCACTTTCATTTTCAAGCAACCGCGTGTGGTGTAGTTGTGATTCACACCAAAAAACCGCTGACCATTTATGAAATTCTAAACAAACCTGTTGTCAAAACCTAAAATTTTAAACTATTTCTTATAACAACTTTTACCATCGTATATCAAAATCTAACGAACCGAAATGAAGTTTATGAAAACATTTTTCTCACAGAGAAACTAAAACAACATTCCCATTTTGGAAAACACGTTTTGTTCAGCGGGGCTATTTTGACGTCAAAACATTTGAAGCCCGTACATAACGAGATTGGTGGATCGTGACATTTTAATAGCCAGAGTCTCTTAAATGGTAATTATAAATGAGTGTTTTGATTGCTTTAAATCTTTTTTGTGTTGTATAACTTGGTTTAGTTTTAAAAAATGTAATGTATTTGAATCACTGACCAGATGTAGCTTGATTTTGGCATGTTGAATCTCGCCCCACACAGTTGAATCTCGCCCCAACTCACGGTACGTTTTTTTTATCAAGTTTATTCTCCTCATGTTTGTTCTTGTTGATTTGAAATCTAGAATGACTAACTGTGGTGCTAAATCCATTTAGCAGTGTTTTCACGTTTGCATTGACGAATTTTGCGGTACGAAGTAAGGGGACCAGGCACTCTATACATAACATACAAGACAGAATTCCCCCACAACACAGCCCACCACCACAACAAAGTGAAATTAATTCATTTTACTCCATGTTTAATATCACAGAATGAGTTCTTCCCAGAGCATTTTACAATTTGGGCTTTTAACTAACTAACTTGTAATTTAACCTTAATAATAGCGCTTATTATGAAAAGTCAAACCTTGCATGACGAATACACTGCCAGTTTTTCAAATTTTTTTGCTCTTGGGAAAGCTTTCACTTGATTCTTTTTAAGTGCGATTCTTTGTACGTTAGTTGGTCTACTCAATTCACCAGCCGTAATGTTAGATGTCTTTTTAAGGTTTTGTTGCTGCATTTCTTCTGTAGAAATTCCCATACGTTCTTTATCTGAGTCCATGCCACTGCTTGATGCTGCCATATTGGCTTGAATGCTGTGCTGTTTGTCTCACTTATACAATAACTTTAGTAAGAACTTTTTGCATAAAGAAATGTGAGTGGAGGTTCAAACCTCTTCTATATTCACCGACATCCATTCTTAGGAGAGAAAACGGTCAGTTTCTACGAGCCTTTATTTAGAAATGAATGGTAAGTCGGTTCTTTTTGTATGCTTGGGAAATATCTGTCGATCAACTATGGCAGAAGGCATTCTAAAACACTTAATAAGTAAGAGAAATGATGCAGTTGAATGGAAAATTGACAGTTGTGGAACTGCGGATTTTAATATCGGAAACCCACCTGATAGACGCACATTAAAAACTTTAAGAAGGCACAACATAACAAATTATGAACATTCTGCAAGGATGTTGCAAGATTCGGATTTTTCAGAGTTTAAATGGATTTTTGTTATGGACACCTCAAATTTAGAAGATATTGAAGGAAAACCTTCAACTCCACAAAATAAAATCATGTTGTTGCGTATGTTTGATCCTGACAAAGATTGTGAGGCTCCTGTTATCATTGATGCATATTATTATGATGATTCATGCTTTGAGCTGTGTTATCAGCAATGTTTTAGGAGTTTGAACAATTTCTTAAGCAAAGAGTTTCCATAAATTCGCATATATTGTTTATTTGATCATCTTTTGAGAGGTGTCAGTGAAATGTAAAAATTAACTTAATTTTACATGTATTTTTGCCTCTTTATCATAGGAATTTATATTTTATATTTAAGATTTGTGTGATTCACAGAATATTGTACCTATTATATATATAATAATTAATTTCAAATTTAAATACACAGTAGATCCAACCACTCAACCTCATGTTAGTTGTTGTATTGAACCATTTTGTTTATCATCAGCATTTCAGTTAATAAGAAATATATCATGAATAAGTGAGCAATCCTTAATACCTGCGTGCAATACTGTTTTTACAGAGTCCGGGCGTGTTCCACTGAAGTGCATCCACCTAAAAAAAGTTTTTTTCCAAAGCCAGGTGTGTTAAATAACTTATATATCAGCTTTATAAAATATTAAGCCTAAATCAGATTTTGCCCATTATAAATCTCAAAAATTCAAGATTCAAGATTATAAATCATACTAACACCTTAAAGGGGAAGTTCAGTCTAATTTTTCACTTCTTATTTTTTCGTTTTAACTTGTAATGCTTTGAAAAGTTAGAAACCCACTTTTTGAATTTTTGAAAATGCTCTTTTCGTTCAAAAGTTATTAAAACTTTTAGATGCTGAAAAATGATTTTGTTCACAGTTGAAACAGATGTTCATTATGAATGATAAAATGACGTCACACCGTGCAGAAAGAACTTTTACGTGAAAAAAACTCACTAGTAATACATCGTTTTATTTTTATTTTTTAATTCGAAAAATGCCAAGTTACTCTGCGGAAGAAAGTTTTTGCGGTTTTGGCTCGAATCGCAAAAATTTATTCCCGCAAAATATTGCAATATTGGTAAACCGCAAAAGTTTTTTCCCGCAAAATTTTCAAAATAATCCCAATTTTTATTAATTATTACAAGAGAAATCCCTCCGACCTAAAGCCTGTTTGTAAAAGTTCATTGACTCCAATTTCAATAAATTATTTGATCTACTTTATTTCGTGCAATTTTGAGGGTTTTTTTCGGCAAAATTTCCCCAACGAAATTTTTTCCCCGACGAAAAATTAAACGACGTTTGTCTAATGAAGTTTTTCTGTCTTAAAATCTTCAACGGATAAATTTTTGTTAGTCCAGTATGAATGACACTGACAAAAATTGGATAGTAACACAGGAGAGCGAATCTGAGAGATATAGAACAACACGAAAATGGCGTCAATCTACTCTTTTAATGCAATCATTGCTTCGAGGCTTTCATGTCTATTATTTGGCAAGCGCAAAAATTTTCCGGCAAAAAAAAAGTGTTAACTGAGGAACCGCAAAAGTTTTTTCCCGCAAAATGCAAAAATTTTGCGGTTCCGCCAAACCGCAAAACTTTCTTCCGCAAACACTTTCTTCCTTTAAAGTAATCGGTCCACAAATTGTTCTTTCACATTTCACCAAAATTACAAGTCAAAGAAAATAACCGGAACTTCGTAAAAGATGGTTTCCCAACATAAAAATGAAGTAGAACTCTGCCGAAAGACTCAGGGTTTAACATCTTTACCCAACACTGATCAAATCGAGACGTATCGTTCTCTGTACATGTTTTTCCCCAATCGACAGCATTTTAGCAGGAATGGCATAGTGGTACGAACCTGACGCTATTAAACGCTGTTGATCTTCAATTTTTCTCTCCATGAACGGTACGTAACTCTCATTTTTTTGTGGGAAAGGTGTCCTTGTCGCCCATAAAGCACACGATGGAATATCTTTATGTATCCCTTTACCAAGCGTATTGTGTATCCACCAGGTGTATGTATTGTCTATACGCTGTAAATCTCAAAGTTCTGAACAGAATTTTAGTCTTCATAGATTAGATAAAGGGAGATTTTTATCAAATAGAAACATAACAAAAAACATAGTTTTTGTTCTAAGGAGACCAGAAAATTTTTCAACTTTGTTCCTTATAGATAGGCTAAAACAAGCATGTAACTTTGCCTTTCATTTTTTAAGGTTGTTGAAAAATGTGACGATGCATCAAGATAAAACAGGGAAATTTAATTTTGTAATATATTTTTATACATGCTAGACTGAAATAACAAACTTGGTTGTGTACATCTGAAAATATATGTTGCTTTTCAAATTTGTTGGTGGTACCTACCCAGCCACCCTACTTCCGACGACCCTTTTTCTGAATTTCATTGTGCACAAACTTTCCCTGTAGGTACTCATAGGTTTGCAAAATTTTCCAGAAAGACACCAACCTGCGCTTCTTATAGGTAACACATGCTGCTCTTCATCGTTTTCGTTTCCTCTTCTTTGCTACTACTTTTAAGATTTCTAACATCTCTTTGTGGTTCAAAATCAAAAGGTGTAAGTTATCAGGTATATTTTACAAACATTCATCATTTTCATCGAAAGAGCTATTAGTTTATTTTTGATAAAGCTTTTTTCTTTGCACATATGCTTTCTGCACGGAGTGACGTCACACGCTGAACAGATTAAAAATCTTATTTTTTTCAATAGAAAAACATGACGAAAAAACGTTTTTTGAAAGAAATGAACGAATAAGATTATTATATTTTGAAGCTTTGGTATGGAATAAACCCTCTCAGGCGAAAAAAAATAAGGGCGAACTTCCCCTTTAACATTGAAATTGCTTACTTTAAAAGAACTAAATTTCGCAGGAACTAAATTTCACGGGAGTTTGATTTCACGGATAAAGTCAATCGCGAAATTTAATTCCTGTGGACTCATTTTCAAATGGCTAATTACCTATCCAATTGCAATGTTAGGTGCTGCTTTGACTTAATCTTGAATTTTTTCAATTTCTTGAAAAGTTAGTGGTAAACGTTGCTTAAAAAATGACCATTTCTTAGTAGTTATGTTGCCTAACGTGTTGCTAAGTATTAATCGAAAATATATATATATATGTCCGTCTTGAAAACCTTTGTGTGCATTTTAGTTTCTTAAGCTATGCTAGTGTTGCCTCATTTTAAAATTCCATGTAGTTTATCTAATGGTAGTACTGTAAGTTAAGATTTTGAGAAAATGTGCTAGTGTTCCTTATAAACTTGGTACTTCTTTTTCAAAAACAAATGTGCAATATCATAGAAATATGAAAATAGATATTTCTATGGTAATATTTATGTTGTTAGGAAAATGTAAGAGATATTATTGAATGACTTTAGGAAGAACTTTGAGCACGCAAATATAAACTATATAATTGCATTTGATATGCAATAACTAGTTTTCTGGGAGACATATTTTTGTATATTTGTTTTGCAGCTCCACTATTGTTAATAATTGATCAAGATACAGAGAAAGAAAACTACACGGTCTATATCTACTGCGAAAGAGATAACATTTGCACACGTGGATTTACGTGTATAGTATACACATAAATCCACGTGTGCAGATATGTTAAGTCCTTCACAGTAGATATAGTAAAATCTATGCTCTGATTGAATAAATGAAGTGTCGTAATAATAACATTGAAAAACAAATAAGGATTATCATTTTCTCCGTATAATTTGACAAGATGTGATCTTTGGTTAGGTGGGTTTGCATAGTCAGTATTTTCCAGCAATATTGAACTTGATCATGAAAAATGCTCTGCAAATTATCTACGTATTAAATCTGAGCAAAATTTCTTTATGCTGTGGAAGTAATTTCCTTCTGGTCTACCTTTTTTTGCGTGGACTAATTTTTGCGAATTTTGGCCAAATTCGCAAAAATAAATCCACGCAAAACGTCAAGACATGAACGATTCGCAAAAAAAATCCACACAAAATTTTATGATTTTAATCGCTCATTTTTTGGCCCTGTGTACCTTTCGTATATTAACTATTTCCTTGTACTTATCAAGCGCCTATTGACTTTGCAACGTGGCAGTGGCAGGCATGGAAATGGTGATTTTCGCTGCTATTTCTAAGCTATATTATAAAATACTAGCCGCCAAGGCGGCGTCGCTCGCCGCCCATGTCCACTGTCCATGTATCACTGTATCAATAAACGTAAAATTTCCTTATAAACGGCTCGTACAACTTGTGTTCAACCAGAAGCAGATTCGAAGTCACAACCTCTGGTAAAACCGATCTTTTATCAGTGTAACAATACACTCAAAACGTAGAGAGAGAAAACTTCAACTTTTTATTAACTTTTGTTTTAAGAAAGTTACGCGCTCTAACATGGGTGCTATCAAACGTAAGGGGGAAATGGTTTCTCTTCTTAAAAAGTTCACATGGAGGAGAGAAAAAAGGCACGTGCTAAATGAATAAATAGAATAAAAAAACGTTCGATCAGAACGCTTAACAATTAAAAGAAGAAATTGATTTATTAAAAGAAAAGCAAAAAAAAAAGCATTTTGTTTTGATATGATACTCTTTTTTTACCTTTCGGTTTTTAAACATTTTGATTGCTCAAAAAAAAAGTTCACCCGTCTCAGACAGTCAGGCAAGAGTTAGTGGCAAACCGAACATATGCTGCCACGTTCTGCCACTGCTGCTTTTTGTCCAAAATGTTTAATCAGTTAGTTTCTTTGTATTTAGTTGATGTACTATTTTCAAAGCCAAGTCAACGTGGAATATAAAACTAACAATAATGATAAAAACAAAACGTTATTCCTATTAGTTCATCAGCCAAAAAAGTCACGTTCGATTGGGGTTGCAATGTATTTGCTTCGAACTCACGTCGCACACAAAAAAAGAAATAATTTCGCTCACAACTTAATCTACCATTTTGCGTGACAGACAAACAGACAGACAGACAGAGAATCGGCTATTAATATATAGACTAGCCGCCAAGGCGGCGTCGCTCGCCACCCATGTTCAGCCTGCGTTGTATCACAACCTGCTCCAAATTATTGCACTTAACACCAGCGATAAGACTTCCTTTGCTGCTGGCTTTGTCGCTTAATAAAGCTCGTTTGCACGTTAATAGAAATACGTTCCTGGTGTTTCAAATCTTGCATGTTCTTAATTCAGCCGTTCATTGTCGCAGTCGCATTTAAAATTTCAGTAGACTTTCTTGCTTTACACAATGCATTCCGAACGTGACCTTCACGTGGTTTTTATTTACGATTTTAAACCAGTCAAGTATCAGTTTAACAATTCACTCAAAACGCAGAAAGAAAAACTTTTCAACTTATTGTTAGTTTTTGTTTTACGCGCTCTAACATGGGTGCTGTCAGAAGTAGGTGAAAAAAATGGTTTCTCTTCTTAAAAAGATCACACGGGAGGAGAAAAAAATGCACGTGCTAAATGAATGAATTGAATAAAAAACGTTCGATCAGATTAAAATAGATTAAAAGAAATCGATTAAAAGAAATTAAGACAACTATTAAGACAAAAGCAAAAAAAAATATTTTGTTTCATGATTCTCTTTTTTTTACCTATCGGTTTTTAAACATTTTGATTGTTCGAAAAAAGTTCACCCGTCCCAGACAGTCAGGAAAGCGTTAGGATACACTGGCAAACCGCACATGCTGCCACGTTCTGCCACTGCTGCTTTTTGTCCAAAATGTTTAATCAGTTAGTTTCTTTGTATTTAGTTGATGTACTGTTTTCAAAGCCAAGTCAACGTGGAATATAAAACTAACAATAATGATAAAAACAAAACGTTATTCCTATTAGTTCATCAGCCAAAAAAAGTCACGTTCGATTGGGGTTGCAATGTATTTGCTTCGAACTCACGTCGCACACAAAAAAAGAAATAATTTCGCTCACAACTTAATCTACCATTTTGCGTGACTTACAAACAAACGCACAAACAAACAAACAAACAAACAGAGAATCGGCTATTAATATATAGACTAGCCGCCAAGGCGGCGTCGCTCGCCGCCCATGTCCACCTGCTCTGTATCACTGTATCAATAAACGTCAAATTTCCTTATAAACGGCTCGCACAACTTGTGTTCAACCAGAAGCATATTCAAAGTCACAACCTCTGGTAGAACCAATCTTTTATCAGTGTAACAATACACTCAAAACGTAGAGAGAGAAAACTTCAACTTTTTATTAGCTTTTGTTTTAAAAAAGTTACGCACTCTAACATGGGTGCTATCAAACGTAAGGGGGAAATAGTTTCTCTTCTTAAAAACATCACGACGGAGGAGAGAAAAAAGGCACGTGCTAAATGATTAAATAGAATAAAAAACGTTCGATCAGAACGCTTAGCAATTAAAAGAAGAAATAAAAGAAAAGCAAAAAAAAAAAAAAAAAACATTTTGTTTTGATATAATACTCTTTTTTTACCTATCGGTTTTTAAACATTTTGATTGCTCAAAAAAAAGTTCACCCGTCTCAGACAGTCAGGCAAGAGATAGTGGCAAACCGCACATGCTGCCACGTTCTGCCACTGCTGCTTTTTGTCCAAAATGTTTAATCAGTTAGTTTCTTTGTATTTAGTTGATGTACTGTTTTCAAAGCCAAGTCAACGTGGAATATAAAACTAACAATAATGATAAAAACAAAACGTTATTCCTATTAGTTCATCAGCCAAAAAAAGTCACGTTCGATTGGGGTTGCAATGTATTTGCTTCGAACTCACGTCGCACACAAAAAAAGAAATAATTTCGCTCACAACTCAATCTACCATTTTGCGTGACTTACAAACAAACAAACAAACAAACAAACAGACAGACAGAGAATCGGCTATTGATATATAGACACGCATTGCACTTTGTTCACATTCGCAAAAATAAATCCAAACATTTTCCTTGAGAAGCTCTGACTCGCAAAAATTAATCCACGGAAAACGCTCTCAAACCGTGGCTCACAAAAATTAGTCCACGCAAAAATAAATCCCCTTAAGGTAGTTTTCCATGTTTTCCTATTGTATTCTTCATTAGGCTTAGTTGTGTTCATGAAAACAAAAGAAGCATATTATTCTGTGATTTAGACTTTTTCTATTCATTTCAATATCTCTTTCATATCAACTATGGTGATGTACTTTTTTCCTGATTGATGGTGTGAAGCGAATACTTTTCAGATATAACGACAACTTAAAAGCCAGATATCAGCCTTTGTAATGACGAATAATTTTCCAATATTGACAGGTAGTCCTAAAGTTACAATGATTTCGTTGCATAATTGTGACGTTTTCACATAATTTTGCTAATTTCTACTGATTATACATGTAAAGTCCTTCCGCGATCTTTAATCATTTCGGAAAATTGATTCGAAAGAAATTTTTACACAAGGAAACGTCAAAATTATAACAATTATGTGAGATGATAGCATTTATAACGCTATTGGACACTAAGCAGTTCAGCAATGCCGCGCATAACGGATAGCACATTGGAAGAGTTTGAGTTCACTGTCTTTCTGTCTTATACTCCGCGCTGAAACACTGTCTAATGCAAGTTCTTGTCCATCTCATTTTCATATTCATTTCCTAAGATTTCTCCCGTTTGTCTACAATAACTCAAAGCCTAGACTGATCGACGCTTGAAGCTATTATAATGCATATTAAATATTTGCATGACAATATTTACACTTTCAAACACGAAACGTTGCTACCGATACGCTACCTGTACACAGTGTGAGTCAATATTGTTTTGACATCATTCTCTATGGTTTCAACTTTCTGTAATTGCCATGTTGTTTTCGCTTTCCGAACATCAATGACATCATAAGGTGTAAGAATATGAAAGGTGGCATTTATAATTTTAACAAAGTAAAAATAGGGCCTGGGAGCTTTGTAGTTGTGGACCATTAAAACACCTCAGATGGCTTATTACCCACAATTTTTGCTCTTCTCTCCCGAAACTGCCACCAAAAAAGTCAGTCTTTTTTCAAACAATATTTGAGTATGACGAAGCCTGTGCTGTTTCTAGACGAATTTTGATGAGGCGTAACCATGGCCTCCTTTATCCAGTTCAACAGAGTTTTCACCTCGCAACCTTGTAATGATTACTTGTTTTTGTTTATCTATGCAATGGATGATCATTGATAAAAAAAATCACCTTTACGGTCAAGGAACCTTGAAATGAATATGACAACATATGCAATGGAACCATAGTTCACATCTTCGTCTCCAGTGGACATCTTTTATCTATACTTGTTAAGGCGTTAGATCCTAGATACGAAGTGGGATACATTCAGCTTGCAATAATGACAGAAGTATAAAAATCAACACAATTAAGCTAGTCAGCTTTACATGATTGACACTCTTAAATCGAGAAAGTATTACAAAATGTTACACTAAACATAATTTTCTGTTATGTAAACAAACTAAAATGTTTGATCCTGAAAAACATTGAATCATGCGTAACCTTATGGTATCTTACACAATCAGCAGTAGAATGGCTGTTATTTAAAAGGTAAAATTGAAATCCATGTTCACAAAAGAAGATTTGTTCAAGAAAGTTCCCGACAAAGCCGTTGGAACACTTCACATTAACGATACTAAAGTACTAAATTGTCCGCGGCGCAAACCGGATCTGTTCGCAAAATACGTGAAAATATTACGTAGAATTTTTGCAGCGATGGTGTAGATGTTAGTACCTTTGAGTGCGACTGCTGCGACCCGTTTCGAGTCACAGTCGTGTCATATCTCAATACTCCACTTCGATGCGCTTTAAAAGCAGCGTATCAGCCCATTAGGAGCCATTGACTGACTGCCCTCGGCAAGTTGGAGCAATGCTATACGAAACTCTAGTGGTAAGTCAACTACTAGTTGCAAGTCGGTGGGCAGAAGAACCAACCTTCACGGATGAAAGCCCAAGGACTAAAAACTCTCGGTTACTTACTTACATACTATTGTTTAGCGAACCGATCCGGCCCGGTCCGCGGACAATTATCCGAAGTGGATATTCGCCTTAATGCACTCGAAATAAGCATGTAGAGTAATGATTTTCCTTTTGATACAAGAATAAAACTATCAAGTTGAAACAGTTAATAATAGTAGTAAAGTAGAGTAAAGAATTCATTTTTTTTTTTTTAGAGTAACTTGGAATTAAGTTTAATTGGAATTAACAGACCGGGTAAAAAAACCCTACAAAACCTCAAAACATTACACTTTGCGTAAACAACATTGACTGTCTTCATTAATATGGACATTTGATAATGACAACAAACAAAGCAAAGTCCAACTTAATCAGAATCAACAAAGAAATATTTCTGTGGTTTATGTACTTGTTAAATTTGACAAACCTCATAGAGCAATGCTATTTTTTCGGGGTTGTTCTATCCACTGACTGCTGTTCGAGTCTTTGTTACAAAATATTCTAAAATACCCGACACAAACCTTGCTGAATAAATATTGAAGAATAAATATTGTAAATATCGTAGGAGCAGTCAAAGCCTCATGTTCAATGCAATTAATAGTTATGCCATTATGTATGTGGAAGACAACGTCATAACATTTTTTATACATAAAGAAAAGCGAATTTTTCTTTGCTCTTAAAGGTCTACCACTTAGAAAGAGAGACATGGCGTAATTTCGTTTACTGGTCATTGTAAATTTATGGTATTTACCATGATGTTTGACTGGACTCAAATTGTCAGATCAAATGTATATTAATTTATTTTTTGTACATAATAAAAGTGCTACTCATTAAGTTTTGCCACTATTGAAAAACGATCCCTCTTTACTTAAAAATGTAATGTTAGATCTAAATTTTATAGCAGTGGTCAAATAACTGATTCTGTAAAAATGATACTGTGATCACGTTAATGTAAGGGCAGTGATTTTTCGAAAGTCATGGCATTTCTAATCAACTGCAAAAAGTAAATAAAGTTTCTTTAGCTGACACTTGTTTTAGTATTTTTCGATTTTCGTTCAAGTGCATTGTCACCATTGTGTTGACTTAGCAAAGTGCTTAAGCAACCATTGCAATAACATCTTGCCTCGAATACATTTAAAAAAAAAAACAAACACATGTCATAATTTTGTATCCTAACACTTGCGAAATCGAGGAATTTCTCAACCAATCCAAATTGTCGTTTGATTTTCAATCGACCAATCAGAAAACGTCCACTGTAGTTAACATCGAATCAGAGTCAAGGAAGTCAGACGTCCTTGAACGCCATAGGACAAT
The DNA here is from genome assembly GCA_027922465.2 of Turritopsis dohrnii. Lineage (NCBI taxonomy): Eukaryota > Metazoa > Cnidaria > Hydrozoa > Anthoathecata > Oceaniidae > Turritopsis > Turritopsis dohrnii. The sequence continues at coordinate 469,261 of BQMF02000306.1, forward strand.
TTTGCAAGAACACAATGAAGGTTTTATGCAACATCAAGTGTTATCTTACCATTTATGGGAACGACGTACATCTCTAGTCCAACAAACGTACAAAGATTAGACCGTTTTGTCACTGATTTCATTTCAAAAACAACTGTGCACAACATAAATAGTTCAAGGTTTTGAAAGTTAGAGACAGTCTTTATTCTTACTTTTAACGCAGATGCATGTGTAGTTGATTATGGATTTCAAATTCGATATACCGTCAAAGCCGTGGGTTGTTGAGCAAGGAATACATTTTGACCTCAAAAAATGGGAACGTAAAAGAAAATGGACTATGCGTGTATTCGTCTTAGAATGCTTAATGCTTGGTATGGAGTACTCGGTGACATTTTTGACACTGTGGTTGTATTTAAATACTCTAGTAAGTACAAACTATCCAACACTGTTCTACAGCTTAGTGGCATCCTCTTACTTACTCGGTGCCGTTGTTTTTTCTGTTATCGTTGGCCGTTGGGTGGATAAAACGCATAAAGTACGGCTTACCTTTCTGATATGCAACACTTTGGTGATTATTGGCAACATTGTATATGCACTTCACTATTCCCCATGGCTTTTGGTAATTGGACGACTTATTTCCGGTGCAGATGGACCACTACGTTCAGTTATTTCCGGTGAAGTAGCACGTGTCTACCCCGTAGAGAGCGTATTGGGTAAATTTTCCACGATGGGGATGGCTTTTGCAATCGGTTTCATCATGGGACCAGGCGTCAACTTTTTGTTCACGACTGTCGATTTCACAATTGGGACTTGGCACGTGACGTATGTAAACGTCATCGGTATATATATGGCGTTCTTTTTCTTTATCACTCAACTATGTGTGATCTTTATGGTCAGTGATCTTTCTCGTGAATACGATTTGAAAGGCGAGGAAGAGAAAAGATCGAAATCAGTCAAAGTCTCATATTTTCAGAAAGAAAAATCTGCTTGTCCCTCCACCGTAGTTGATTACACAGATCCACCCGATGGGGAGTTATTCATTCAAGGCGTTGATAATGACTATACAGCGGTGAATGATCATTCGAGAGGCAATTCGTTCATAGGAGGGGGTAATTCCCGAAGTAGTTCCTTTATTGATCAAGCCTCTGTGCGTAGAGCACGTGCAGAATCAAATTTCAAATACGCAAAACTGACCGAATCGGCCGAACAAGAAGAAGAGGCGATGTCGGCGTCATTGAAGAAACGACGTCGCGGTATCGGAATGGAAAAACTCGAACGTACCAACCTTTTCTCGCAGTCGTTTAACAGATCTGATTGCTTCGCAACTGCCAGCATGCTGCTGATACTACGAAACGAACAGGAAAGAGCGCCCCTACTTGAAGAGTACGAGACAGGCGTTGCGTCTTCGTCCGTCACGCAGGTACTGAAACAAATGTTAACAAACATTGATGCGATGTTAGTAATTATATTCACGTTTGTGTTATGGTATTGGATGGTAGCATTTGACATGTGGTTGCCGTTGATGGTGATTGATGTCATGAAGATGGGAATCAACGAACTGAACGGCATCGTGTTCGGCTTCGGTTGTATATCTGCCGTCATTTTGTTCATACTCTCCTATAAGTCCTTCTCAGACAGAACACTTTTCAAATTTAGCTTAGGATGTATGGTGTCGCTAGCCCTAATGGAGGTGATCTTCTTAAGCTTCAAGTTTTACCATTCGAGCATTGCGTTAAACGCCGTTTTGTGGTTTATCTGGGGCACACTGTTTGCCATAGTAGTGGTGATGGACGAAGTGTTTCTTGTTGGTGCCCTGGCGAAGATGGTAAGCTCCAACATTCAAACATTTAGTGAAAGTATCAGACTAGCCATGTCACGTTTTGGGGCGTTGTTAGCCTTGCTTACGTCTGCCTTGCTATTCAAATGGGTGGAATATGTTTGTCTAGTTGGCGTTTTATTTTCCAGTGTGGCGTTGGTTCTGTTATTGTGGCGTCGAAAGACATTAAGTTCACCGAAAGTAGTAATACGATGAGAACTTGATCACCGCAAGATTTGTTTCTCTTATCACAGGAATGAAATGCTCAAATACTCTGTGTTTATGTTTGGTGATCATGTTACAAGAGAATGTCATCCTGACATCCATTGTCACACACCTTCATATACAAATCGCGTTTATACGCGTCACGAAAATCCCCCCTTCGCAACTTTTATGGGAAACATTTCAAGGTTGTTCTTCTACTCCGACACGGCGTGATCTATAACACGGCGTCTACGAACATTTTTGCCGTTTCTACGGCCATGTCGGTGTCACAGTTTTTATTGTTGACGTAATCGATGTTTTTAGTATCATGTTATCATATAAATATATACGTGTTGTTTGAGTCTACTTTATATTTTTGTTTTTTCTGAGACTTTGAGAAGAAAAATGAACCTTAATTAACATCATTGACAATTGCAATGTGCTGACGTCAGCATTTCTAATCCCTCTTATAGACTAATAAGAAACAAGCAACTTAAAAATATCAAAATAGCAAACTAGCAACGTAAATCAATGATTGAGTCTCTCTTGCAGATTCCCTTGCAGGAAATTGCTGATTTAAGTGTTTTTTCAAATCTTCATAAGAGTTCATTATCTTTAACTTAACACTCTTCTCCATAAAAATCGTAAATTATCTATCACAACAACATTCGCCTCGCTTTCAAGTGGAATAATAACGATCCTTGTGTCATTCACAAAGTTCTTTTAGTATGATGAATTACGTAATAATTATTTAGATTAGAAGCGAGGCGCAGGCTGTGACGATAGATAGCATATGATTATTGTGTACATTCAAACAAGCAGTTATTCATTGGGCTTAGAACCGGAAGAATCGTTGTTGAAACACATTATCTGAAACTACCCAATCTCCATTTATCAAGAAAATTCGCATGATAGATAGCTTTTATTTCACAAGAAAATTCAGGCGCATGCCAATTTTTGAAACAATAACTTAGATTTTAGTTCGATCTTATTGGTGAGCTAAATCTGATCTGAGATTCCTGTTCTTCCTTATACAAAAAAGCGTGTGTGCCTTCATAAAACTAAAGATAATAACATACGCCCACGTGAGGACAATAAGATCAATGAAAACAAAAACCTGTTTTCTTTGGAACGAGAAAGTTTTTTTATGAGTGTATTTTCAAATGCTCGTGCCACATTTTATTGATCAAATTAAAAACAAAATTTGACAACTATTTGTTCTAACTCCGCCTCATATATGTTTTGATCAAACACTGACAACCACCGTGTAAGTTATGTCAAATGGATTACCAAATGCAAAACAGCAACCACAGACATGAAAATTAATACGAGGCTTACTTTATGGGGAGAAATTTTCGCAGGGAAAGACTTTCGCGAGGAAAAAAACCCCTCGAAATTTCAGGGATTTATTTTCGCGAATGAGGAATTAGTTATATTTTGCGTAAAATAAACTTTCGCGTTTAACTGGAAAAGTAGATTTCGCGTGAGAAAACTTTCGCGTTCTTTGGTTATAGTGTAGTTTTTTCTCTTTAAATATTGGGATTTTGACAAGAAAAAGAGGATTATTTACAGTACATAATACATAATTTCTTTCTGAGTAATTTAATCAGAAAATACATCAAAAACACTACGCTCATCATACTCCCATTCCAAATCGTCATCACTAGAGTCTCTTTCGTCACTATTTAGGCTCTCTCCATTTTGCTCGGCTGATATCGCGATCAATGCAAGATTTTCTTGCGCTTCCTCGGCTGCTGAAGGTAGGGTGAAGATCATCAGATGGATCTATAGACGGAAGATTTGCTTTACCCATTTTAATCGCATCTGCGATACCTGACGCTCTCCATCCACTCTCGATGTATTTCTTCCCTTCATCTGTTGTCATAAAATTGTAAAATTCGACCAACCATCCAGCATGTAAAGGTTTCATGATAGATAACTTCAGAGCAGATACCTGTTCAGAGGAACTTGCACACTCTCCAAAGTTTTATCAGACTGATTTATTTCGTCGAAAGAAACAGCATGAAAAAATTTGAGGGTTTTTTTTCTTCAATTTAATTTTCGCGAGTTGGCCTCCCAGCCCATTTCGTGGGGATAAACTTTCGCGAATCCGCTTAAAAGTTTTTTTCGCGGGGATTTAGTTTCGCAAAAATGGCCAAAAAATCGCGAAAGTTTCTCCCCATAAAGTATACATAAAGAAGACAGGTCAGGAGGATGGACTTGTGTACATAGAAAACAAGAATCTTTAAAGATTCTCAACTCATTTCTAGTCTTATATTTCTTGTCTAGTTTTGTGTTGATTTTACTCTTGTTTTTTTTTTTTGCATAAAGTCTTTTTCTAAATCTTGGAACGCTCAAAGAAGTAGATTTATTGGGCGCTCGTTGGAAAATCGGGCACTGTGAGGCTTTGACTCCTTTTACACAAACAATATTCAATTTATCTTTTACCAAATACAGTAGAATCCCGATAACTCGAACCCCCACGGGACCGAGAAAATAGTTCGACTTATCGAATGTTCGAGTTATCGGGGGTATGTTATGAGAAAGTATTGGTGGTGAAGGGGAATTCGAAATTGGTTCGAGATATTGAAAGTTCGAGTTATCGGGGGTTCGAGTTATCGAGATTCTACTGTATTCCTTTTTCTAATTATCGGCCCTTATTACGCCGGCCCTTTTCCAACGCCGGCCCCTTTTGCGCCGGCCCTTATTACGCCACCCCCCAAATTTGGCCTAACGCCATTTAGGGCCGCTTTTTACACGCCAGCTGTTGTTGTCCAGGAAGGAAAGAATTCAAATTAGCATTTTTCTCTAATTTTTACGTATCTATAATCGATTACAATAACATTTACAGCACCCTCGTCGGCAACTTCGCCATCGGATTCGGCTTCAATGAAAAAATCCGGCTCTTCCGACTGTTCTTGCTTTTGACTTCCTTTTTCCGGCATGGCTTCTGAAAATGTTCCTTCGACTAACTCTTTTACGGTGAAAGTTTTGTTTGCGTGGGTAAAGTACATCAATACCGTTTATTGGGTAAAAATTAAGATTTAAAAATAGCGCCGCTTTTTCCTAAAATGTTTAAAAAACGGCCCTTTTTCCGCCGGCCCTCATAACGCCACCGCCGAAAAAATAACGCCATTTAGGGTCAGTAGAACAGCGGCAATGGGGCGGCAACGCGGTGACCAGGGGGGGGGGGCTGGTTATATGGTTAGGATGAAAAACAAAAACAAAAACGTGGAGACATCATGCTAAAGTCAGTAATATCTTCGGTGAGGGGAAAGATTTATTTATTCATCTCATCGTTAGAGTGCCCGGTGTTACACCGGATACAACACGGGCGGTAGGCAACACCTAAGCAATACCTGAACCTGGAATCTATCAAAAGTTATGCAATAGTTAGGTTGAACTGAAAGAGCGATTATCAAGAACTGTTTATAACTTGTTTTAACCTTCTTGTTGTCAGAGGCTCATTTCTGACTGGATTCCTGCCATGACTTCAGCATATACTGCAACCCTCGGTTCTATTTGTAGCAGTATAATATCTTGAACTAAACACTTTCGAGTGTCGGGTTTAGGGAAGATATATAAATCTGAAGTACCATCATCTTCATATCAACATTTATGACATAGCATATCCCAGAAAGATTAAATACGTAAATATTAAGGGCAACCTGCCGATAACCTGGTAGCATAAGTTTTACTTGTGAATCAAAAGTCAAAGTTTTTGATTTATTTAACTTCTCTTAGGCCTGAACTATAGAAATATATACATTGCTACACTTTGGTTTATTTCAACGTCCACCAGCTTTCGTCTTCTTCTCACCCTTCTTCACTTTTTGTTCGGTATATAACACGTGTTTGTTCACTAAAAAGACATCGATGTAATGTACATGACACGTGCAAAAAATTCGACTAAAAACATTCGAATAATAAAGAAACTAACCAATAGGATCGTGTTTCAGTAATGTCAACTTATCTATAAATCGACTTCTTGTTGTTGTATAGAAATGTCCCGTGCCCGCCATGCTCACCAATCGAACAACGATTCTCCTATAATGTTGACGAGAGAATAAATCAAGAAAACAAAACAAAGAGTTGAGGCAAATTAGCCACGTTTAAACATTATCTTCAATTTATAAGTAAAATTGTTGACCACATAAGAAATATCATGTCGGACGCTTATATCTCATGGCGCTAAAGTAGAACAATTTATTACTTAACTAAATATAAAGAAGTAGGTGAAGGTATATATTAGGGTAAGGTAGTCCACCGGTTTAGCTCGGGTTAATAAACTAATCAGCCGATTATTACCATTATTACCATTTAACCTCATGATTATTACATTTAACCTTATGATTGTAGTTTGTCCCAGACTCTTTTTTACCAATCTAGCTTATGTAGTTTAGCTGAGAAAACAGTGTCGCAAAAAAAAGATAAACATCTTTCAGATTAACATACCTTGCTTTGCCTCTCGCCACTAAAAAGAATCGAAAATATCAACATTAAGAAAACAAGGCTGATTCATAATCTCGTTGTATTAAAGGAGCTGTAACACGACATTTTATAACGCAAATGTCCATGTCGGGATTCCTTTAAAACGCTGTTGCAAATTTTATCGGAGTGAACCTTCATACTCATAAAATCAAGCTTACATGCAATTCAAGAAAGCTCAGAAAAGACTTGAACTATTGAATTGCATTTCATGTATTTGGTCTGTAAATTTCCGGTCCTGATTTTAAACATATTTCGGTCTCAAAAATATCGAGAACGGTGAATTTTCAATATGGTTTTTATTTGTTTTTCACGCAGTTTTTGATTCTCTATCGAATGGTATAGTTTGTTTTGAAGTATTTTTAACTTCAATTTTTTCTGACCGTGAAATTTGCTGTAGTCAGCAAAACAGGTTCCAGACCCTAAAATTTTTGGCACCCTCCAATTTTGGCATTTTGTTCATGGCAATAAGCAGTTCCAATAATAAAATTGCTATTAATACCTCTGTGCACACGGGACTACAAAATGGCCTGCACTAGAACCAACGTCATTAAAAACGTCGATCCAATGGTTATTTCTAGATATTTTTACATTGAGAAGAACTATTTTACGGTCACTTACTTGTGTAGGTATTCGCTTTTTCGTTCAAACTTCTTTCAAAACATCACAAAGATGCTATTCTTCTCTGATGAAATCAATTTTCTAAGTTTCTAAATAACGAAACATCTGAAAAGATGAAAAGATTCAACTAACAGATTCAACTCGCAAAAGCTTGAAGATGGCGGACGAAAGCCCATCGCATCAAGTACGATAATCAATAAAACACAAGAAAACAAGAATCTATAGCAACCACCCCTCCCAATCTGAAATGGGTCCACGGAACATGTACATCACCTGAAACTAAACGGAATATTCCGCTTTCAATAAAGAAGCAGCTCAATACATGAGAGGACTGACAGATGCAAACATAGATCGCAGCTGTCGTACTTAACGACACCACACTAAACACTAATCATTGCTACAAGTGTGTGCGTGCGTACGCAAAATATAATCTTATCACATAAAGTACAACTGTGACATCTTAGCAGGTTAACGGTTTAGTATGCGCCAACAAAAATTTCAATACGGGTTTTTTTCATATGGAAATTACACCATGTATAATCACAGGAATGTTGTTAAAACCAGTTGTGTAGAAGACACTGTATCAAAACGCTTTGATCTATTGGTTATTCGTCCTAACACTGTGGAGATTCCATCAGGTTTCTTACGATTCAATCGTCAACTGGAGAAAAATACTTCACATTTTGGTGTTTCAAAACCTGAAATGATAGAAAGCAGACGACGATGAAAGAAACAGCTAGCAACGTCTTGATGTTCTTGAACGGTTATATCATGGATTGCAGTTTTTCTGATGAAACAAGATAGCTATACGTCACACATACAGGCATAGCCTTGGGAACAAAAACGTTTGCAAATCTAATCAGGCCAAACGAAAAAGGAATACAACAGCTTTGTAACGGGTAGATTTCTCAACTTCAAAAAGTCCAAGAAAAAAAATCAAAACATACCATTTGGAAAATCACAAAGAAAAACATACTTCATTTCCCCAACTGGTCCACTTTGGTACGAGGTTTCTTGCAAATAGCTCCAAGCATGACGCATTGGGTGATATACACGATTCAATGATGTCTACAAATCAACAAAACAAAAGCTTTCGTTTTCTGAAGAGAAAGCTTTTAACAACCAACAACAACAAGGAAAGAAACAAAAAATATTCTTGGTTGTGGAAAAAAACTTTTGGTAATTGATTTTAGTGGATTTCAAGAATACTATAATCATTACACTAAGTGCCCTCTTAGACCTCAATCCCTTGAATAAAAGAAGCGTTGATTATCGAGAATAGAGTCGCCTGATCTTTCAAACGCTCTCAATGAGACTGGAGAAGCAGAAAAGGTAAGGAGAAAATGTCTATATTCGTTCATGAGGAACTTCTTTCAACATATTTCAAATTAATCGAACTCTCTAGCAAACCCAAAGGTAGTCAGAGGTATCGTTGTTCACTTAAAGACTGAAAATAACGTAATCAAAGATCATCTGAATTATGACATGCAAACATTGCATCGTAGTTATTAAAACCTTCTTTATGAAGATGAACACTCTTCACTCTCAAGGCATTACAAAAAAAATGATCAAACAGATTCAACATTGTGGCACTTAACTCACCATTCAGAAAAGGTTTACTCGAATGAAGAACGGACGGTACAGATACAATCACTTTTTTGTAGGGAAGTTTCAACTTCGATGTTTTACGTCGAGCGATTAGTAACGGCTCGTAAGGTTTCTTGTGTTTTGAGGATGGATCAAATATGTATTCACCTGATGTCGTCACCTGGAAAAAAGCTACAAATTGAGTCTCTGAGGCTTTGAGGGGAAAGAGCCTTGAGTTAAGTAAATAATCAGACTTGAAACAACCACAAATCTTGCTAGTGATGACTTATTGCATATGTTGAGTCTAGTACTTTCAAAGAAGATAATTTTTTCTTAAGTGTTCTGACCTTGATCCAATGCCAGTGAGCAATCAACTCCATTTCCCAATGCTTCAGTAAAACATCTTGCACGAATTCGACATATCTTTGTTTGTTTGTCACCCAGATAAAAACAACGCCATCTTTCGACAGCAGTTTTGGAACTGGGATTTTCTTTAAGTCGTATTCTGGAAGATAACAGTACCTAAATATTGGTTTGTAAGGGTTCCGTCAGAAAAGCACATAAATTAAGAGTCTATAAAAAGCCCATAAGAATGGACGCCATTGCCAATGTCTCAGTTCAGTTCAATCAAAACAGAGAAGAAAACCCACTTTAAGGAAAAAAACAGGACACCATCAGACACTAACAATCAATGCAAGGCTCGAAGGACATCACGTTACGAACTAGCTCTGTTACAAACTAGTCAAGATATTTACTTTTTACTTCTCTTGGCAGATTTATTTTCCCATGGTGGATCCATAACAATCACATCAAATATTGCACCTGATTTGATAGCAATCAAAATGGTTGGTAGAAACACTTAGTTTATTTAAGTACATCATAAGCATTATGTATTGAGTGAGCATGTCTTTACTTAAGCAAAATTATCACCTATACACAGTAACAGATGTAAATCTTTAAAGTCTGACATCAGAAACGATGACTTAGATGGAATTATGTATGTTTGTTGATGGCATTTTAACAGACAAGATTGGCTGGATGAGTTCCGGAAGATCTTTCCAGCAATTTCTTGGTGCTCGTTAACTTCTGTAATAAACAATATTATACAACTTTGATCGTTTGTGATGAAAGTGAAAAAGTTGAAAAAAATGTGCCATCTCACCTTGGTGTAAATCAGCTTCTAGCAGTTTTATATCATCATTGATAGTGTATTGCAAAGAAGCTAGATCATTGTCATGAAGATACAAGGTCGTGGATAGTGTTAACGAAGTAGCTAAATGAACATTTAACCTTCCTTGTACAAGCTGTCTGTCTAGATGTTTTTATATTATAACTTCAGTCTTAAAAACAAATAACAAAGAAACTGTTAATTAAGAATAACTCATACACTTGGCATGCAGTTTCTTGAAGTATGTCTCCTTGTCAGCTGCAACAATCTCTTTATAAGCAGCACCAATAAAACAAAAATGCTTTAAAGAAAAGGAAACAAACGTATGGTCACAACGTTCATAAAAAATCAATCTATGCTATGAAATGAATCAATGTTCAACTCAAGAAGAAATAGTACCCTTCTTACGTTATTATGATATCTGTCCAGTTTTACTTCACCCTCGTTCAATACCGACTTCCGTTTGCGTTTCTATTGAAGTTATAAACGTGAAACAACTTCTTCAGTAATCACGTGACAAAAACAACGCAAGAGCGTTTTCAGTATTCTTTTTCAGGTGCTTGAATTTCACGATTCCACTTTAATAGCGAAATATAGAACTGGGACAGCTTCGAAGCTATGTGGTTATCATACCTGCCTTTAGAGGAGGGTATCCATAATATCAAAATAGAACTTATTAAATACTACACAGAGTGGCCTAACCTGTTTCTGTTTGATGAAAATTGATGAAAAGATAACAAAGAATAACACATACAATGCAGTGGTTACCTTTTTTTTACTTGGTACTATCATTGTTTCTTTTAAGTCATTTGTACGAACTGCACTTGATGCACCAGGAGCGTCTAGAGTTACCTTATTAGGTGCTGAATTACCCTCCACAGAGCAACCATGTTGGCAGTTGTAAGCAAATAATGCGAGATTGCAACTGTACTTTGTAGTGGAAACAGACAAGTCAATAGCTGTTCGTTGATCCAGTAACCATCCAGAGGCTGTGTCAAGTATGATAGCCAGTTTAGTTGGGAATTAGTTTTCTGACATTAAACACTATGAACAATTTGTTCTGTTGTGAAACAGTTTTATCATACAGAAAACAAATGAGATAAGAATAAACTCTTAAGAATTTCCAAGGATAGGGAACTTTAAAGAATTAAACATAAGTCAAGGATGAAACAAAGCCTGAAGTGTTTTGATATTCCAGTACCTTAATTAGAAAAGCAACTTAAAAGCAAGTTTAGATGGATAAATTAACAATAACATTATTCTGTATGCCACACAGGTTGTTCATTTAATGTATTCTTTATGAACTTCTTGTGTCTATTCATCTATTGCAAAACAATTTTCAGTACAAACTTTCTTCACCCAAATATTCAATATCCGGAAACGTAATATCCAGAAATGTTCCTTCCATACCATAAAAAGCTCAAAAACAGACAAAACATATTGACAATGTGGAAACAAGAATTTCCAGGACAAATATTGCCCCTTAACTCATTATTATTTTTGCTACATATATGTTAAAACACATGAAGACTGCAAACACATTCACTAGGAAAGAATGCAAAAGAAAATACGGACTGCAGGATAAAAGCAATGTTATTCATAAAGATGAATCATAATAAATTAATTTTAAAGAAACTTTTCACATAATACAATAATTGAACTGTACAAATTCCTTACAAGTATATATCTTTTCGCTTTTAAAAATATTCTAAGTATATAAAGAATGCTGAAAGTTCTGTTCTTCAAACCCTGAACTGGATAGAATAACTTGACTGATATTATTTATAGGTAGTACAAATCTTATGAAAACAAATTTTTAATTGATTTCTAACTTTCCAGAAACGCTTTAGACAAACCTCGCAAAAGGTTAAATGCTTCTTTACCAACATAAGGTAGGAACTTCTGAAAATTCCAACTATCAATAAAATTCTATAAAATTTCTTAATTAAACTTTCAGGCCTAAGTTTTGATTTAAAAACTAATAATAAGATAACCAAATTTTGGTTACGATTTGAAAAGCTTAAAGCAATAATGCGACTAAAGAAATAAAAATTCATCATCAATCCAATGAATGAATTGATATCTGGTGGACTGAGCCAAAGACAAGACAAACCTTAAATTTCCAATTGATAATCTGTGACGATTTGCTGAACAGAAAAATAAGTTCCAAATCCCATACAGGCAAGTCCAAATGCAATGATAAATAAATCCAGTCCAATTTGCCACCAAGGCAAAAACGCATGTCGCAGCTTTATATGGAAACAGCATGGCACAATAAGAGACAACAAAACCGTTACACCGGATCCAATGAAGGCCATCAGGTAAGCAAAGTAAGGTACGAACACAGCCACACATGAGGAGATACACATCACCCCTATTCTCGTTACGGCTGAGGCAAACTTGCCCACGCAACTGCTTTGGTTTCCCCAGCATTGGGGACACAAATTGCGCACCGTGGTATCCAACTTTTCAAGTACCACAAAGGTAGGCAATGAGAAGTGAGATAAAATAGAAATTCCAATGAAACAAGCAGCTGCAATACCAAGAGGCAAATGCTCTTCCAAATCGACAGTTATGACTTGCTTGACCTTCTTTCCATAAAGGAAACCGTTGGTTAAACTGAACATGACTTGTACGATCACAACAATGGAAAATGTTATGTTCAGCAATTTTCCAAACTTCTTCGGTTTTTTCATTTGTTCTTCAAGACCAGGCATTACATCGTGTATACCGAATGCATAAATTATTACACCAATAGCTATAGGAAGTTTCTTCAAATCATAGACAGGGATAGCTGTGAATTTCCATTTGGAAGTGCTCGCTACACAATAACTCTCCACAAGTATCAAACCAAGTGACAAAGAAAACACACCAATTGTTTGCATCCAGCCAATCACTGCAAGTCTACGTATAAAGAATGTTGGCAGGGCTAAAAAGGCAGCTATAACAGTACACACTTGTATACTGACTTTTGGTAAAATTTCGTGACACAGGCTCCCCAACACGCACAAGTTCAACATGCATATGCCGAACATTGATATAATCTGAATTGTGTGTATGAACCTGCCACCACGGTAGGAATTGAATGCATCTTGCCCCAGATCAACATAGTCAATCCTTACACGCACCATCTTGCCGTGATACATCGTAGAAGGTTCGTACATCATGCTGATCAGAATGCGACTAGTATAGTTCATCATCATACTAATCAAGACAATGAAGGGAATAACTATCAATCCACCTTTAGTAACAGCAAAAGGAAATGCCAGCAGACTTGTGCTTAGGAGCAAGTTTAATATATTCCAAGCCACCAAGGGTGTTGACGCTATTCCAGTAAGTCTTCTTTCATAACAGGGAGTGTAGTAAGTCTGCTCTCCACCTGATGTTTCTCCACCAGATGGATCACTTAGTAGATGTCTTCCTTGACTGGAATTAATGACGATAGCACCTATTAGTGATAAATACAACAAACTAAACTTCGTGAATGGTTCACACAACGACAATTAGCAGAACAAACAAGATAGAAGTATTGAAATTGAACCAAAATACCATCAGTGGAGCAGCACGATTCTTCACCTAAATAATCACCAGCAGCTGAGTCATCCTCCCCTTCATAAAGTGAATTCCTGAAGCGTTGGTTATAGTCTGTTGAAATTGATAAGCCAGTGCCATATCCCTCTGTGTACCATCGGTGATAACTAAAGATAGAAATGAAAACTTCTATCTTCATATAAAAACCGATGCTTTATTCAATGAGAATCTTCTACAATATTCCGAGAGTCTTTTACAATCTTTTACAATTTCTGACAAACAAACGTGTAAATAACACAACCAATTTTAGTGACACGATTTTGTATGTATGGTAGTAAATACATATATTTGTCAAATCAGAAAAAACGATTGTTACCATTGTTTCTATAAATGAAGAACTCCTCATGCAAGAGAAATGAAATGAAACAGTTTTTCTGTGCAGCGTTTAAAGCAAAATAGTAACTGTTGCTGCTGTGTGCAGCAATTAGTCGTTTTTTTTATGTTCTCCGTTGTAGTGCGTTCGTCCTTTCTTCTTTGTTCTCGTTCGTCGTGCTCAGTAGTTTTGTTTCTTTGTTCTTATTGTCTTAGCTAATTATTTTTTGCGTATATATATACATTAGGTGTAATCTGTAAAGTTTATTGTTGTTGTGCTCGTATGATGTTAACGTTGAAGTGTGTACTGGATAGTGTTTTAGTAAGTATTTTTTGTTTATGTTTAGATATATTTATATGTGCGTATGTTAAGAGTTTTTTGTATTGTATTTTTTATAGCATCTTCATGAAAGAAGATAGTTTCAACCACTTCAACAGTAGTTATGTTTCTGCTGTTACAGTAACAGTGTTGGATTTTTCAGCAAAGAGAAAGACCTGGGCAAGAGAAAAGAGATCTGGAACCAAACTAGAATAACAATAGCAGTAAACTTCAAGAAGTCACAATAAATAATTAAATAAATAAACCTTAGAAAGGAAGAATGATTTCTGAAAAGCTGTTTCACATAGTGCCTGACAATGTTTGACTCGAGTTCCCCTTTTAAAGTTTTGGTAGCACAACTGATATGTTATTCACCCCACTACATACCTATCAGTGTAATCCTCATGGTTCACACTACCATAGTTTGTCACGAAACCAGAATCAGTCCGAGCATCCAGTGATTTCGCCTCATCGTTTGTGAGGATTCCGTAGCCAGCAGTTTTGGGTCCATTCATCATGTTTGCTGCTACTGTTTCTGAAGAGCAAAGTGTCTATGTTTAGAAGTTAGCAATGAAAATAAGAATATACAGACATTGGTAGGAAAAAAAACATGATAACACTTTCATTTAAAATAATCATTTCTCAGCTATTTAAGTAAAAGTGTGCAAACACATTAAAATAACAGAGGAATTGATGACAAAATTATCACATAAAAAAACAAACAGAAGAAAACCGTGTTTATATACTTATCAAAATGTATTTATAATAACTCCTAAAACACAGAGGCCTATCATCAAGTTTTTCGAAAACTTCACAAAACCCTTCATGAAAATGTTTTAATTTTTATGTGTTGGCAACAAAATGTTTACTTTCATTACAGTAACTGATATAATATCTTTGATCATAACATGTTACCTGAGATCTTTTACATCCCAAAGAATATTCTTATAAAAAAATACAACATTTTTGAACACTATAGAGTATACAAAAGATACAAAGTAACTACCAGAATCTAAATTAAAAACATTGTGTTATCAAAATTCTGTAAAAGATTAATGATGTTGACATTCCCTACAATGTTCAATTGAGGAGCTCTATTCAGGGTGTCAGAGGAAAGTTGAAAGTATAAAGAATACCATGATGTGAGATGATGATTTAAGACAAATTGATTTAGTCATATAAATGTAACTAAAAAGTTAAATCACATGAAAATAAAGCAGAAGAATAATTATTCAAAAACTTCAATATGCAATGAAATATTTATGCTGAAACATTTTTACACTATTTGCATTGTCTGACATCATATTCGTTGTGAATGCATATCTTCTTTCGATCAGGGAGTTTTAAACCAAACATCAATACCATCCCTCATTTAACCTAACTATTGTTTAAACTTATCTAACATTTTTAATTTCAGAAACGTGTGAAAATCCACTGCACCAGAGCACCAAAACATGACAAAAAATAAAGTAACAGAGTGGTGTTTATCCATGTTATAGCATCTGAGAAACTGATAAAAAAAAATAAGTGGGATCATTTTCTGCAACATACTGTTACTACAAGATCTTCAATGATGTCACACCTATCCCAAAAGAGTTTTCAACCAAAAATTTTTTGCACCCTATGGCCAATATCACAAAACTTTTTACTTATTCACATTATGTTTACGGTTAAACATAATGTTACAACAAAACACCGGTATATCTTTTTAACATATTCTTGCATCTATTTTGTAGAAAAGTAAGAATGATTGTTAAAGTTTTTTTAATCCTGAAGATCGGGGAAAAAATCCGCAGTAAAGGGAAAAAAAAGCACCATCTTTATTTATTTTAATTTTCGAAAACTACCGTCCATGAGAACAATAAAGACCGTTTTCCACACCACAGAAATACTTCGCAGGCAAAGCATCTTGTAAAACTACATAAAGGCCGGTTTCCAAACCACAGAAATTCTTCGTAAGCAGAACATCTTGTATTCTGATTATAATTGTTTTTTTTCTCTCCTTTATATCAACAACTGTGGGAACGTCCTTTCATTCAAATGCTCTTTCTTGGGAATCAATCTCCCAAGGGGATATTTAATGTGAGAAAACTTTGCGGCGTTTTTCCCCCATAGCCTAATTTCTGAGAGGGGAAAAAAGCCGCATGAATTTCGGTAATACGGCATAACGGTTATGATGTAATATTTATTGGACGATTTCAAGATGGTGTTGATAGCTACATGAAGCACGGCTTCTATTGATTTACCGTACCACGCGGTTGTAGTGGCAAAAGGAAATTGAGTCAATATGAAGTTGATATTGCAAACAATTTGATGGTGAATTTTAAAGTATGAAATATGAAAAATCGGAGCAAATATTTTAAACATTAATGGAAAAAAATAGTTGTTAAATAGATGACAAAGCATATGTAATTACTTTTTCATGTATTTCATTACAAAAAACAAATAAAATCAAGGGAGGCTTTTTTCCCCTGAAATGTCACATGTATGACTATACTCTTTAAAAACATGCTCAACGTTGGTGCTCAATTGACAACAAATTACTGCGGTATATTAAGTGATTCTTCGTTGTTGCTAGGGAGAATGAACACTATTGCCAAGGTTATTTTGAAATTTCCTTGGTTATAAGAATTCCTTTGTTCACCTAACGAAAGAATATGAAAACATAAAGGGCGGTCTCCACTCGTCGCACTACTTTTTCCAAAACATGACGTAATCTCTTGAATGCGGGAGATCGCCGGCAGAGTTGAGTTTCGTTCTACTTTTTTCCTAGTCACGCAATTATTACGTCACCACGAACCAATAAGATTGAAGAACAAAAAATATAGCGCGATGAGAGTAGGTACCAGTAGGACTCGTTTTCGTGTTATTCAATGAAATTATAAAGCATCTTAGTTTCCAGCTCCCTTTAAAATATGATTTATCTTGACTAACAACAGGTGTTTACTCAATTGCAGACCTGATGTTCCTCAGTGAAAATGTTTCTAGTCAATATTTCTGTACTTATCAGCAAATTCTGCGGAGTAGACTTGCTCGATATGAAGAAGTGAAGAGAATTCGAGTGCCACGCTTTATGTGGACACCGTCTTAAGAACGGTTGCTGTGTTGAGTCAAAATAGAGTAAATTCTTCAATCTTCCTATTACGGCCTTCCAAATAAACGTAAGATGTTTACAAGATGTTTAAGATATGAAAAAAAAATTTATTCTTGCACGTGGGATCAGTTTCAAAAATAGTGTGACATAAAAAAAAAGTCAAAAATAGCACTTTTGACTTTGAATGTGCCTAATTTAGACTTACTTTATTGTATCCTTCTGAAAGTTTGCACAAGCTTAGTATTACACGAGACAAATCACCTAGTAAGTTCAAAAACCTGTATTTGTGACATTTTTAGACTGACTTTATAAATAATGAGGGTAACTGAAAAGTAAGTCTATTTTGGTCACATCACAGTTTTTGGGGATGAAAATCATCAAATAATAATTTTCAATGATCCTCTCAACAGGAAAAATGACGAGGTGACCAAATTTCAAATCGCTTAAGTGACATTTTTAGACTTACTTTTTAGCTAATTTAACTTAACTGTGTTATGTTAGTAGTCAAAAGATTGAGAATTAAACAACTTAGAATATTAGTTTCAGCACAGTGATGATGCCTAAAGTCAATTGGATACGTATTCAAAGTAATTTTTCCTCAAGTGACCTTTTTAGACTTACTTTAACGAATAAATTTTAACAAAACCAAACTGTTTAACAGCTTTGCAATGTCTTCACAACTAAATAGCAATGGAATGTCTTCATTGCTAATCAGAGGTAAGTCTAAAATTGTCACTTTTTTTTTTTTTTTTTTTTTTTTTTTTTAATCATCAAATTGGGATCCATACAATAATATATGGTTCTTCTCCCTAGAACATAAATTTCAAATAAAAATATCAAAATATTATTAAATATTATTATTATTAAATAACTTGATAAAATGTGTAAGGGGAGAAAAAAAAAAAAAAAAAAAAGGAAAGAAAAGTGAGCCAGTGCACGAGACTATGGACAAGGTCTGACGGATTGAGAGAAATTGTGATTGAAACACTGAGAGAAAACTGAAAATGAAAGTGTAAAACGATAAGCAGACAAACAACAATAAATATTTATATTCGAATATATACATGACCTATAGAAAAGAGAGAAAGACTACGAGGACAGGACTCTAGCCAGAGCTCTGTCTTTGTAGTACTCCATCGCCTCTTTGCAAAAACTTTTAGAGAAATCCTGGAGATAGCACTAGAGCCAACAAAACATAAGAAAACTGAAAAGCTAGATATGAACACGGAATGTTTTAACAGCTTTGCAATGTCTTCACAACTAAATAGCAATGGAATGTCTTCATTGCTAATCATCAGAGTAAGTCTAAAATTGTCACCTCTTTCAAACTTTATCTTTACCTAAAATTTCTTTTGATGTTAACTTGATATATCTGAAGATGGCATATAGGGAAATCTTATAGAATAGATAAGGGCTTCAGCTTTAAGTTCTAATCAGATATGAGTAAGTCTAAAGATGTCACCCATAGATTAGAAAAGTAAGTCTAATTTTGTCACGTTACCAGTTCATTTGTTATAAGTCCATTTTTAAAAGTTTTCTGTATAGAATATGTAACCCTAAATCACCAAGAAGTCTGAATTTATGGCTAATTACGATTTATAAAGAAGTGTTGTCCAGAAAGAATAAATTTTTGACAAAGTGTCTTTTGAAAATCTCAAAGTAAGTCTAAAAAAGTCACCTTAAAGTATTTGAAACCCATCTGAAATGGAAGTTAATATGATTTACACGAATAATTCATATTGTTATTTTGGATTAAAAATATTACTTATTAATTTCTACTAATTACAATTCAGTAAGTCTAAAAAAGTCACCATATTAATCCTAAAGTAAGTCTAATTTTGTCACAGAGTCAAAGTATAGCCTTTTCTGGACATATTTCCAAAATTTGACAGTCTTAGCATTAGCCAATATTCACTGGTGGTTGTTTGAATATTACAAGTAAAGTAAGTCTAATCTTAAAGTAAGTCTAAAAAAGTCACCTAACATCTATGGAGATAACTATTGCAAAAGTAAGTCTATTTTTTTGGTTCCTTTGGAACTTTGTTCATCAAAGGTAAACCAACAGCTCAAAGCGAAAAAAAACAAAGTAAGTCTAAATTTGTCACTTGTACAGCTGTCCAAAGTTCAAACATAGAAAATGTCACAAAACCCCCTTTCATTTTTGAAACTGATCGTGCAAGTTATACGATTCAGGCGTGTGTGGGTGTGTGCATGTGCGATCGCACGCCATAAAATGACAAGACTGTACTTCATAAATAGTACTACCTTAAGGGAACAAATTAATGCGAGAATAAATTAATGCGGAATTAATTAATGCGAATGACACTCAAAAAATTTTATGTTTCGCGGAATTAAATAATGCGAATGATGATTTAAAAAAAATTTTTTTTTCCTTCAATAAAAACTTTTTTCGTAATAACTAATGAACTAAAAAATTTCTAACGCAATATTAAACGAATAGTAGTAATGTTCTTCAATAAAAACAACTTTTAAACGTCTTCATCGCTCTCATCTTGTTCGTCATTGATTATTTTAAAAAAATCACCAAAATTTGAAAAAAATGCGGAATTAATTAATGCGAATGGCCTAAAATTTTAAGTTTTGCGAAATTTTATAATGCGAATTAGGGCCAAATTCGCATTAATTAATTCCGCATTAATTTATTCTCGCATTAATTTATTCCCTTAAGGTAGAAAATCTAAATGTAAAATTAAAACTATCTAGAAAATCCATAATGGCGGATTAAAAATGCATGAAAATGATATTAGGGCAAATTCTTTGGCAATTTTGAGGTGTCATAAGTCCATTAAGTGACCCTCAGAATTGCTTAAACCTATGATTGTGTTAGTATAACTGAAAGACCTTCGCAAAATGCCTATATCAGGCAAGCTTGGTTTCCATCAGGCGCTAAATCGCATTAAACAGGTGGACTAAACCAAGATAATTTGTGACGCGCAATGGAAACGATGATGACTCATTGGCACTTTATCTCCAATTAGCGCCGATTAACCTGGAATTTAAATATTAGATTGAGATTGGCCCTTTTGCCTTGTCAGCGACGATATTTTACGCGAATTAGCGCATTGTCACCTGCTTGATCAAAGAATACCGACATTCATAATAGAAATTACTATGTTCACAATCAAAATCAGATCTATTACTACAAGGAGGTTGAGTAAAATTTTAATCAATATGGCAGAAAAAACGACGAAAATGTATTTCTAAATGCAATTTTAGCAGCAACTATAAATGGCTGCAATTTTTTTTTTTTTAATTAATCGCTCAATACAAGGTTTAAAACCAGTAATGTGTATTGAGTTACAAAGAAGAAAGGTGACGATGAACATTGCATTTAAAGTGTTGAAGATTATAATGAGAAGGAAAAACAGACTGTGGTAAAGAATTCCAGAGAGTGGAGGAGTGAAGAATGAAACTTTGTTGGTAAAAAGTTTTAGAAGACTTTCGGATGTTGACGGTGTGATCATGGCAATTAGATGAATATCTTGTGTTTCGCTTGAAAGTTTTTAATGCAGGGATGAGAGAAGAGAGCTCGGTTGAACATTTTCCGCAGAAGTATTTATGAAAGAGGCAAAGAGACGCCACAGATCTGCGATAGGAGAGTGTCAAGTTTACTTGTAAGTTTATCACCAATAATAGCATTACAGATACGTTTCTGAATATGATCTTAAAGATTAAGAGAGTCTGAGGGTGCACCACCCCAAATATGGCAGCAATACTCAATACAAGGCCGAATAGTAGATTTACAGAGGTAAAGAATGGAATCAGGGCTGAGGTATGCTCTCGCACGAAGAAGAGAGCCCACCTTCATTGAGGCTGACTTAGCAATTGCCTCAATGTAGGAACGCCAGGAAAAGTCCTGTGAAAAAGTGATGCCGAGGAGACAAAAGGAGTTGCTTTCTTCCAACTGGGTGCCATTCATGGAAACTGACGGTAAAAAGGGATCTTTAGTATGATTTACAGAAAGAAGTTTGGTTTTTGTGGAATTGAATGTGACCAGCCATTTCTCTCCCCACTCAACTATAGATTGCAGATCAAACTCAATTTCGCCTGCCATTTCTACCTGGCTGAACAAATCTGATTTTGGAATACAGGAATAGATGGTTGAATCATCAGCATAGATGGCAAGCTTGGAAATAATGTCATCAGGCAGATCATTGATGAAAAGAAGAAAAAGGGTTGGCCCAAGGACAGAACCTTGGGGAACTCCTACATTGATGGAATGTGTCGATGATGATTGCCCATCTAAAACAACCTTAAGCCTACCATTACCAAGGAAGGAACAAATGATCTCATAAAGGGGACCCTTAACTCCATTATAATGCAGCAAGCTTTTTCAGAAGGCCAGTATGCTAGACTTAATCAAATGCCTTGGATATGTCAAGAGCAACAGCTTCCCCAGATTTATCTAATGCAGTGTAGATTCTATCAGTTATCACTGTAAGGAGGTCAGTAGTTGAGCATTGGGAGCAAAAGCCATATTGAGAATCTGAGAAGAGGTTATTAGATTCAAGGTGATTAACAAGAGCATTACTGATAAAGGCCTCAAAAACTTTACTCATAACACTGGTAGGAGACTAATTGGTCTGTAATTTCGTGGATTAGATCGATCACCACAATTCTTAAAGACTGGAATTACAGAGACAAACTTCCAAGATGAAGGAAAGTAAGATTCAGCTATGCACTTGTTATATAGACGAGAAAGTACAGGTGATAATTCAGGTGCACACTTTTGAAACAGGATGACAGGAATTCCGTCAGGACCGATAGCCTTAGAAGCATCAAGATATGAAATGATGGAAGATATTTTAGCTGGTGTGATACAGCAGCTATCCAGTACTTTATTAGTCCTCAAGGGAAATTCCGGAACAGCATGACCAGAGCCATCAAGAGTAGAGTTAGTACTGAAAATATTAGAGAAGAGTGTTAAGCTTTATCCTTAGATGATGATAAAACCTCTGGACCATTGAAAATGGGAGGAATGGATGACTTTTTATTGTTGGTGACACTTTTAATGATGCGCCAAATGTCTCAAGAGCCAATTTTTTGTGACCATTATGGGTTTCTTGTTGATATGTAGACTTTGCATTATTAATGACAGATTTGTAGTGATTTCTTGCTTGGTTGAAAAGAACCTTATTATGAGAAGACTTCTCACATTGATATTGATGAAAGTAAAGATTTTATTTATTTATTTATTTATTTATTTACGAATGTTTACCCAGGATAGCCTCTTCAGTTCCTTAGGTACTGTTATCAATGAGGGTCCTGCGAAGGAGGTCCTAGAGCATTTAAAGCCCCCATTTGGGCTACGGAGGCTGTAATGACAGGAACCGCTCTACTAGACAACCACCTTAGACATCATTCCTACTCTCTTGCTGAGTACTAAGCAGAGAGGAATGATTCACACTGTTATAGTCGCTGGCATGACTCGGTCAGGGATTGAACCCGCGACCTCCCGAACAGGAAGCGAGCACTCTACCACAAGGCTACCAGTCGGTATTTATTTCTGTGAGCAATTGCTGCAGCACAAGCAGGTGAGAACCAGGGAGAGGAGTGAGGTGTAACACAAAATTTTCTACTGGGAATTAATGCTTCAATACCAGATGTAAGCAAAGATGTGACTTCCTCTGCACATTTTTCAGCTGGATTTGAAAACACATTGGACCAGGGGACATCAAGCCTACCTAAAATTTGTAGAGTGCATTCCCAAAATTTCATGCATAAATCAGTTTATGTGTATTGTATATGTCAGTCATGTAGTTGCACTTTGTACCCTGTCCAATGTCTACTTTGTCTGTCTACTAATGTCTTCAATGTGTACTTTGTTTTTACGTAATATCTAAATTTAGTTTTGTTTTTCAATAAGTAATTTGTGTATTGTGTAATTTATATAATTCAACTTACACTTTTACACGGCGGATTTGTTTTATCAGTCATTTTTCAATGCAGATGAGTTCACTCAAATCACTCACTGAACCTTCTCAATTTTCAATTTTTCAATAATTAGTGTATGTGGCAAACTGGTATGTTTTTTTTATATATTATTTATTCACTTAGGTTTTGTCAAAGATTGTAGTTATGTTTTATTTCATTCAGTTTTGAACGTTTGTACTTTGTATTTTGTATTTTGTATTTCAGTTTTGAACGTTAATGTTACAACACATACAACCGCATATACTATTGTGTATTACCCATCGGAGAGCCGAAAAACTCCACAAAATTACCTCAAGCCTACCTAAAATAGTATCCCTATCACCAGCTTGAAATTCTTGTACTAACTAATGATATTTACCAAGCAGTTCTTTTTTCAGGAAGATGTCTTGAACCTAAAATGTAGTTTGCCCCCTCTTACGTTAATTTTGTTCTTTTCTACTTCTTTGTCTTAACAAGATCCAAAGCAAAAGTTCTTCCTTGATGTTATCTGTCATGTTTCATTCATTTAATTCACCCATTCACACGTCTTCGCGCTAATACTCAATATGATTAACTCCAAAGACAAAAAATAACCTTGAAAAAATTAGGCGATTTAGCGCCTAATGGAAACCAAGCTTTACAGAGGCTTCTGGCACAAAAAGTTACCAATTTTGGGTCAATGTCACCTTTTCAAATTCAAATAAAATTTTTACCTAAAGTTTTCGAGCATAACGTTCTGAAATCCAAAGAAATCGTTTTGGGGACTCAATGGGATTTCACTCAAAAGGCAATGCAAAAAAAACTTGAAATTGAAAATTTTGGTTTCCGGAATCACTTTCTTCATTTTTTACAGCTTAGGCCTTGTCATAACAGGCGCGCGATCGCTCACGCGCCCAAGTTCAATATTTCTTCCATCACCCGAGCGATGATTCACTCGCACAGCTTTGATAAACAACGATTTATCTGAGCGATTTATAGTTAATACCTATCAAAAGGAATGAATATATATTTTAGTGTTAGAAAACATGCATAAAAAACGTCATGAATAGCTTTGTTAATTTCAGAACGCCCTTGAAACGAAAACGTAAAAGCAACTTTATGACCAGATCTTTTGATGATCAAGTTCGAAAAGATATTGCGCAAGATTTTACGTTATTGAAATTATAACAATTGGATTATAGAAAAATATAATAGAAAAAAAATATTCTTACTTCATTTAAATAAATGGGAAGTTCAAAAATCATAGTAGCTAACTTTCAAAAGGCATTCAAAGCAAAGGTTTTTGTTGATTCAAAATATTTTTGCAAACAACACCTGTACACGGATCAATTCAGGAAATATTGTTAATTCATTCTAAATATAGTTTTTGATCATGTTAATATCAATTCCCAAATGAAAAAACTCGAAACACCTGTGCGGGGTTGCGTAAGGTTGCAATCAATGAATGAAATCAGTCATTCCAAACATCGTCGTAGTTATCATATAGCTATATCACAAACTTTCTTATTATCATGACTTCTCCGGAACAAGTTATTAAAGGAAATAAAGTCCAGCTATGAACTTTCATGAAGTGGAACGTTGACGAAATTATCGGCCACAAAATAGTTGAAGAGAAAGGATGTCGCTTGGTGAATTTCGTGTGGTGTAAGCTGTGTGCGAAGAATAAGCCAACCATTCTTCAACATCCTAACTGTAAAGGTCCTGTGAAGAGTCTGTACTCGCCTACATCAACGGGACAAAATTCGTGACAAAGATTCGGTGATGCGACATATTTCGGGTGAAGGACATAGCCTTGCTTTGGCTTGTGAGAAAGGAAGACCCAAAGAAGATCGTATGCCGTCTATTTCTGCAGTAAACGCATATACGACTGGAAAGGTTCATTTTTTTTCTCAATATGTCTTAGTAACGTAATATTAACGTAAGTAACGTAATATTCTTATCTCTCCGTTAAAAATCATAAAAGGGTTTTACTTTTATCAAAATAGATTCAATCTACCATTATGTCAGCAAACGCTAAATCCGTAAAAGATGCTTACACAAAACTTTTAAACTGTGCATATCAAATGGCATTGGAACCTAGCATGCCACACAAACATTTTAGTGTACTTGTAAGTCCTAATATCTGTTTTATGTTTTAAAAGCCAACTATGATACATCGATAGTTTAGAGGTTGAATTTTTTACGTTTTCTCAGGTAAAGTGCTGTAAAGAAAATGGTGTGAAGCTAGTTGAGAGGAATGAGAATGGACGCTCAGGGAGAGAGTTTGTTCACTGCATTTCTCAAGCTGTGAAAGAAAAATGTGCTGTAGTTTTAGCTGACGGGCATTTTATGTCGATACTGTCGGATGGTAGCCAAGCAAGAAAAACCGGAAAAGAAAAAGAACTTTTCTTGTACGCACTGAGAGAAATGGTATTCCTGTGTATTTAGTAGCCAGTTTACTGGAGGTAGCTAGGTTTGGAGGTGGTGATTCTGACTCGATAGTAGCTGGGATCAACAGCATTTTTTGTGAAAAGCAATCTGCATTTTTCATGGACGAAGAGACGTACAAGAACAAAGTCATCAGTTGCACAGCAGATGGGGCGAGTGTAAATTTTGGGGAATACAAAGGAGTGCTGACGCAGTTAAAAGATGATGGTAGACCATGGCTTCTTCGAATCTATTGTGCTAACCACAGGATAGAGTTAGCCGTAAAAGATGCATTCAATGTTACCGAACTTAGTGACATTGACGAGTTTTATAAGACCAATTTTTATATGTTACGGAACAGTGGTAAACTTAAGTCTGAAGTTGCTGAATGTGCTAAAGTTCTTGGCATAGCATAACAATCTTTGTAAAATCCACGGTACTAGGTTCGTTGGACATCGCCAGAGAGGTTTAAAAGCACTGCTTGAATCGTGGCCTGCCTATATAATAGCATACGAAAACTTTATTGCAAATGGTAAAGGAAACACAAACACAAAAGCGAAAGTGTCTGGCTTGCTTAAGAAATTCAAATCCTACGACTTCTTGGTCACAGTTGCTACTTACCTAGAGTTAATTGTTCCAGCTTCCAAGGTATTTGAATCAAAAGAGCTTTTGCCTTATGAGGTCAGATCTGTAATTGCCCAAACAACTTTGGAATTGGAGCAGAAGGTCGAGGAGATTGGTGACGAGTTGGAGTTCGTTGACAGTTTTGTTGGTCGATACAAGATTTGTGATCAGGAAGGGGCCCAAAATTAGCTGAGTGGTATGCTTGAAGGGAGTTTTGTTAGGGCTGGTGAGAAACGTAAGAACGAGGAAAATCGAGGTTATGTCACCGTGAAATTTCAAATGAATACTATCAATCAAGACCGTGCATTGGAAAAAGTCTGTCGTTTGAAAAAAGACTTGTGTTTGTCTGTGAAAAGATTGCTTTTCGAAAGATTTTCAGATTATGAGCGGGATGAAAGAGTTTACTCAAGCATGCAATTCATAGACATGCAATACTGGCAGGACGTTAAATAATACGGAAAAGACGATAATCATGTTTTTGAGCAACCATTTCTCGGTACCCCTCAAGAATGCCGGGTTTAACGAGGGAAGAGCTTTGGTGGAGTGGAAAAAATTTAAAACGTATGCAAGCACTCACTTCGTAAAAATGGGAGTGAGGGATATGTGGAAGTCAGTGCTAGTATACAAGCGAGAAAATTATCCCAACTGGAGCATCTTGATTTCATTGATCTTTAGTATTTCTGGCTCAAATTCCAACGTTGAACGTGTCTTCAGTACCGTTACATGCATGCTTTCGGATCGCCATCTATCCATGACACATGAAACGCTCGAAGATTCTTTACTGATTCTTGGTAACGATAAACTTTGGACGACAGCTGAGAGGAAGGAAATAATTGAATGTGCCAGGGAAATTTACATGACGAAGCGAAGGTGTACGAAATTTGGCACAGATGAAGGTGCTTCAGAGCGGAGCGTTATTGAAGAAGATAGCGATAACGAATCCAGCGATGACTGGGACAGTGAGGACGAGTTGTATGAAGATGAAGTATATGAGTGTTGAGTGATTGTTGTCATATAGTTATGTAGTTGTATTTTCGTTAGCTAAAACTACGTATTTTGTTAAATGAATTTTCACGTGTTATATCAAGGAAGCACAAAGAACTTGTATATACTTAAAAAAAGAAAGTATAATAATACGCACTGAAGCCGAAGATAAGGGCTGCAATGCCTCCAGTGTTTGGGGTTCACTGGTTAAATCGTCCCCCTACTTCTTAATAAGTAAAATTCAATCATTTGTAACGAAATTTAGAATCGCGCAGGCCAATTAATTGTTGTCAATTTAGGCGCGCGATTAGTCGCGCAGGAGAGATTTCTTTATGACAAGGCCTGCAGCTCACAATCATCTCAAAAATGTTCTCATGGTACAGAAGATCTGGTGTTTGAATTATCGTTTTAAAGTTGCAGGCGAAAAAATTTTAACTTTAGCGAAGTGTTCTACCAATTTGGCGAAGGTAAAAAAAGTGCACCGTAAGACTCATGTAAAAGACTTTTAAATAAAACTAACCGTCAGGTGAACTTTTCATCATAAACAATACGTTCGTACGACTCAAAACATGAAAATGAATAAAAAACGACATTAATATAATCTCCGCGATGGAGTTCCTTTTTCTCCACTATGAGGTAAACAAAAAGTTTCTATTTTTGCGAATGAATGAAAGTAGACATATCATGAAAAAAAGTCAATTTGAAATTATGTATTATTTTTGCTTCACAATTTGACCGGACCTCAACACTTTTGTATCGCAAGATTTAGAATTGACTTCGCAAAATGCGAAGTGCGAAGCCTTAATTCGAACCCTGAGATTTGAGCTAAAAATCAGCCAACTGAGATGGTGCACTGGGGAGCATGTACCACTTGGCATGGAATGACCCAATATTTACCTTAAAGGCACAAGAAGTTTAGAACACAAAAAGCTGCGACCACAAATTTTAGTGAGCAAATTGTCTTTAACTTTCGCAAATTTTGTTTCAAGTATAGAAGTACGAAGAAATATTATATATACAGGTTTAATGAATTGTGAATTTAATTTTGCGAGAATTTAATTTCGCAGATTTCAGAAAAATTTGCAGATTTCACGGAATTTTCTGAAATCTGCGAAAACAAACAAATTCATCCAGGAAAAAGTGACTTTCACTTCCTCCTTCTCTTCTCTTCACCATCTTGTGTATTCAGTACCGTAAAGCGGGGTGACTTCGATCAGCGGGGTGACTTCGATCAGTAAAAATAAACTGTTTAAACTCTGAAATTAAAGTGCGTTTTTCTTATTTTTTAAGATTTTCATTTAGATTCCCATTGTAAAATATCATCAGAATCGTCTTCAAGCGAAACAATCAATTTCTTCCGAAATTAACGACGAAAAACATCAAAATTTTCACTGCTCACATTGGTCATCGCTCTACGTCGTATTCAAGAGTTTAGCCTGGACATTTTTGGTAGATATGTGAAGTATAGAGGCTGGTGGTAAAGAAAATTATAATCTGTCTGAAAGAAATTCTGTTCTTCACCGCTATATTCTGTTTTTCTTTTCCTTATTCCTTTATCGATAATATCGTGTTTATAAAAACACGAAAAAAACGAATGTTTTATATCGCTATAAGTTACATGTTCGCAAGAACTTCGTGAAAAGTCGTCGTATCTCATGGGAGATTTAATGACTTACCGAAGAAATTTTAATAAGCGTGCTCTTTCCCCATGATGATAGATCTCAAAAATTTTGTTTGAGATACAATGAAATTTCAATGTTAATTTCGTTTCGTATTAACGAGGGTCACACGTGTGAAAGTCTTAAATATCTTTTGTTTTACCAACATTCGCTGATCTTTTACGGTCGAACATTTACCGCGGATGACAAATGGTGGTCTGTTAATATTGTAATAATGGCGCTTTAAAAACATTGTCAAATATAAATATAAGTAATTTGGCGCTTCTCATAAGCTGATCGAAGTCACCCCATAATCGATATTGTCGTTTTCTTGGAAAGATCAGGTTTTTTCTCTGGAATTACAACTTAAGTTAATGTGAAATTTTGCACTGAAATAGAAGAAATATGTAATGTAATGATTCCAAAGTTTCAGAAGTAATGATTCAGTATTTCGGAAGTTACTTTTAAAATGGTGGCAAAATTGATCGAAGTCACCCCGCTTTACGGTAGTGTATCAGCAGCTGTTTGCTAGATATCATACATATAATATCCATAGCATAATTTTTCTAATTTTAGGCGTCATTCTAGTAAATCATCATAATACCTTCATTTAATGCAATCAATATCAATAATGTGGTTGGTGTGTAGTAAAAAGCAGGGTCTGACGAAACAAAACCGGACACGGCCTTTCAGAAAATCATTTCTCATAATACTTCAACATTAAAATAGAAACATATTATGAAAAGGTGATATAACAGGGTAACACTTACTCTAGCTTAGCCAGTTATCAAAAACAGATTTGCACGTACTCATATTTCCGAGTTCTTGGTTTATCTTCCATCCCCCATCACGCGCTTCGCATTCACTTAAAATGCAAGTACACGCACTCCTTCTTAGAGCTTTTAGTTGATCTGATTTGCTCTATTGATGTTTCGAAAAGGTCATAGTAGTCGGTGTATGAGAGGAAGATACTACTTTCATACGGTCTGGGTTGCTTCTTATGATGATAGAAATATTTAAAGCTTCTGGGCCACCCAGATTTTTGACTCTGGTGACCATGTTGGCAGATTTTTACCCTCCCCACAGACAAAAATTAGAAAGAGATTGAAGGATGGAAAACTGAAGCACAGACACAAAACTCTCAGCCATAACCACATAGTGAAACGAAGCGATTTCCTGCACAAAGTAGATATTCATACCGAAATTTCGTTTGCTTTGAAAAAGAACAAGATTCGCATAAAGGCGACTATATATTTCCCCTAAGTTGCGATAATGTTGTCAATTATTTTCTAATCTGTGAACCGAAAATAACTTAGTTTATTTACTTTTTCTGACTACTTGGAAAGGAGCAAAGAATACTATATCTACTCGAGACAGGTTTTATATTATACTTCGATAGTAGATGTCGTACCAGAACGTCGTGACTAGAACGTGTGCATAATTACAGGAATAAGTTCTATGAACTATAAGTATTTTATCGCATAAAATGCAACTTTAACATGTACAAAGTCGTCTGATAACAAATGTTGAATAGCTATCCCTTTCTCTTTCTTTCTTTGTTGAAAAAACTGCTGTTCAATTACCCCCGGATAAAAACTTTTAGAACCCCGATGCCAAAGTGGGTGCGCAGCCTGTCTCGTTATAAAAAACTGAACTTGTTCTAAAAGAAACCGTAAGGAACTGAACAGCACGTTTACAAGACTTTGTAAATGCAGCAAGGTAGGTCTGAAACAATATTTACAATTGACTAATATTTTAATCAGCTAAACATACGCAAATTCATTATCCTGATGCACCCTCGCATCACATGTTACATTATCCTGATGCACCCTCGCATCACCTGTTACATTATCCTGATGCACCCTCGCATCGAAATACAATATTCTGATGTCATTATAAAATAATTTTGAATACGCTTTCTAACACAATAGGAATTAAACACTAGTTATGATTGGAAAACCCCAAAACGCAAATGAAACCACTTTTCGAACTTCTAGTCACGAAAGTATCTAAACGACGTGTGAATTTTGACTTGCGAGATCCGCCCTTTTATAAACTATGCCACGTCATGCTTAATTCACTTATGCCGGTACCGAAATTTATTTCGAAATCGTAAATAAACCCATTTATTGTGTGTATTGAACCTAAAGAAAAATGTATCATTATTACAATGGTATAACTCATCAACCTGATCCTCGATAAAAAATGTCCTTAATAAACAGTGTGGAATTGAATCCAATACCAAAAAAGAACTTATTTTGAACTCACTATGAAATGAAGTCAGCCGCCTCCGTAATAGGGTTCCAAGGGTGTGCACGTGGATCAAATCAGGTCTTGTCACAAACAAGATCGGGTTGAACTGCACAAAGATTCTCCATTTCTTCTTCCAAGTCTTTGAAAGGGTTATCATCTTCAGCATTCTGGTTTTCAACTGATACCGTAAACCTCCGAATATAAGCCCACCCCGGTAAAAGCCCACCCGTGGGCTTATAGCCCATAATATTGGAAGGGAAAATTTCATGGTTGTTTTTCTTTTACTAAAAAACTTTTTTTTTTGCAAAAACATACAAGTACAAGCTATTTCTTCAGTTCTTTACGAACTACTCCTCTATTGATATTTGGTCCATATAAGAAATAAACACAAGGGGGCTCAATTCCTCCCCCTAGAACCCATGTCCCTTCAGGTGCACGTCGTTTTTCGCCGGTTATTTTCGCTTTAATGTCATATATTTTCCACTCCTTCATCAGTAATGGGAACAGCTTCTTCGCTACAGCTTCAGCCACATGCCCAATAACTTTCGATCTTTATTTATTACACAATGGCATTTTTGTTTAATGTATTATCTGGTTCGAGTGTTCACGTAACCTCCTCGTTTACTTTGTAGTCATAACAATATACATGATGGCCTTTAATTCGTGAAGTTACTTTTACGACGCAAATCAAGTGGCGATGAGTGAAAAGTTTTTATTACGTAAAATATATGCATAGATATTTAATATGTTGCTATTGTTTTCCATGCATAAGCCCACCCGTGTATAACCCACCCCCGTGTATAAGCCCACCCCAAAAAAACTTACGAACTTGTATAAGCCCAGGGCTAATATTCGGAGGTTTACGGTATTCTTAACTCCGAAAACAATTCAATACTGTCTTTACCGTCACTGCCTCCAAAGCTGAAAACATTTGCATTCATTGAAGTAAGGAAACGTAGTGATTTACTCTTCTCAATAGATTGAATAATCTTACGAAGAACATGTTTGCGATAAATTGCTTTAAGAACTGGACATTTGTCCATAATCAATGCAACCTGTCTTCCTTCAGCATGAAATTTCTTATCCATCTCTCTGACCCACTGATTAAACAACACGCAATCCATCCAGTATTTAAGGTGTTTTCTGTGTTTTCAAAAACTTGATGTTCTTGAAGCACCGAGGATTTTTGTCCTTTCGAATAACGAACACGGTAACTTTTCTCCATCTGCATTAGCCACTGCCAACAGAAAAATGCGAATTTTACTCAACTTTCCGCCAGAACATTTGTCAGACTTAAATTGATATGTCTTGGTTGGAAGGTATTGGTGAAACCATCCAAATCCATCTGCGTTATGAATGTTCTTAAGCTCGTAGTTTGATAAAAGAGTGGGAAGAGAGGTTCCCATCAACCGGCAAAAATGTCTGGCGTAACTGATTATGATTCACCTGATACGGTCTAAAATGTAATATGGTTTCCGTCCGTCCGGCGCCGTAGTCAGCCATCTGATGCCAGGGGGTTTTCAACGTTTAGTTGCTTGGCGAATGCAATCGCTTTCTCATGGATCATGGCTGCAGATAAAGGAACATTTTGACTTCGCAATCTTTTAAATTAATTGACAGCAATTTTGTCTACCAATTCAAAGCTACACGTTTTCAACGTTGGCTCTCATTTCTAGTGCACTAGTCTTTATGTCCGGGTACCAGAGGAAGGTACCAAAGGAAGAAAATCTTATCCATTTTCTGGTCCTGCTTTCATACGGCTTGGGTTGTTTCTTATATGATGAAAGAAATATTTTAATCTTTTGGGGAACCCAATTTTTTTTACCATATTGGCGGATTTTTACCGTCCACATAGACAAAACTACTTTTGTCTCTAAGCCTCAACATATTATACATCATACTTCATTTGTTGCTGAACAAACTTTAATAAAAGACGAACATCTGAAAATAAAGATATCTCAAGATATTGAGCACTTTCTTACCGTGGCAGATTTGGACATCCTATCGTGAGTTTTGAAACAAGATGTCCGGCCGGATTTCTCAGACGCCCCGCCGGATGTTTAAACGCCGTTTGAAATGTCCGGCCGGGAGTTTTGAAACTAGTCTTGAAACATCCGGCGGACATCATCACTCAAAACGTCCGGCCGGGCGTTTGTAAAAATCTGGTCCTGAAAATTACCAGCTAACATTGTCCGGCCGCACCTTTGAAACACCCGGCCGGACATCAAGATCTCCGGCCGGGTATCTCAAACATCCGGCCGGGTATGAGGTAACTGAGACGCCTGACTGATGGATTTCATCAATATCTGGTCCTCAAAATCAAATACTTTTGCACGAAGCTGGAGAGTTACAAAATGGCCAAAGGAGAAAGTAATTAAGTAATCTTTCCACCACTCCAGCTTCCTGGTTATGATGTGTACTTTACTAATCCAAAAGTATCTAATGCAGTACTTTGCGGTAAAATGATTTCCATTATTAGCTTTGATCTTTTGGTGCCAGCACATACAAGTACAATGCATGGTCTTCAAACGTTGAGCAAGTTAGACATCCTGATATCCGGCCGGAAAAACAAAACATCCGGCCGGGCATCTTGATATCCCGGACCTTTCGTTCGTCCGGCCGGGCGTCTTTGAATACATACTTTACAGACTTGACAGTATTGAGCGTGTATAAAAAGGCCAGAACATCGAGATTGACGAAGGTTAAATAGCATCTTTTCATAAATATCCCGCCGGATATATTAAATCCGCGGCCGTGCGTTTGAACTTCTAAGCAATTTTCAGGACCAGATTTTTACAAACGCCCGGCCGGACGTTTTGAGTGAAGACGTCCGGCCGGATGTTTCAAGACTAGTTTCAAAACTCTCGGTCGGACATCTCAAACACCCGGCGGGCGTTTAAACATCCGGCCGAGCGTCTGAGATATCTTACCGGACATCTTATTTCCAAACTCACGATATAGGATGTCCAAATCTGCCACGGTACTTTCTATTTCAACACCAAAGAGACTGACACATACTTATCAGCTGAAGAAAATGTTTTGGGAAGGTATCACACAGAGTTACAACACCATTATTTTGACGAGGCAATTTAGCAATAAGGAAAGTGTGCACATCCAGCTTTGACAACTCTGATGACTTAAGATGGGTCACCTGATGGCAGCAATCAAAAGAAAGGTGGAAGAGAGGCTTTCGTGCGTTACATCCGACGCTCATAAAAAGGTATCACCAGGATCAAGAAGGAAGCATGATGATACTGTTCGAGATTTAGCAAATCAGCTAAAAGAATTGTTTGATCCTTCCCTCCTGGAGGGTCCAGTTTGAATTTTCAAATCAGGAGTGAAAATTGAAGAAAATGTTGTAAAAGGATAACTAAAATGTCTATCAGTTGGTGAAGACCGTGTGAAAACGCCTATCGAGAAAAGGATCAAAGCATCAAATATAACTATAATTAGTGTGACAAAAGTCCTATAGAAAACATCGCAACTGCAAAGATTCCAACTGTCCCCAATTTTTTTGGACTGTCCCGAATTCAGGCATCCTGTCCCGAAGTACCATAGATTTTGAATTAAAGTTAAAGCCTCCACTTTCTAAAACAAAAAAAGATGCAACTGGTTCAATTATCATTGAAAAATGACGGTCTATTCAGAAAAAAATGTCATTTTTTACACTCTCATTTTCAATGACATTTTTTCTGTTGTTTTCGAATCTGTTATTTTTGCTCACGTGTTTCGAAGCGCAATGTGATTAAGACGCTAACAAACATAAACAAAAACTACATTTTGAGCTAGACTAATGCAGATGCAAGAAACAACTGAGAATTTCATTGATATTTGGAGGAGCCAGACAAGTTTACAAGATGTCAAATTCCTGTTACAAGGATAGGAATGAGAAAGCGAGGAAATGTCAAGTTCATTTCATCTATGTAGCCATGGCTTCACCACCCATGCACTTTTATGTTTTCAAAGTATAAACAAGGACAACAGCTGGCTGTTTCTTCCTCAAAAAGTCCATGTTGTACCTTTCAATGATAGTGTATTCGCGCCAAAATTTTTAATTTTAAATGTCATTGAAATGTATCATTAATAAATTATCATTGATGAAAAATGATAGTCATAACTTAGTCATCACGCGCTTAGTATTCGCTTAAAATACAAGTGCACGCTTTCCTTCTTAGAGACTTGTATCCTTGATATTTCCAAAAAGTATGGAAGCCGAGAAGGGTCAAGCCATGAATATATTATCAAATCTAGGAATATATTTCAAAATCGAGAAATATTTTTCAAATCCAGGAATATATTTCAAAATCGAGAAATATTTTTCAAATCCAGAAATGTATTTCAAAATCGAGAAATATGTTTTACAATCTAGAAATATTTTTTAAATCGAGAAATTTTTTTACTGGTAAATTCGTTTACCGGCAAACAAGCGAAAACAATCTAATTAAAGATGGCTGCACCCGCAAGCATGCATTGCACCTCCTGTGGCAAAAAAATAGGATCTTCTGACCTATTCTGCATGTATTGTGGCAGAAAAAAAGAAAAAAACGATGAACACCCCAAAAATGATGAACCTCTGCTGACTTTAATGGACTTTCAAAAAATGAAAACTGAAGAAAGAACTTCAAGATTTGTTGGTAAAAGAAGAAGGAAGGACAGCCCCTCTCCTCCTCCTCCACCTCCTTCCTCCCATTCTGCATATGGTCATAAATCGAAAGTGAAGGGTTTCATGAACAAGAAATCCACGGAGACTGCACTCATTAATGTTGGTATTATCAGAGAACATGAAAACACTGGGCAATTACAAATAGAGGAAGCAAGCTACCTTTACAGGTTTCAAGAAAAGCCAATGCCAACACAATATTGAATCTCGCTTTAAAGAAACATGCTAATCAGGACCAGTTTTTTTGTGGATTGGAAGAGTACATACTGCTTTACCCAGACCAAAAGTTGGTAGAGACTATACCAGGGTCTGATTTACCATTTACACTTGAAAGATACAAAAAAGACCTTGGCAAACCATACTCCAAAATTGATTTGTACATTTGTAAAAAGCATGACTTGGATGCAAGAAAACTGAGTGTTTTGAAGTATCAGCTGCAAGCTCCATTAGAAGAAGACCCACAGTATTTTAATGACAGTGGTAATGAGCATGAGTTAGGTCACTTGTTGTTCAAAGAAACAGATTTCCTTGATCCAAATTCATTACTAATAAACAGTTGTTTCGATATAGGTGCTAATGATGATAACTCTCCTGTAACTTCTGTGCTTTCAAAACAAAATATACAAAGCAAAGATACTGTTACACCATCATGCTCCGTAAATTTGACAAACTTAAAAAGCATTGATATTAATTGTGGTATGTGCCCAATTTGTAACAAAAAGTTTCCATTTTCAGTGATTGAAAAGCATGCTGATGACTGTTTGCAGAAAAAGCAAAAACCAATTATCTATTCTATAGACGATGAAGATGATCCTTTTGATGAAAGCGATTCCATTGACCCTGTTGTTGAAGATGAAAATACTACTAGCAATATAGACACTAACATAGAATTTAATATGAAACAAGTTCAAGCAGTTTTAAAAAAATGCCATATAGAAAATGGTGAAATTCTTTTAAATGTACGACGTCATTATGAATTTGAAGACTTCATGAGATTTTTTGGGAAAACTTGGAATAAGAATAAGATTGATAAAACTTATAGAATCGCTTATATTGGTGAGCCCGCAATAGACACTGGTGGAGTTTCAAGGGAATTTTATTCAGGTATACAAAAACATATGTTTTTTTTGTTAGTGTATTAAGAATTTAAATAACCTTGTTTTCATGTTAATCTAACTTCTTTATTTCTATTTAGTCTTTTTTTTTCATTTCTTTTTGTACAGTGTTATTGCTTCTTGATTTAGAAGCAATAAAATCAATCAAGCAAATTTATTTTACTGGAAATGATGTCAGTGGTTATATACCAAACTTTGGTACTTTAAGTGTAACAGACGGTACTGCCAAAGCGGTTGGACATCTTTTTGCTGCTACACTAGTTAATGGAGGGCCAGCTCCTTCATTCTTTGCTGACTGGATATTTGATTATATAACTTGTGGGCTAACAGCTGCATTAAAGTCTTGTCCAAAAGAAATATCTGAAATATCACCACTGAAAGCAACATATGATAAGGTATATTATATAAATTTTACATTTTTCAACTAAAATAGTTGTGGCTATTTCACACTAGATTTTCTGATATCAACCATCTTTCAAGTTTATTTAGTTTTCTATTTATGTGATCATGTACATGTGTCAACTGCAATGACCATCGATTTTAGTGTTTTTTGGCTTAGTAACTATAAGTACTGTCATGATAGAAATGAAAAGAGAAAAGAAAATATATTGAACTACTGTACACTTCTCTAATGAAAGGGGCGGTTTGTCTGTTGATCTAATAACATACTGAAATTATGTCTTAATGAATAAGTAATTTGATTTAGGTCTTTCTTGCAAAATCTGATTTGGAATTAACATCGATACTTTCAACAGATGAGGGTTTAGATTTATTAGAGCGTATTGGATATAGAGGAGATCCAAGAAAGACAACAATGCAAAAGAAAAATTCTATTTTAGAGTAAGAAATACTGACATTTCTTGATTTAATAATCTAATAATCTCATCTAATGTATATGTTATGGTGTAAGCACTTGTAAATTTCTATGGAAATGTTTCCTCCTGTTAAGATAGTATGTACTGATAAAAACTTCTATTAATCTGTCTTAATT
Organism: Turritopsis dohrnii; assembly: GCA_027922465.2. Lineage (NCBI taxonomy): Eukaryota > Metazoa > Cnidaria > Hydrozoa > Anthoathecata > Oceaniidae > Turritopsis > Turritopsis dohrnii. The sequence continues at coordinate 507,065 of BQMF02000306.1, forward strand.
GGTTCTACTTAAAATATCCATTCATTGTATTTTGTGCTTTCTTTATAGGTCAATTATAGTAAAAGAAACACTGGAACCCTTACTTCCAGTTATTCAGGAGATAAGTAACGGTTTGCAGTGCTATAATGTGTGTCAATTACTAAAGCAAAATGGAGCAATTATGCACCCTGTATTTTGTCGCAATCAGAAGTTTGTTTGGCAATATGATGATTTCATCAGTTCTCTTAAACCACAATTTAGTGAAGATGCCACCAATAAAAAAACATTAGAGGTAACAACATACAAGGCCCTATTAGATGTTGCTGAATATTGTTTTAATTCTGGTATGTATTTAATTGCTATATTTTTTGTTTTGTCTTAAAGATAATGTATTCTCCATATTGTAAATTCGATTACTTAGGGAAGAAATTTTGTGGGAAGAAAATATATTAGAAAATGTATCCAATTCAAAGTCCCTCAAAGAAAGGAAAATTGCTAATTCTGCAAAAAAAATCTGCTACTTTTTGATACCTAACTAACCAAATGACATATTTGTTGTTTAGATAATCCAGAGCTTTCATCTGAACAGTTAATTCAGTTCATAACTGGTTCACCAACATTGCCAGCACTAGGATTACACAAAGATATAACTATTCACTTTATCCATGGATGTAACTCAACTAATGGTAAACCATGTAAATGTTTGCCAAGTGTCAGCACTTGCGATGTACAAGTAAACCTTCCTGTACACATAGCATCAGAGGAATCCATGATGCAGGCTTTTTCAATGGCAGTGAGAGATGGTAGTTGGTTTGGACAACTGTAAATGTTTTACAAAATACCTTTGTTGTTGCATGACATAGTTATTTCGTTAAAGTTTTATTCATACCGTTCTGTTTTGTTAAGATTTTTCTGTTACTCTAATATATTCTAATATAGGATGATATTTTGTTGATATTTGTTTTTAGTTCTTTTGTTTTTTGATAATAAAATGAGGGGGTGAGTCTCATCGTCAAATTTCGATAAATTGATTTTGGGGGTGAAAATTTAGAAAAAGTGGAATTTGACCTTCTTTCTATTACTGCTGTTATTATTTTATAGCACTGCATCTTTTACGTTACTGATTATGTTTGAGATGTGAAAACGTTGTTTTTATTGTTTCAGGTTTTTAGATCTAAGCTATTTTTTCATTTGAAATATAAATTTTATTGTGCTGCAGAAATGATAGTGTCATAAATTGTTCTTGCTTCTATCCAATCACGTGGCGGCATTAAAATTCCTAATGCATTTACCAAATACTTGAAATAGTTATTCAATTCTTCATCAACTTCATTCAAAAGATTCTCTGCTTCACCATGAATATCCCTCTGGTTAATAATCCAATCAGTAACATTAGTGTTAACCCTCACACCACATTGTTGATAACCATAGAGTTCAGGAATACAATACATTTCATCAGGTATTCCACAAACTTTGGCTTGACGTGATTTTCTAATTAAATGAGAGTTCCACTCTAACTTCGCCTTATCCAGTTCAGCCTGCAAAAGATCTGAATATACAAACCAAGCGCATTCCATATGCAATCGGTTTCCAAGACGCAGAATGTCGTTTTGCACCATGTTTTTAAAATAATCTATTATCCAAGAGGTGTAGGTTCTCTTATAATGGGACCAAAGGTTTTCGATTCTTTGGTTTGCCTGTGATGTACCATATTTGTGTGCATTGGTATCATTATGAAGAAAAGCGTGAATACTTGCCATTAACCCATTTTCTGTACCGCAATCTGTTTTAAGGACGTCTGGGCTAACTTGGACATTTTCGACGGCATTGAGATAAAAATGAGCCGGGATGATTGGGTTGTTATTACTTCGACAAACTTTTAGCCAAATAACCTTTCGTGAAAATCCATCGACACAACCATGTATAGGAAATCCATATGGCTTAAGTTTGTCGTAGCCGTCCGCATGCCATACTGCATTCGGTCCAGGAGATGTATAAATCCTTCGGTAAAGTTTCCTGGCTCTTCTGTTTAGAGACTCTCGTGGATTAATATCTCGTACAATGTTCATAACGTCATCACGATTAACTATTATACCATAAGCAACACGTAATTTATGCCAAATACTACGATATCCCTTTATTCCTGATGAAGTACTTAGCTCTGACTCTATAATTTTGCGCACAGAAGAATCGATTGCCGGTCTCCCTTTTCTTTTTAATCCAGATGCTTTTAGGTAACGTTTTAACGTACTTAAGCTAATTTCTATGCCATGGTATCTCTTGAGAATCAGTATAATTCTCTTATATTGAGTACCTTTTATAAAGAAATGACGGATAAGTTCTTCTGTTGTGGTGTTTTCCTTCACAAGTATTTCCTCGTTTGCTAAATGTCTTCGTTGTGTACCACAATTGGTACAAAACAACTCAACTTGAAAAAACTCTCTTCCACATCGAAAGCAAAATCTAACGTGCATTATGATGATTAACTCCTGTAAGTAAAAATTACTTACAAGAAGAAAAGCACGTGTTTAATAAATTCAACCAGCAAAAATTCAAATATTGAATCTTAAATTATTTTTCTAGATTTGAAAAATATTTTGGAACATAATATCTCAAAAACATTTTCTAGCCCTAGCTTTCAAAAAAAGACAATATTAAAAATATTTTTCTGGATTTCAATTTATTTATTTTTCTTGATTTTAAAATATATTTCTTGACTTTGAAAGATATTTCCTGATTTCAAATATATTTCTGGATCTCAAAATTATTTATCGAATGACCCTTGTCGGCTTCCGTAAAAAAGTAATAAAATCATTCCACTTTGATTTGATGAGAAACTCTTTGTTTATACCTAAATGTTGAAGAAAGTGATTCAAAAAGAAGTTATTTTATTGAAAACAATATGAATGAAAGAAACAATTCCAAACAAATGCATAGTTGGAAGTATTTTAGCGTGCAATTTTGTTGGTGAGATCACAACAACAAACTTTCAGACCTTCTTTTATTCATATATACCAAAAGTACGTGTAAAAGCTATAGCTATTCTTGCTATATATAAATATACCTCTCAGAATTAACCTAAATATTTTCCATGAGTGCATAAAATGGTTTTGGTCAGCTCATCAGGCTGGACTTTGTTGTTCTCTACCAACAATATAGTAATTCTTTTCCCTGACGATTATATCATGAAAAATTGTGTCAAGAAGAAATCATCTGAGGTTACATGCACCAATCAGAACCCCAATAAACATCAGTCAGCCGTTCATTAGTTGTTAAGTGAGGCATTTGGTTTGTACTTACAACACAACTTTTCCAGATGCTATTAATTGTCACACTTATATATATGTGCTATGACCTGCTTAGTTTTAGCAGAGAATCCTGTTAGTGAAAAACAACTGTTATACTTCGTAAATAATGATTAAAAACTGCTGGCTTAAGGAGCCACCAGCTGCATTGTGCAACATAATTATTTCTTTATACTAATTCTTTAGATATAATGTATATTGCACTTAAGATGGATAGATAACTTGTTAAATCAGGTTTTTATATATACACTTTTCAGATACATTAGCAACATGAATTGTTTAGGAAAAATATTTCAAAGCCCCTTCATGATGGCATCTTATAAATATGGTATCAGAATTTTTCTACAGAGGCAAATCACTATAATTACCCTTTCTGCTAGTCCTCAAGTTGCACCGAACTACCATGTCACAAACATATATAATAGTCTCTTTGCATCTGTACTTTATTTATGGGATGGAATACTGTTGGCTGCTCCAAAGAAGCAAAGGTCAATCAGAAAAAGCCGATGGTTACGGACATTTAAAGAGTTGAAACCACGGAATGACATAGAAGATTGTGTGGTATGTGGCCTGAAAAAGCTCATTGCTAGACTTTGTAAAAATTGTTTTGAATGGACTATGTCCTTGACTGAAAAGGCATGGGAGCAGAGTGGAAAAAACAAAAAAGACATACGTGTTCGATAGAAATCCATTAGTCAGACGTATTATATATTTTCTTTGTAGTCAAGTTTTGCTTTGTAAATGCATAAAGTGCATGCATAAATTGATGAGAGCTGTTTTAGTCATTAACGTCCCATGCTGAGTCAAACTTGGAAATTTTTCCAAAAAAATTTGGTTTGAATTAGGCCAAGCTCACATTTTTATAAAGTGAAGATCTTTGTAGTTTGCATTTGCTTACTAGATACACTTTTGATTTTTGTTATTGAGATCAAGTTTAACAAGGTATATTTGCAGCATAGGTCTTTATAATTGGGAAATACACTATATGTTTTGGCACATGTGTTTTATCACGTGTCAAGACTCATAGTGTATTTTAGGAAAACTCATGAGTTTTTGGGTGTTGTGTCAAAACACATCTCTCAAAAAAAGTTCAACATCTTGAACTTTGTGTGTTAAAACACACATTTTCTAGCCAATCAGCTTTGAGAATTGCACTGCGGCAAATGAGTTTCCATTTGATTTAGTTGTTCGTTCTTTCAAAAGTCATATGAGAAGTGAACTTAAAGTGAAATTATCCTATAGGTATAGGATCACGTAAATGTGTTGTTTCTTTTTTGAAATCATTTTAACACGAAATCTCATCAAAATTTTCTGGTGTCATTCTTAAAAAGTTTTTATAAATTTCACCGTCTTCTACCCTTAATTTCTTTTAACAGCTGACTATGGCACCCATGTGTAACTCTCCGTAGAGGGCAGGGTTTCTCCTAAATGCTCCCATTTCCTCTGCTCTTTCTCCAGGTCTGAGCAAACTGTTAAACAAATTGCAGCTACAAGGTCTTCGTGTGAGTCATCAGCCAATATAGCAGTTTAATATGTAACTGAACTCAGAATAAAAACACTTATGTGTATACACTAATGTATTTAATTTTTTCATGCATCAAATGAGTATGGGTTTCGAAACTTGTGTCAAAAGGTCATAGTGTATTTCCAGCGTTATAGCTGTATGGTTTGGCTAGGCTTAACTAAAATGTCTTTCAGAATACTGTGTTGTGCTTCCCTGATAGTGAGTTCAGCTCAGCAAGGCACTCCAAAATAACTTTGAGCAAACTATGACATAAAACATAATTGGTCTCCATGTATTTTAAGGATTTACAATTGCGTCTTCATGGTTAGTTGTCTTGTCATATCTTGTTATGATGGGTGATTACTGTATTGACAAATGTGACAATCTTCTTGGTTTGAAATTACCTTGACTTGAGTATTCATTTATTTCAATTTAGATAAATATTTCTAAAGAAAATGGACATAGAAAATGAATTGGTTTATTTCTTGTTATCATCAAAAGTGAGAAGTTTTATGCAAGCCTTTTGTATTTTCTGGCTAAAGTTTGTTCTTCTTCAAGCCTGAACAGTTTATATAAACTAGTGTGTCAAAAGGTCATAATGTATTTCCGGCGCTATATATAGCTGTATGGTTTGGCTAGGCTTAACTAAAATGTCTTTCAGAATACTGTGTTGTGCTCAGCATGGCACTCCAAAATAACTTTGAGTAAGCTATGACATAAAACATAATTGGTTTCCATGTATTTTAAGGATTTACAAATATTTTTTTGCTTTTCTTTTGATAATTTAATTTCTTTTTTTTAATTGTTATGCGCTTCTGATCGAACATGTTTTTTCTTCACTTCATTCATTTGGCATGTACCTTTCTTTCTCCTCCCTTGTGATCTTTTTAAGAAGAAAAACTATTTTCCCTTTACTTTTGATAGCACCCATGTTGTAACTTTTTAAAAACAAAAGCTAATAATAAGTTCAAGTTTTTCTAACTACGTTTTGAGTGTGTATTGTTAAAGTGAGAAACTATTAGTTTTAAAAAGTAAATAAATAGCACATCATGATATTTGGGATTTTTGGAACCATTGTTTAAACTGATATTTGATATTTGATTTCGAATCTGCCTCTGGCTGAACACAACTTATACCAGCCGTTTTTAAGGAAATATGAGGCTTATTGGGGTCTCCGGGGTGACACAGAGCAGGTGCCCATTGGTGGCAAGCGACGCCGCTTTGGCGGCTAGTATAATATAAATATCTTTACAAGTAGTAACTGTTTTTGTTGTTGTTTTTTTTTTGCTTTCCACTGAAACGAAAACCATTTCGCTAAGTATAATCGTCTTCCTTGCTTTCCAGCACTTGTCTGTATGTAAATCTGGCTGTATGATATTTTCGTTAGTAACATAGTTTTCTTCAAATTAATCACTCTTTGTGTCATTCATTCTGCTTTTCAAAATGTGAAATGAAATCTTGCTAACAAACACACAATCTTTTGATCATTTTAGCCAATTGAATATTTATTTTTTAATCAAGTGCAATGTAAGGTTTTTCCTGAAAAAGCACTCATCACCCTTGTGTGTTTTTATGTGCTTAGAAATTTATTTCATTCCTTTCTAGAAATCTTTTGAATCAAAGCAGAATCCTGAAAGATGTCATTTTGTTGTTGGTAACCAATCTGCTGACCTCGATTCTGTTGTATCAGCTATTGTTTATGCTTTTTACCTACAGAAAGTAAATGTGGTAAGTTATCTTAACAACCTGAAGAATAAATAAATACCTTTACTTTTCATTCTCGGCTTAGAACTAAAAGGAGAAAATCCATCTGAATACAGTCTGCTGATCTTGATTCTGTTTTATCAGCAATTGTTTATGCTTTTTATGTCTATGCACAAAGTTAATGTGGTAAGTTATCTTAACAGCCTTCATAATAAACAAATAAAGAGGAAATTCATCCCAATACCACCTTTACTTTTCATTCTCGGCTAAGAACAAATCAAAGGAGAAAATCCTTTTGTTGTATCAGTAATTGTTTATGATCTTCATTTACATACAGAAAATTAATGTGGTAAGTTATCTTAGCAGCCTTCATAATAAACAAATAAAGAGGAAATTCATCCCAATACCACCTTTACTTTTCAATCTCAGCTAAGAACAAATCAAAGGAGAAAATCCATTTGATTACCATCTGCTGACTTTGAGTCTGTTGTATCAGTAATTGTTTATGTTTTTCAATTATATACAGAAAATTAATGTGGTATGTTTTCTTAACAGAGAATAAAACCAAAAGAAATCTCATCCAAATACTACCTCTGCTAACCACTTATCAGCTTTAAGAATGTGTTAAGATGAGGAAACCTTTGCTTTTGTTACACATTCTATCTATTTATCCATGTAACAGTTTTTTATGTTACATTTGATTTCAGGAATTATTTGCTTGATAAAAAACGAATTTATAAAAGCATGTATATTATTTTGAAACCATAACACAAAAAGTTTTGAATTAAAAGTACAAAATATTTCTGGGTTTTTTTGTATTTTGTCAGGTACAAATTTTTAGAAATTAAGCCAGCCCAATACAAATCAAACAATTATCAGTGACTGATTTACACTTTGTTTTTCAAAATTTTCCCTGTGAATGAAAAATCTGTTACAGTAGAGGTTGATCTTTCTTAACGTTAAGATTATTCTGGCTTCAAAATATGGTCCATAAAAATGATGGAAATTCATTTAGTCGGACGATGTATGTCTTAAATAAGAAGGGTTTTGTCATAGTGATGCAATGATTTACTTTGGGATACATGTCCGGAAACACTTTTTGCGACGTAATAAATGTTACTCAAATTGCAAGTAGAAACATTAAGTTGGACATGATCCTCCTGTGATGCCATTTGCAAATTGTACTTTTTGTTTTGTTGTTTCCCATGTTGCTAGTTTCCGTTAGTATAAACTTGAAAAGGTATGGTGAAGTATTTTGTTTACTTGAACCATGGCATTTGCTGATCTAATAATGTTATTTTGATTTTAAGTTTTTATTTATAGTCTTTTAATATCCTACTGAAAACTAATTTCATTTTTTTAAAACTCTTTGTAAATCGATTTTGTCTATTGTAGGGATATGTTCTTTCGTGAGTACAAGTTTTTGCACTTTCACAGATTTTGGACCAACCTTTGTATTGGCCTTTTGTGCTTTTATTTAGTTAGTGACACGCACAATTTGGATTTACACAATGGCAGAACTGTGGAACTGGATATATTCATGGCTGGAATCTTGAGTGGTTACTGTTCAGATGAACCTGATAGTTTGTTTGCATTCTTGATGGAAGGTGAATGCTTTTATATACATGTGATCATTTTTTTTTTTTTTTTTTTTTTTTGTTTACTTTTTTCAAATGAAACTTTCTCCTGGTCTGAAGGACACTTGGAGGTTAACAGCACACCTTTTCTCATCAGCATCAAGTAAATTCACCTAAGCTTAAATTATGTTTTTAATTTATGTTTATTCTAAGGTCTTGAAAACTGTATCATTTACCTACTACCTGCTCATACTTTAAAGACAAATCGGTGATTAGATTAAATATTTTACTTGGTTCTTTATGTTACAGGCGCATTCTGATTGTAAAATGTTCATGAGAACGCGCTTTAAATTATTGAAATGAAGGAACGGAATAAGTATTAAGTTTTTTTTTCCCTGGAGCATGCTTGAGATTTTGGCCATTTTCAACCTCAATTCTGCTTATAAAAGAGGGTGTACTGGAGAAACGTTGAATGACTATACACGTGGTTTTAGGCTTTTTTAAGCTGTTACTAAAAACGTTTTTTTAAGTGCTTTATCTCTGCTACTAGATATAGAGAGGTCATAAGACACTTAGCATCAAAGATTAAACTCTTTTCGTTGGATTTCATAATGTATGTGAGTCCTTATTAGATAATGTACCCAGCCAAATTCTTTAAGTTCACACGTGTTAACTAACGGCAATTTGTAATTGGTTGAAGCAACTGGGATTCATGCTCTCTTTGTGATGATTTTATAGCTAAGTTCAACATTTCTTCCATGTCCACGTACAACATCCTGCGAATGGATTACAAGGACGTACAATTCCAACACGGAAACAAGTCAGTAGGAATTTCGTCCGTCACACTGGAACCAAACATTCTCTTGTCAAGAGACAATTTTCTAGACGTTTTCGCTACCTTCGCCAACAATTACTGTTTGGATGTACTGTTGATAATGTTTTTGCATTTTGGTCCAGAACAACAAATACTTCGAGAGATACGCCGATATTCTCGCGAAAACATGCACCTTCGTTGCGTCTTTCAAGGAGAAACTTAATTTACATCTGCTATCATCAAAGAAATGTATCTGCTTATATAACCAAAAGAACGTTAAATCATCCAGAAAAGTCGTATTGCCTATTGTACAAGGTCTATGGTCATCGGAAGAAGCAGCAGTACTTCAAAACAAGGAACGAGTCGTATAGCACTCCAGGTTAAACTTTACATTTCTTTGTCTTGTGTCTTTCATTTGTTCTTTGATGCAAAACAAAGTCAAATGGCCAATTGTGTTGAAGTGCGTCTTTCATTGATGTTTCTTTGAAAATCTTATTGAGAAGTGTCATTTATTTTATAAGAACTGTTGATCGGTGTTACCTTCGTTGTTCGGATGTTCATCGTTGTTTTTCTAGTTAACAATGATTGTAAATGTTTTCTGATATCACTGTTCAGAAAGATGTAAATGCATGCGTCAAGCATGCAGCATAATGTGAAGGAGACCAGGAAGATAGGGTACAGCGGGCCTTCAAATACCTCTTTCTTCAACACTTTAAACACGATGAAAAACAGTAGTGCTGGAAATGCCGCGAAGATAACGTAGGTAAATACAATCAAAAAAGGAACCAGCAAGTTTCTCTTTGTTGTTGCGCTTTGATTCCCAACCTTCAGTTGTATATCGGTTTTTCTAAAACGCCTCAATTTTACATGAATGTACGTGTACACGCATATAAACACTATGAGCATGAGAAAAGTCACAAACGGCACGATGACGTAATTTATTAGTGGCCTGACGTCGACGTTGACGACCACCTTTAGAAGAACTCCGGCAAAGGCGAACGTCAAGTTGATGAGCCAGCATGCGACAAGCATCATTTTGATTTTGCTTTTGGTGACGTAAATGGTGTACTTGATATTCAATCTGACTGCCAGGTAACGGTCTATTGTAAGCGATAACATAACAACACACCACGGAAACAAGCAAATAAAATTATGAACGATTGCGATGTAGTCGAAAACTTGGTTCGACTGATTCGAAAATATGAGAAGGACGGATGAATTTATTTGTCCTATGATCTCGCAGACACTGAGATGCCTTAGAAAGATTATTTGATTTTCCGGTATGCTGTTCTTTTTACCAAGTAGATAGATACCAACGGAATGAAAGATGATGGTTGCCACACCTAGAACGTGTTCCAAAACAGAAAAAATCAATCGTGTGTCCGCCATGGTTTGACAGCAATCCTTTGCTTCTCAACTCTTTAACATAACAAGTTTTTTTTTCGTAAGTTTTTCACATATTTCACATATCATACTGTAGGCGTTATGAAAAATTAACGAGCATATCATTTAGCTTTAAGAAGAACAATACGCAAATGTATAATGTTATTCTCTTTCTTAATGGCTTTCTTTTTTTTTTTTAATAATGCAGTGCAATTAAACCTTAAGGGTTCATCAAGATACTCTTTGCCAAACAATAAGTGTTTTATTTTTTTATTTTCAGCACTTTCTTTTCATTCATTTGAAAGGTCAAATGTTGAATATCTAAACTTCTGCAGCAGCATATCTTTATAATATAAGAGCTGACTTAAAGCAAGAGATCGTACTATCTATGCTATAAGATAGAAATGACGTCATTGGAACTCTCACCTCGTCCATTCATAAAAGATTCATAAAAGAAAAAAAAAATTGCTCGGAAATATCTTCGGTTTCAAAGCGATGCAAAAGCTGCCGTAATGATTTTCGGCAGTGCAGTTTTGTTTTCATAGTGACTTCTGATACTCTGGAGTTATCGCAAGACAGTGTATTTAAACTCGTGAACGTCTTTCACGAATACCATGTCACTGAAATTCCTGCTGATGGCCAAGAACAGTTGTGAATACGTCTTTGTGTTATTACCCTGTCATAGCAAATTACTCCGTCCGAGGCTTCAGTAAAAGCGGTTCTTTAATTTTTAACTTTTAACTTTCACACAAGCTATTCTTGTTGTTTTTATATGAACGTTTTCTTTGCAGTATTTCGGAAGGATTTTTCGGTTTTAATTATTTATATTCATTACGAGAAAAAGTACAGTACAGTTCTTTTTTCTTATGAACGCACTGTCTGTTGTCTCTTTATTAATTTAATTACTCGAATTTTTGAAATACGAAGCGGTTGTTATGTACAGAAGAAATAGCCTCAAAACTCATGAAACTGCAAATTGCAGCCTAAATATTTCATGCTTCGACGTAGTAATCTGGATCTTCAACAGAGAATTTTAAACGAACATTTATACATTGTTTTGTGCTTGCGACCTTTAAATAATTTCGTAAAAAACATTTCGTGGATTTTCAGCAATTTTCCTCCTTGCTGGGAAAAGGAAACCCAGGAAGATTTGCCTCGCGCAGAAGTCAGTGAATGCAAAAAGATAATAGGTTCATATTGAGAATGATGTTCTCACAGGAAAATTTCTCTATATTACGTCAATTTATTTATTTTACAGGGTTTTATGCGTACAAAAATTTGTCTGAAAATGGTGATTTTTATTTATGGCGACTTTTATCAGTTTCGACTACTCGCAACTTTTTGTACTCGTGATTTTTTTTTTGTGCCTTTTGTACACTCGGTGGAGAATTAAAATCAGCCACTGAAACGAATATGTTTGCAAGCAAAAACCGAATACACACAAAACATGAAGTGATGAAAACTTAAAAGCAGAACGTGCTGAGCATTACTAACAATAAGTAAAATATATAAAAAAAAAAACAAGACAAGACGAGAAGCAAAAATATACAATATTATATTATTTATTATATTATATACAATATTATTTACAAATGTCTCAGCTAAATAAAAAGACCAAATCAGCCAGAAAACAAAAAAACAAAACGTTTGGAAAAGACTAACTCCTTACCGCCCTGACACAACGCTAAAAAAGCTAAAGTGCAGACACCTAACATGCAATATACATGCAAAAAGTGCGTAAAAACGGAGGAAGTGCTACTGTATTGTAAGATACACAAATATTATGTGGGTACATTGCGTTCATTAAGTCCTTGTGGTAAAAATGTTTTTGTTTATACTGCCAAAAAGACTCCCTTTCTCGAATTTGGTTCTCGGTTTTTGATGCGTCAATAATTTGAAAACTAAAATCAGATTGTAAAACGACCTATATTTCCTTAATATATATGTATATATATTAGATATGATTTTAAAAAGTAAGCTGTCAAATTTTTTGTTGTTGCTTTTTTAATGTTGTTGGTTTTATTTCAGTTGCTCGTGCATTGATTTGATTGATTGATTTGATTTCCAAAGATGTCGTGTTTACTATAGATAGAGTGTTTACTACCTAGCGGTAGCAGCTGATTTTAGGAGAAATAAAAATTTTCTTAGTTTTATATTTGAAGCATAGCAATGAGTCATCCAAACAGAGTGTGTGTTATTGAAGACGTCAATGCAGCAAGTTATAACACTGCCACAGATCTATTTACTGCTCTGAATACCCAATCTGGATTATGCCAGGATCCAGAGTTTTGGTAAGTACTGCCCCCCACTAACTCCACATCGCGCAGGAAATAGCAGGGGATTTTCTTTTATGTAATACCACCCTATTACTTTGCTTTTATTGGGTTCATTATAGAAAAAATCTAATATATTTCTAAATTGGAAATATATTTTTATTATATAAAGAGTTTGTAAAAATTAAAGTTCATTGATAGACTGATGCTGCTGTCTAAGAATATTTATATCCTGCTTAGCCAACGAACTAAAGTGTACGTTCCACCTGCATCCCTTCCCCCATCTCCTAAGTTCACAAAGTTTTGATTGTCAGAAAATGAGCCCAGAACGATAATTAAGAAAACAGCAACAATTAAAATTTTGAAATTGTCGAGTTTCTTTTGTCAAGGGACCGCAATATTTATGTCGAGTGTCCAGTTAGAAATGTCGAGATAGTAGTTCTGTTGTAGTTCAATTGTAGTTCAGTTCAGACACAATTTACATTTCCTTTTGCAGATAATTATACTTGTCTGAGACAGTACAGACTCTGAAATTATTCAATATGATACGAGACACGGAGTGAAAACAATCATCTTCAGCACGCCAAATATTGTAACAGGCCTTGCATCGAGTTCATACGACGACAATCTTTACTGGGCAGGCGTAGAAAGTAAAACGTAAGTAACATTTATGAGTGGAACAATACAGTGATACAATTTCTAGTTTACTTCAATTAAACAAACCATGTAAAAAACTTACCTCATTTGTTGCATTAAATGTTGGTAAGATTTCCATAGAATTTGTTTCCCGTGTGTAGAACTTGATCAAAACGAGTTTATAGTACGACGTGTACTATTTTTCCTCTTTTAACTTCTACAGTTGTATGACATCACTTCATCACATTACATCACATCACTAAGAATATCACTTGTTTGAATTGTTCAGCACTTTATCTATAACTTCGATTGATGAGGAAATGCAAAAATATTCCGTTAAATCTACTAATTTCACTAATTTTTCTATGTGTGCCCCCTACTTCCAGCTAGCTGTGCCGTTTTTAATCGAAAATGATACCAATTATCAACAGAAGCACAGAACGCTTATGGCTTCTCAATGCATATTCATTGTATGTCTATCAACAATCCTTTATTTAGAATTGAAAGAGCACAAAATGATGGTTTATATCCATTAATTCCAACCACACAGACGCATCTTGGCGAAACAGCCACGATAGGAGACTTGATTTTATATGATTCGAATTTTTATTGGTTGGAATTTTCTGATGACACCGTTGAAAAAACTGGCCAGAGCCAAATTGTATATAACAACCCTGACACACGATTTCATATAGGCGTTTATGCAGAAGTTTATGCAGATCAGCCCAAAGTCTCCTCATGTGAATACAATTTTATGTTCAATTTATATGTCTCCAGCAATGTTTACAGACAAAAAAATGACTTTGGTTAAATTAATTCTTTACTTGTTTTCATGCATTTTAGTTCTTTATCCGTACGGGCTAGCTGTTGGTGATACTTCGTATCATCTTGACGAAGATATGTCAGTGGTAATTCAGTTGGGTTCATCTATGAACATGTATCACACCTGGGAGTTTCTTTGAATTTAAAAACAAAGCCAAATTTGAATAGAATTGAATAGCTTTGGAAATAGAGTTGTTTCTCCTTCTCTTTTTCTATCTTCCCAGATCACACAAATAGGGAACCATCGTATGTAAGTATAAAACGTATCTGAAAATAACCTCATGAAGTTCAGTTTAAACGTCATGCTATGGCTGAACCAACAGGTATGGCTTCGTTATTAAGATTTTAGCTTCCTTTAATTATTTCACGGTGGAATGGAAGTATAATAAGCGAATATTACTCAGTAACGAAGATATATTATTGGTAAAACAGTATTCTTATAATCCCATTAGTAATATAGATTGAATTCACAAATTACGTTAATGCACTTCTCCAAACAATTTGTTATACAGCGATATATATTGTACCATTATGATATTTATTACGGTAGCAGCGTAAGCGAATACCGTATTAAAACACCCTTGGACTCCTACTACTACTCCTACTACTACTACTACTACTCCGGCCGAAACGGCAGTTTTTAGCCTACGATTTAGAGTATGCGAGTCCCCACTAAAAACTCAATATACATTCTAATGAACGAACGCAGCCTTTTGAATTTTCGAAGGTTTTCAATCACATACATTTAAAATACGTTTTCTTTGATATTTTATCACTTAATTGATGAAGGAATGGATATTAATCAAATAGGTCTACATAAAACTGGGACTTTTAGTTACTTTTATGGTACTGAATCAATGAACTTTGGCACTTGAAAATAGATATGTTTTTCGTGTCAGTAAAGCACAGATCAGACTTTTTTATTACTTTCTACGTTTGTTAGTTATCTGTTCTGTCTTTGAACATCAAGGTTTTCAAAAATCGAGTTAAAAAAAGGCAGTTATCTGTTTGAATTCATTTTCGGTTTCAAAAAATTATAATTCAAAACATACAATTTTTTTTCGAAAAAACGCGTTTTTTTTTCTACATAAGCTCTTATAAAAAAAACGTACGTTATAAACAGCTCATGCATGTATAATTCTTTTGTCTTCTAATAAATTAAATTGCTGGTGTGTTGCGATTAGACCCTATTTACACGAGTTAGTAATTTTAAACATTATAATATCGTTTATGCCTGTTTTCCACCAGTAAGATATCTCAAGAAATAACGTTTACAGAACGTTTAAGAACTTTAAGTAAAATTTCAAATTTAAAAGTATTCTTGTGGCAAGTACTTTTGCTGCTACCGTTTTGCGCCATCTGGCTCTTGTTTTTAGTGCATTAGGTTACACTAGGTTACCAGTGTCAATAGGTTACTTACTTTTCTTTTCTAAACTCTCCCCAATATATTTTATATCTATGCCTCTGATGATAGTGTATCTTTTTCTAGTTGAATTTCAATGGAAAATTAAAGTTTGATGCAAGAACCGATCGAAGCGTTCCACGACAAAGTGGTGTCTACATCTCCCTGTTGCATTGCGACTTGGGTTTATTTAATGATGCAGGATACATGTATATCCGAGAAACCACTGCTTACCAAATTTTAACCAGTGCAAGCGACGATGTAAATCGTCCCATGGATGTCAGTTTTGTTGCTATAAGAGTAATTGTTGCGAATTACTGTAGCCCGGTTTCGAAAAGCTTTCAACTTGTTCTAGCTTCAGATGGAACGACAACATACGGAATTATGGAGTCACACCTAGTGTTCAGATCACCTTCATTCCGAAGCCGATCAGAGTTTCAAAAGTTCCTTATCAGGCTCGAGGGAATGCTGTGGTTGCAAACTATGGAAACTTTGATAATTCATATGTGGATTGTTTGAAAACACGCAACTTCACGAAGCACTATTATAGATAATCTACGGAAATTCAACGGCACTTCTTATCCTTAAGTCTTTAAACAAACATTTGCATTCATTGAAGTAAAGAAACGTTTAGAAGGGATTTATTCTTCTCAATAGATTGGGTAATCTTACGAAGAACATGTTTGCGATAAATCGCTTTAAGAAGATGTGCTGGGCATTTCTCCATAAACAATGCAACCTGTCTTCCCTCAGCATGAAACAACACACAAAATCCATCCAGTATATTTTTTTTCAAAAATATTTATACAGGATAAATACACTTCAGTTATAATAACTGCTATCAATGTGTGTCCTGTTACAACAACAACAACAACAAAAAAAACAAACAATAGCGCACATTCAATTACCCAGATGTTTTAGCAATTCGCTGAGCTGTACCAAACATCATTGACTCAGTTTTGCCTTTCTTTAAGTTCAATCAATTCGTTGTCATCGAGCCATTTTGCTATTTGGGTCATGTCATCACTCAGTTTTGATTCAATTACATGAAAATCTTTGTGATCAACGTAAATAACGGTATCATCGGCATATTTAATGATCTCGCTATTTATCAGACAGTCTGGCATATCGTTAAAAAGATAAGGAATAGCAGCGGACCTAATATGGAACCTTGTGGTACACCGCTAACGACTGCATTTGGATCAGAAACATTATTCTGGTAACGGACAAATTGCTTGTGATTAAATAAATAGTCCTTAAACCATTCTAGCTCGGTGCTACATATTCCGTACATTCCCAGTTTATCCAATAACATTGCGTGACTTACTGTGTCGAATGCCTTTGATAGGTCTATAAATATTGCCCCTACAAGTTGACCTGCATCGACTTTCTTGCGAACGGAATCGAGAAACAACGTTGTTGCTAGTTCAGTAGAGCGACATGAGCGAAAACCAAATTGCCTACTAGATAACAGATCGTTCTCTGTGAGGTAGTCCATGACCTGCTTCCTGACAATGCTTTCAAGGATTTTTGAAGCAATCGGTAAGATGGAAATTGGTCTGTAGTTTTCAAATAAATCATGTATACCAGGCTTGAAAACAGGGTTTATCAAAGCCGTTTTCCATTCGGTTGGAATGAAATATTCCCAATGTTAACGACATATTTATGATGTGAGTTTAATGGTATACAGATGACGTCAGCACTATCCTTTAAGAAGCATGATGGAAGTCTATCGTATCCTGTAGCTTTCTTTCGTTTTAAAGATTTTAACAAGTGATTGACTTCCGAGATTGGGTTACCACTAAATTTAAAACATTTTCGGGTTCTGCGATTGATTTTCGGTTTCAAGTTCCATATGAAATCACGTAATGGTATAATTTTCGTCTTGAGACAATGAAAGACTGAGGAGAAATATGAACAGAAACCGTTGGCTATTCTGTTGCTATCAGAGCATGAAATGTCGTCAATAATCATCGATTTAGATGGTGGCTGTTTATTTGTTTGGAAGGGTAGATTTGTTTTATACATCTAAGGTGTTTTCTGTGTTTTCAAAAACTTGATATTCTTGAAGCACCGAGGATTTTTGTCCTTTCGAATAACGAACATCGGTAACTTTTCTCCAACTGCATTAGATACTGCCAACCCAGAAATGCGAATTTTACTCAACTTTCCGCCAGAACATTTTTCAGATTTGAATTAATATGTCTTGGTCGGAAGGTATTTGTGAAACCATGCAAATCCAACTGCGTTATGAATGTTTTTTAAGCTCGTAGTTTGATAAAAGAGTGGGAAGAGAGGTTCCCACTAACTGGCGTAACTGATTATGATTCACCCGATACGGTTTTGAATGTAATGTTAATTCATTCCGTTCGGCGCCGTAGTCAGCTATCTGATGCCAGGGCGTTTTCAACGTTTAGTTGCTTGGCGAATGCAATCGCTTTCTCTTGGATCATGGCTGCAGAAAAAGGAACATTTTGACTTCGCAATCTTTTAAATTCATTGACAACAATTTTGTCTACCAATTCAAAGCTGCACGTTCTCAGCGTTGGCTCCCATTTCTAGTGCACTAGTCTTTATGTCCGGATACCAGAGGAAGAAAATCTTATCTTTTTTTTGGTCCTCACATGTCTCATTTGCCAGATGAGGACATGTCCAAAATTAAAACGAAACTTCGATCAACATGTGAAAAATATGGAAACATACGAATACCCTTCCAATACCAACAAGTCATAAACAAACTCAAATTGCAATTCAGATATTGTTATCCTTAAACAGGATAAAGGAAGATTTGTCGTTATCTTAAACAAAACATGCTGTACTGTAAATGCCTAAACATATTAAATGGCGTTATTTACTAATGTACCTCTAGACTTTATAATAGATTTGATACTCAGAAAAATATATATGATGATAAAGCAATCAACATCAATATGACATTACTACA
Organism: Turritopsis dohrnii; assembly: GCA_027922465.2. Classification (NCBI taxonomy): domain Eukaryota; kingdom Metazoa; phylum Cnidaria; class Hydrozoa; order Anthoathecata; family Oceaniidae; genus Turritopsis; species Turritopsis dohrnii. Next base: position 525,408 of record BQMF02000306.1, read on the forward strand.
AAGGACATGAGCGAATTATTAGTAATATCAAAAAGTCCATTTTACTCATAATGGGGCAACCTCGAACCCAGGGTTTCTTGCCTTTTTGATATACGGACGGCGGAGAAGTAAACAACCATTTATAGGAAACCGACAGATAATAGCATATCTAAACTGGAATTCCTTTGCACCATTGAAATGGAAACAAGGAACGCTACGTACACTCCTACTTAGGGCCTATAACAATTGATCGAATGAAGCGTATCTGGAAACAGCGTTAAAGCATCTGAGAAAAGCCTTCATTGAAATCAATTATTATTATTATTATTATTATTATTTGTTTATTTGGTATAGAAGGTCGTATATATACAATAGGCAGTGAAATAGCACTGATGTGGACCTACTTTAAAATAAACTAACTAAAAAGTAAAAGCTATTCAGATTAGTAAATAAAAATATAAAATATCATTAATAATAACATATAAATTATAAAGTTGTAAATACAATATAAATTATTCATATATTCAGAAGTATAAAATCTAATATTTAAAATGTATATAAAACGATGACAAAATGATTAAGATTAGGTCGTGTGAGCCCACTCTGCTGACTAGACGTGAAAGGGGTGGAGTAGTTAGCCTATTAAGCGATAGCTGTAGACTGGGAATAAGGATACCCAAGTAACAAAAGTGAGGCACTCGATGCAAGACTAATCACAATTTAATAATTTGAGTAAGGTACTAAATTAAATAGTGTAAACTAGTAATATATGTATGTCTCTGGGTCACTTGCCTTTCTTGTAGCGTTATAGCCGAAATTTATCTGCTCTAAAACGTTAGACTTTGACAAGGATGATTTGAAGAGATCAATTGTGTTTTCTTCTCGTAATCGTGTTGGCAAGTTATTCCAAACAATAGCTGCTCTATAGGAGTAGGATCTCTTGTAGTTGGTATGATGGAAGGATGGTAGATTTAACTTATATTTGTTTCTAGTAGCTCTGACTTGGTCTGCTTTGGTAATGAGCTGTTGGAGCAATGGTGAAGATAAATTGTTATAAATTTTGTAGGTCTTGCAGGTGAGATGACGTTTGTAGTAGTAGTGGATTGGTTTCCAGTTTGCCACAGTGATAACTTCTGAGTCTGGGGTACGGCTGTTTATGCGCTCGATGAATCTTGCAGCTTTGTTGTGGATTTCTCCACGTCTTCGAGTAGGTGGCTGGCACAGTTACCCCAAATGATAATGCCATACAGCACGGATGGCAATATACCACTATTGTAGATTGTTCTTAGAGTGGCTTTGTCCATTTGGTTCATCTTGTAAAGTTTCTTTAGCTTAACACTGAATGATTTACAGACACTTTTTGTATGGGCTTCCCATGTCAACTTTTTGTCCACTTCAACTCCAAGAATTTTTGATTTTTCGACGATTTTGATGGAGTGGTTGTTTATCTTTATGTCCGGTAGTGGGCCGTTGAATTTATCTTTCGCGAGAATAAGTATCTCTGTTTTGTCTGGGTGGATTGATAACGAGTTTCGTTTAGCATAGTTTTCGATACTGACAATCTGTTTTTGAATGACCGATAGTACTATATCAACAGTGTCTCCAATGGTGAACGAGGTAGAATCATCCGCAAAAAGGTCGGTTTCACAAATTCCTACATCAGGCATGTCGTTAACGTTAACAGCGAAGCACGTTGGTCCAAGGAGTGACCCTTGTGGTACCCCGTACTCAACTGCTGCACTGTCTGAGGTGATTTCATTTACTTTCGTAACTTGAGTTCTTCCAGTCAGGTAGTCGGCCAGGTAGTTTAGGAAGTCACCGGATATTCCACAAGCTGCCAGCTTTTTCAGTAGTACTTGATGAGAAACGCTGTCAAATGCTTTTTTAAAGTCGACTAGTAGCACACCGACGACCTTCTTGTTGTCCAGGGCTGCATGCCATTTTTCTGTTACATACAAGAGCAGGTCTTCAGTGGAGCGAGCTTCGCGAAAACCCCACTGGTGTTCATTTCTTAGGTTGTGTATTGTCAGGTGCTCATTTATTTGTGAACATATAAACCTTTCAACTACCTTACTTGGAATACTTAATAAGGAAATAGGTCGATAGTTGGAGCAATCTCTCTTTGATCCTTTTTTGAAGATACAAGATACTGCTGCTGATTTCCATGTAGTTGGGAACTTTCCAGTCGAGATACTTTTTAGTAGCACTTGATAGAGGCCATCTATGGATGCTGACTCGTTCAGTTTCAGATCTCGCGAGGATATCCTATCATGTCCACAGGCTTTGCCAGGTTTTACGGTTGATTTAAATGATTTCTTGAATAGTTCGTAGTCAATTTTTATATTCGAAATGGTGGGAACAACCCTGTAGATGTGTGTGTTGGCATAATCACTACAATCCTCACCTGGAGTCTTCAGGGCAGTGGCGAGTTTCTGGCCAACAGATGAATGGTAGTTATTTAGTAGGTCAGCTTTTTGTTTGTCATCAGTAATGATAATGTTGTTGTCTAATAAGGGACCTATTTTGGAGTTCTTGGATTCACCTCCAAATTTCTTAACAGTTTTCCAAAAGTTCCTTGTATTTGATGCAGTGTGGAATTCTTTTTTCCAGAACTTGGCTTTAGCAGCTCTGATCATGTTTGAGCAACGGTTTCTTGACTTTTTGTATAGCTTCCATTCTTCTGAGCCTTTTTCAGTTCCTTTAGCTCTTTGAAGCAGTTTGAATCTGGCGTTAAGTGCTTTCCTTATCTCTCCTGACATCCAAGGTGCGCTTCGGTTGCGAATCTTCACCTTCCTTGATTTGATGTGCTCGCTGACAGTGTCAGTAAAGAGTTTTTCCCACGCCCAAACACAGTCGTCAACATCGTCAAATAATGAAATTATTTGCCATGGAGTTGCTTCAAGGTCAAGGTTAAGCTTACTAGTGTCTATGTTTTTATAGTCTTTGACAGTTTTCAACATTGGAGGTGGTCTACTAATGAAAAAATTCATGGTAACGTAAATGAGATTGTGATCAGAAATAGCACTATCATAGCTTCCACAGTTTATTATCTTGGCAGAAGAAGAAGTTATTGCAAGATCGATAAGCGTTTTTGACTTTTCGGTTATTCTGGTAAAGTCTTTAATGACATTTTTTAAATCTAGCCTTGCAAGTATCCTGTGGAGAGTCGCAGCCAAGTTTGATTCAGCATTAGACAAGTCTATATTTAGATCACCAAGAATGATAATGTTTGATCGTCTCGAGAACTTTTCTATTGTTGGTGTAAAATGCTGCAGAAAGTTCTTTTGTTTAGGTGGACGGTAGATACAGGCTATCAGGATTTTTTGGGATTTTAGGATAAGCTCGGCCCATATTGATTCTGTTGCTTTTATATGCTGATCTGTAGGTAGATCGTACATTTTAAGATGGTCTTTAAAGTAAATCCAGGTACCTCCCCATCTATCCTTTTTTCCCGATCTATCTTTTCGGATGATTGATTATCCATCAATGACTATTTCAGAATCCTTCACATGGGTACTAAGATGGGTTTCAGTGACTGCAAGGATGTTGAATTTGGCTACTTCTAACAGTGATCTTACTTCGTCAAGTTTATTTACCAAACCATTTATGTTTATGTGTCCAAGTTTAAGTCCTTTTTTTCCAATAATTTCAGCAAGATCAGGAAAAGGTTCATCTGATGTTGAGTTCATTCTTGTTTATTAATCCTAAAAGAGAGTGGCTACTCCCTTTTTCTGAGGTTTACCTGCTTTTAGTTGCAGGGTTTACCCAGTTTTATGGAGGTTCACCACATAGAACTTTTACTGACTATAATAGTATATTGTAATGTCAGTATTTTTATGCAATGGTTACTCAATATGGATTTTCAATAAAGTAATTGATGCTATCCAAAAAGAAAGAGAACACAATTTGCTACTATATTGAAGTGGCAGTTGTTGATAGTGAGAAAGTTGAAAGTTCTATAATGGTTCCGTACCAAGAACAACAACGTGAAAAACTAATGAAATCATTAATCAAAACACTGTCAAGGTTTGATCAAAACAATACCACGAAGGTGATCTACACTGGTAGAAAACTGGGTACAAATTTTAGTGTCAAAGACAAAACTCAATTTGAACATGAAAACAATTTAGTATATAAAGTTACATATATCCTCAACAAGACTGTGGGGCGACATATGTAGGAGAAGTAATAGAAAGATTTCCAAACGAATAGATGACCATGGTGATAAGGACTGCAAATCCCATGTATTGACACACACAGTGGAGACCGGACAAGTAAAGAAGGAGAACTTCCAAATAATTGCCAAACACAAAAGAATAAAAAATTTCTATGTTAGAACAACAGCAGAAGCGTTGTTAATAAAACGTCATAAACCCACATTAAATGCACAAGTGGGGGAGGGTGTAGGGGTGTAGCCGAATATATAGTTTTTAGAAAAGTATTCGTCACTATTATTTTTCTATTAAATAATCATAAAGCTTCTGGTGATACTTTTTAAATAAATAAAATTTATATAAATAAATTAAATATTTTAAGCTTTTGGGCAACTCAGTTTTTTGATCATGATGGCGGATTTTTACCGTCCATATAGACAAAACTACTTTTGTCTCCAAGCCCCAACATATTATACATCATACTTCATTTGTTGCTGAACAAACTTTAATAAAAGACATACATCTGGAAAAAATTACGATATCTAAAGATATTTAGCACTTTCTATTTCAACACCAGACCAAAGAGACTGACACATACTTATCAGCTAAAAAAAATGTTTTCGGAGGTATCACACAGAGTTACAACACCATTAGTCAATTTAACAATAAGGAAAATGTGCATATCAGCTTTAACAACTCTGATGGGTTTAGATGGGTGTCCTGATGACAGCAATTAAAAGAAAGGTGGAAGAGATGCTTTCGTGCGTTACATCCGGCGCTCATAAAGAGGTATCACCAGGATCAAGAAGGAAGCATGATGATACTGTTCGAGATTTATTATCGTTATTATTATTATTGTTATTGTTGAATTTTTATACAGGATTATATACACTTCAGTAAAATCTACTGCTATAAACGTGTGTCCTGTTATATACAATAATAATATAAGAAGAAGAAGGAAAAAAAGAAAAGACATGCTAAGAAAATGCTAAAAAAAATTTCTTTATTCACAATAACATCTAAAACTAATTAAGGTCTTTCAAAGCTTCCTTAAATTTTTCAAAATTTTCAATTGTTCTTATTACATTTGGAAGTTCATTGTAAATTTTAGCTTCGAGGAAGTAGAACCTTTTACGTTCAAATTCTAATTTTACTCTAGGAAGTTTTAATAAGGTTTTGTTTCCTCTCGTGTGATGTGAGTGCTGTAAGAGACTAAAGTACTGATGAGTAATGAATTTAGCAAATCAGCTTGAAGAATTGTTTGATCCTTCCCTGGAGGGTCCAGTTCGAATTTTCAAGTCAGGAGAAAAAATTGAAGAAAGTGTTGTAGAAGGATTACTAAAATCTCTATCAGTTGGTGAAGACCGTGTGAAAACGCCTATCGAGAAAAGGATCAAAGCGCCAAATGTGACTATCATTAGTTTGACCTATAGAAAACATCGCAGCTGGTTCAATTATCATTGAAAAATGACAGTGTATTAAGAAAAAAATGTCATTTTTTACACTCTCATTTTCAGTCATTTTTTTCTATTGTTTTCGAATTTGTTGTTTTTGCGCACGTGTTCGTTGCACGCGATAACGAATACATTTTGAACAAGACTAATGAAGATGCAAGAAGCAACTGAGAATTTCATTGAAATTTGGAGGAGTCAGACAAGTTTAGCAGATGTCAAATTCCCGTTCCAAAGATAGGAATGAGAAAGCGAGGAGATGTCAAGTTCATTGTAGCCATTATGGCTTCACCACCCCAATGCACTACTAGGGACCTTACGAAACTACGACGGCAACGTGGACGACAACGTGAAGCAAACAAAAGATTCTCTTTACTCCATAGATTTGCTTTATAATGGAAGTCATTTCACACATAGAAATACGTATTTCTATGTTTCACACTATACTATTGGGAAATGTTTTTAATTTTACTAATATCATTATTAGATTTGCACGTTCTATACACAACGTGAAAAGTAATATTTGAAGTCGTACTGAAAACGAAGACGTGAGAATAGCAGTACTTCGGATAAATTTTCCTTGGTTCCTTCATGATTCTGTTGGTCTAAGTTCAAGAAACAAACTTCATAGGCATTATAGATAACTTCTTAACCAAAGTGTATAGTTTCTACTCTTTTGTGATTCATTGAAGATGAATATCTTGTACGTCGTCGTCTTCGTTGCCGTCGTAGTTTCGTAAGGTCCCTACTATGTTTTCAAAGTATAAGGCAACGACAACAGTTGCTGTTTGTTCCTCAGAGAGTCCATGTTGTAATTTTCAATGATAGTGTATTCGGGTCAAAATTTTTAATTTTGAATGTCATTGGAATGTATCATTGAAAAATTATCATTGATGAAAAATGATAGTGTATTATATCTCAGCCTTGCATCCTCCAACACGCGCTTCGCATTCGCTTAAACTACAAGTACACACTCTCCTTCTTAGATACTTATTAGATCTGATTTGTATCCTTGATGTTTCCAAAGGTCATAAAACCTTTTCCACTTTGAGAAACTCTTTGTTTATACCTAAATGTTGAAGAAAGTGATCCAAGTAGAAGTCATTTTATTGAAGACAATATGAATGAAAGAAACAATTCCAAACAAATATATAATGCATGGTTGGAAGTATTTTAAAACGTGCAATTTTGTTGGTAAGATCACAAACAACAAAACTGTCTCCACAAATTTGCAAACCTTCTTTTATTCATATATACCAAAAGTACGTGTAAAAGTTATAGCTATTCTTGGTATGTATAAATATGCCTCTCAGAATTCACCTAAATCATAGTCACAGTTCTTGTGGACTGCCTAAATATTTTCCATGAGCGCATATAGTTTTGGTCAGGTCATCGGGCTGGGCTATAATTTGTTGTTCTCTCTCAAATAGGAATTCTTTTCCCCTGACGATTATATCCTGAAAAATTGTGTCAAGAAGAAATCATCTGAGGTTTAACCTCAGATGATTTCTTCTTGACACAATTTTTACATGCACCAATCAGAACCCCAATAAACATCAGTCAGTCGTTCATTAGTTGTTAAAGGTTTGTCCTTACAACACAACTTTTCCAGATGCTATTAATTGTCACACTTATGTGTGCTATGAACTGCTTAGTTTTAGCAGAGAATCCTGTCAGTGAAAAACAACTGTTATACTTCGTAATAATGATTAAAAACTGCAGGCTTAAGGAGCCACCAGCTGCATTGTGCACCATTTATTTCTTTATACTAATTCTTTAGAATGTATATATATTGCACTTAAGATGGTTAGATAACTTGTTAAATCAGGTTTTTATATATACACTTTTTAGATACATTAGCAACATGAATTGTTTAGGAAAAGTATTTCAAAGCCCCTTCATGATGGGATCTTATAAATATGGTATCAGAATTTTTCCACAGAGGCAAATCACTATGATTACCCTTTCTGCTAGTCCTCAAGTTGCACCGAACTACGATGTCACAAACATATATAATAGTCTCTTTGCATCTGTACTTCATTTATGGGATGGAATACTGTTGGCAGCTCCAAAGAAGCGAAGGTCGATCAGGAAAAGGCGATGGCTACGGACATTTAAAGAGTTGAAACCACGGAATGATATAGAAGATTGTGTGGTATGTGGCCACAAAAAGCTCATTGGTAGACTCTGTAAAAATTGTTTTGAATGGACTATGTCCTTGACTGAAAAGGCATGGGAGCAGAGTGGAAAAAACAAAAAAGATATACGTGTTCGATAGAAATCCATGAGTTAGACGTATTATATATTTTTTTTGTAGTCAAGTTTTGCTTTGTAAATGCATAAAGTGCATGCATCAACTGATGAGAGCTGTTAGTCATTAACGTCCCATGCTGAGTCAAACTTGGAAATTTTTCCAAAAAAAATTTGGCTTGAATTAGGCCAAGCTCACATTTTTATAAAGTGAAGATCTTTGTAGTTTGCATTTGCTTACTAGATACACTTTTGATTTTTGTTATTGAGATCAAGTTTAAGAAGGTATATTTGCAGCATAGGTCTTTATAATTGGGAAATACACTATGTGTTTTGACGCATTGTGTTTTATCACATGTCAAGACTCATAGTGTATTTTAGGAAAACTCATGAGTTTTTGGGTGTTGTGTCAAAACACATCTCTCAAAAAAAGTTCAACATCTTGAACTTTGTGTGTTAAAACACACATTTTCTAGCCAATCAGCTTTGAGAATTGCACTGCGGCAAATGAGTTTCCATTTGATTTAGTTGTTCGTTCTTTCAAAAGTCATATGAGAAGTGAACTTAAAGTGAAATTATCCTATAGGTATAGGATCACGTAAATGTGTTGTTTCTTTTGTGAAATCATTTTAACACGAAATCTCATCAAAATTTTCTGGTGTCATTCTTAAAAAGTTTTTATAAATTTCACCGTCTTCTACCCTTAATTTCATTTAACTGCTGACTATGGCACCCATGTGTAACTCTCCATAGAGGGCAGGGTTTCTCCTAAATGCTCCCATTTCCTCTGCTCTTTCTCCAGATCTGAGCAAACTGTTAAACAAATTGCAGCTACAAGGTCTTCGTGTGAGTCATCAGCCAATATAGCAGTTTAATATGTAACTGAACTCAGAATAAAAACACTTATGTGTATACACTAATGTATTTAATTTTTTCATGCATGCATCAGTATGGGTTTCGAAACTTGTGTCAAAAGGTCATAGTGTATTTTCAGCGTTATAGCTGTATGGTTTGGCTAGGCTTAACTAAAATGTCTTTCAGAATCCTGTGTTGTGCTTCTCTGATAGTGAGTTCAGCTCAGTAAGGCACTCCAAAATAACTTTGAGCAAACTATGACATAAAACATATATAATTGGTCTCCATGTATTTTAAGGATTTACAATTGCGTCTTCATGGTTAGTTGTCTTGTCATATCTTGTTATGATGGCTGATTACTGTATTGCAAATGTGACAATCGTCTTGGTTTGAAATTACCTTGACTTGAGTATATATTCATTTATATTTCAATTTAGATAAATATTTCTAAAGAAAATGGACATAGAAAATGAATTGGTTTATTTCTTGTTATCATCAAAAGTGAGAAGTTTTATGCAAGCCTTTTGTATTTTCTGGCTAAAGTTTGTTCTTCTTCAATCCTGAACAGTTTATATAATAATAAGCTATTCCCTAAATCATGATGTGTAATTATTTGAATGCATGTAGTCTTGACCAGCAGTGACCAAACTTTCATGTAGTTTGTTTTTCAAGCCTGTTTGCTCGTTTTAGCAACATCAATTTCAGAGAGAAAACATTACCCAACCGCAATTCTGTGCAGATTATGTACTGTTGGAATATGGTCATTGTCAAGAGTTTGAGGAAATGCTTTTAGCGAATTCTTTTAGTTTTCTCGAGCATTCCCTGCTTGTAAGTTGCTAAAACATAAGTTTACTGAACTGAACAAATACTCGAAAGATCTGAAACACATAAAAAATATTCCTAATAAAAGTATTCACAACGTAATCTCCTACAATTTTTGTAAAGGGAAAAAAGTCTTATAATATAATATATATATATAAATATCTTTACAAGTAGTAACTGTTTTTGTTGTTGTTTTTTGTTGTTTTTTTGCTTTCCACTGAAACGAAAACCATTTCGCTAAGCATAATCGCCTTCCTTGCTTTCCAGCACTTGTCTGTATGTAAATCTGGCTGTATGATATTTTCGTTAGTAACATAGTTTTCTTCAAATTAATCACTCTTTGTGTCATTCATTCTGCTTTTCAAAATGTGAAATGAAATCTTGCTAACAAACACACAATCTTTTGATCATTTTAGCCAATTGAATATTTATTTTTTAATCAAGTGCAATGTAAGGTTTTTCCTGAAAAAGCACTCATCACCCTTGTGTGTTTTTATGTGCTTAGAAATTTATTTCATTCCTTTCTAGAAATCTTTTGAATCAAAGCAGAATCCTGAAAGATGTCATTTTGTTGTTGGTAACCAATCTGCTGACCTCGATTCTGTTGTATCAGCTATTGTTTATGCTTTTTACCTACAGAAAGTAAATGTGGTAAGTTATCTTAACAACCTGAAGAATAAATAAATACCTTTACTTTTCATTCTCGGCTTAGAACTAAAAGGAGAAAATCCATCTGAATACAGTCTGCTGATCTTGATTCTGTTTTATCAGCAATTGTTTATGCTTTTTATGTCTATGCACAAAGTTAATGTGGTAAGTTATCTTAACAGCCTTCATAATAAACAAATAAAGAGGAAATTCATCCCAATACCACCTTTACTTTTCATTCTCGGCTAAGAACAAATCAAAGGAGAAAATCCTTTTGTTGTATCAGTAATTGTTTATGATCTTCATTTACATACAGAAAATTAATGTGGTAAGTTATCTTAGCAGCCTTCATAATAAACAAATAAAGAGGAAATTCATCCCAATACCACCTTTACTTTTCAATCTCAGCTAAGAACAAATCAAAGGAGAAAATCCATTTGATTACCATCTGCTGACTTTGAGTCTGTTGTATCAGTAATTGTTTATGTTTTTCAATTATATACAGAAAATTAATGTGGTATGTTTTCTTAACAGAGAATAAAACCAAAAGAAATCTCATCCAAATACTACCTCTGCTAACCACTTATCAGCTTTAAGAATGTGTTAAGATGAGGAAACCTTTGCTTTTGTTACACATTCTATCTATTTATCCATGTAACAGTTTTTTATGTTACATTTGATTTCAGGAATTATTTGCTTGATAAAAAACGAATTTATAAAAGCATGTATATTATTTTGAAACCATAACACAAAAAGTTTTGAATTAAAAGTACAAAATATTTCTGGGTTTTTTTGTATTTTGTCAGGTACAAATTTTTAGAAATTAAGCCAGCCCAATACAAATCAAACAATTATCAGTGACTGATTTACACTTTGTTTTTCAAAATTTTCCCTGTGAATGAAAAATCTGTTACAGTAGAGGTTGATCTTTCTTAACGTTAAGATTATTCTGGCTTCAAAATACGGTCCATAAAAATGATGGGAATTCATTTTGTCAGAAGATGTAGGTCTTAAATAAGAAGGGTTTTGTCATAGTGATGCAATGATTTACTTTGGGATACGTGCCAGGAAAAACGTTTGGCGACATAATAAATTTTACACAAATTGCAAATGGAAACATTAAGTTGGACATGATCCTCCTGTGATGCCATTTGCAAATTGTACTTTTTGTTTTGTTGTTTTCCATGCTACTAATTTCCGTTACTATGAACTTGAAGAGATATGGTGAAGTATTTTGTTTGCTTGAAACATGGCATTAAGATGTGCTGATCTAATAATGTTATTTGGACTCTCTATAAATTGATTTTGGCTATTGTAAGGATATGTTCTTTTGTGAGTACAAATTTTTGCACTTTCACAGATTTTTGACAAACCTTTGTATTGGATTTTTGTGCTTTTATTTAGTTAGTGGCACAAGGATTCATGAAAATTCATAATCTCACAAAATTTTCTAATTGCAAAAATGAATACCCATGAAGTTCGATTTTTGCAGACCTGACTAATCAAGTCATGAGGATTCTAGTTACAAATAGCCTTACTGAATTAAAGCGAATTAGTAGCATTGTTTTTATCTTTAATTACGCAATTAATTGACAGTTACAAATCTATGAAGTTCAAGTGTACAGCTGTAGGGTAATTAGAAAATTTTCCACAATTATTATGTTACTAATCGTAGTCATTCTGACTACAGCTGATAATACTAATGTAATCAGCTTTTTTATACACAAAGAATTATCTACACAGGTTGTAGTTAGGAAATGATTATGGTTGCCTTATAAGAGGGAAGGTTGTTCTTGAAAAAATCAACTCAACAAATAATTTCCTGTATTGTTTAGAAGTCTGGAGTACAATATATACCTGTCATATCTATCAAGGATGATGAGTTAGAGTTACGAACTGACGTAATGGCTTTGCTAAACAAATACAGTATTCCCAAGCATGCATTGACTTTCTTAAACACGGTATGTTTTCTCGATGTCATTGGTCGATCAGAAGTCACAGTTCAAGTCACTTTAGTGGATCATAATAGTATTCATAAAAATATGATCTTTTTGAAGGAATATGTGAGTGAAATAATTGGTAAGTTACTTGTGATAATTCATTAGTTATTCATGATCTTGATTTTGGAGTTTTGTGTAAACATGACAGCCATTACAATCAATCCGTTCTTTGTATTTTTTCTTCTTAGTGTCTGAACCTAATGTTTTATTTGTATTTGTCTTGACACCTCATTCAAGTTTTTCAATTTATTAATTTATCAAAATAGGAGAGAGTGATTGGATGTAACAGTAAAACGGACTATTACCAGACTTTCGGTCTAAAACTTGGGACATAAGTTTGCCAAAATCATAATTATGTGTGCATAGCTTAGAAGTCTATAAGGCAATGCACTCGATAGTCTTTATTGGTTCAAATCCAAGGGCAGCTTGATTTTCATATTGCAAAAGACGGTAAATTTAAAGGTGTTACTTTATGTTTTGACCAGTGGAAATGACTATGTTTGAGCCAGTAATGAATATTTGCAATGTTTACTTTTATAAAGAAGATCTAAATTAGTAATGATCATTTAGAAAAATTCTAGTTCCCTAACCTGTTCTTGCAAATGAATTGGAGCTGATATCAAACAAATGGTGAAGAGATTCTTGAGCCTGGAAGGGCATTGTATATTTAGCATCTATTTCAAGACATATCCATCATTCAATGATGAATGAGTCGCATGATCCATGAATCATCTCCTCACAAAAGTCTTCAGTTTACCTGTGGTAAAGATTCTATATTCTTTCTCATGTTTAGACCATCATGAGGACAGTCAAGAATTCAATGATATTCTGAAAAACATTCAGAAGGTTGGGTCCTGCGCCACACTTATTTGTGAGGAGTTGCATCATAATAACAACAAACAGAATGTGCTCTCGGTGCCACCGATAGGTGGACTTCTATTGTCTGCTATTCTTGTTGACACGCACAATTTGGATTTACACAATGGTAGAACTGTGGAGCTGGATACATTCATGGCTGAAATCTTGAGTGGTTACTGTTCAGATGAACCTGATAGTTTGTTTGCATTCCTGATGGAAGGTGAATGTTTTTATATACATGTGATCATTGTTTTTTGCTTTTTTCACATGAAACTTTTTCCTGGTCATTCTGAAGAGATTTACACCAAGTAGCACACCTTTTTTCATCAGCAACAAGTAAATTCACTATTGCTTTAATTATGTTTATTATTAAATTTATGTTTATTCCAAGGTCTTGAAAACTGTATCATTTACTTTACCTGCTCATACTTTATAGACAAATCGGTGATTAGATTAAATGTTTTACTTGGTTCTTTATATTACAGGCGCATTCTGATTGTAAATGTTCATGAGAACGTGTTTTAAAATATCCAAATGAAGGAACAGAATAAGCATTAAGTTTTTTTCCCTAGAGCATGCTAAAGATTTTGGCCATTTTCAACCTCAATTCTGCTTATAAGAGTAGGTGTACTATGAATGAATGACTATAGACGTTTTTTATGCCGCCATCAAATCAAAGTGTAAAGAATCTATGGATATGCTGTTACTAAAAACGTTTATTTTAGTGCTTTATCTTTGCTGCTTGATATACGGAGGTCATAAGGCACTTAACATCCAATATTATGCTCCATTCCTTAAACTTCATATTGTTGTGTTTGTGCGTCTTAATTAAACCATGTATCCAGCCAAATTCTTTAAGTTCACACGCGTTAATTAACAGCAATTTTCATTTGGTTGAAGCACCTCGGTATCATGCTCTATTTGTGTTGCTTTTATAGCTAAGCTCAACATTTCTTCCATGTCCACGTACAACATCCTGCGAATGGATTACAAGGACGTACAATTCCAACGCGCAAACAAGTCAGTAGGAATTTCGTCTGTCACACTGGAACCAAACATTCTCCTGTCAAGAGACAATTTTCTAGACGTTTTCACTACCTTCGCCAACAATTTCTGTTTGGATGTACTGTTGATAATGTTTTTGCATTTTGGTCCAGAACAACAAGTACTTCGAGAGATTGCTGTCGTTTCATTAGATGCCGATCTTCTTGCGAAAACATGCACCTTCGTTGCGTCTTTCAAGGAGAAACTTAATTTACATCTTCTATCGTCAAAGAAATGTATCTGCTTATATAACCAAAAGAACGTTAAATCATCCAGAAAAGTCGTATTGCCTATTGTACAAGGTCTATGGTCATCGGAAGAAGCAGCAGTACTTCAAAACAAGGAACGAGTCGTATAGCACTCCAGGTTAAACTTTACATTTCTTTGTCTTGTGTCTTTCATTTGTTCTTTGATGCAAAACAAAGTCAAATGGCCAATTGTAAAAAGTCAAATGGCCAAATGGCCAATTGAAGTGCGTTTTTCATTGATCTTATTGAGATGTGTCATTTATTTTATCGGAATTGTTGATCGGTGTTACCTTCGCTGTTCGGATGTCCGTCGTTATTCTTCTAGTTAACAACGCGTGTAAATGTTTTCTGATATCACTGTTCAGAAAGATGTAAATGCATGCGTCAAGCATGCAGCATAATGTGAAGGAGATTAGGATGATAGGGTACAGCGGGCCTTCAAATACCTCTTTCTTCAACACTTTAAACACGATGAAAAACAGAAGTGCTGGGAATGCCGCGAAGATAACGTAGGTAAATACAATCTAAAAAGGAACCAGCAAGTTTCTCTTTGTTTTTGTGCTTTGATTCCCAACCTTCAGTTGTCTATCAGTTTTTCTTAAACGCCTCAATTTTACATGAATGTACGTGTACACGCATACAAACAATATGAATGTTATACAAGTGACAGACGGCACGATGACGTAATTCATTAGTGGCCTGACGTCGACGTTGACGACCACCTTTAGAAGAACTCCGGCAAAGGCGAACGTCAAGTTGATGAGCCAGCATGCGACAAGCACCATTTTGATTTTGCTTTTGGTGACGTAAATAGTGTACTTGATATTCAATCTGACTGCCAGGTAACGGTCTATTGTCAGCGATATCATGATAACACACCATGGTAATATACAAATGAAATTATTCACGATTGCGATGTAGTCGAAAATTTGGTTCGACTGATTTGAAAATATGAGAAGGACGGATGAATTTATTTGTCCTATGATCTCGCAGACACTGAGATGCCTTAAAAAGATTATTTGATTTTCCGGTATGCTGTTCTTTTTACCAAGCAGATAGATACCAACGGAATGAAAGATGATGGTTGCCACACCTAGAACGTGTTCCAAAACAGAAAAACTCAATCGTGTGTCCACCATGGTTTGACAGCAATCCTTTGGCTTCTCAATTATTTAACATAACATGTTTTTTTTTTTTTTTCGTAAGCTTTTCACAAATCTTTCCATTATCATACTGTAGGCGTTATGAAAAATTTACGAGCTTATCATCTTCCTTTTAGAAGAATATTATGCAAATATATATGTTATTCTCTTTCTTAATGGCCTTCTTTTTTTTTTTAATATTGCAGTGCAATTAGACCTTAAGGGTTCATCAAGATGTTCGTTACAAAACAAGTTTTTGTTTATTATTTTCTGCGCTTTCTTTTCATTCATCCCTTTCATATGTTGAATGTCGAATCTTTTACAGTAGTATAATCTTCGTCAAACTCAAAGAACTGACTTAAAACGTATAGATCGTACTATCTATGCTATATATGATAGAAATGACGTCATTGGAACCCTCATCTCGTCCATTCATAAAAGATTCATAAAATGTTTCCCCGGATATATCTTCGGTTTCAAGGAGATGCAAAAACTGCCGTAATGATGTTCGGCAGTACAGCTTTGTTTTCGTAGTGACTTTTGATTCTCTGGAATCATCAAGTGACTGTGTATTTAAACTCGATGTTTCAATGTTGTACGGCACGTACAAAAGACGTCTTTCACGAGTACCATGTAACTGAAATTCATGCTGATGGCCAAGAACAGTTGCGATTACGTCTTTGTGTTATTACCATGCCAGAGCAAATTACTCCGTCCGAAATGACTGTTTAGTCTACGCTTCTAAGTCTGCGAAATCCCCTTAACGAAACTATGTGAATTGCAACGAACGTACACAGGCTGAGAGGCTTCAATAGAATCCGTTCTTTAATTTTTAACTTTAAACTTTCTTACAAACTATTCTTGTTGTCTTTTGTTTGAACGGTTTCTTTACAGTATTTCGGAAGGACTTTTCGGTATTACTTATTTATATTTATTTTGAAAAAGATGCTTGTTTTTTTGGGTTTTTTTTACTTGAACTCCAAGGAAACGTTTAGATTACAAGTACATTTCTTTTGTTTTATGAACACACTGTCTGATGTCTCTTAATTAATTCAATTACTCGAATTTTTGAAATACAAAGCCGTTGTTATGTACATAAAAAAATAGCCTCAAAACTCATGAAACTGCAAATCGCAGCCTAAATATTTCGTGTTGCGACGTAGTAATCTGGGTCTTCCACAGAGAATTTTGAACGAACATTTGTACATTGTGTAAGTTTTCTGATTTCAAATTTGACATCCGTTTTTCAAAATTTTGGCAAGAAAGGGGAAATTTTGGCCTAAATCTGGGTAAAATGCTTCATTTCTAATACCACAAAGTGTGCCTTCTGTTGTTTTGGGTTTCTTTTTGTAATCATCGGTTCCTATATTGAGAATAAATTTCGTTGCACTGTGTGATTTTGGTTACTTCGTTTCGGTGTAAAAGTAGACGTAAAAATTTAAATGGTCTTTGATAAAATGCCAATTAATTTTTCTATATTCAAAGTAACACCGTAATTTCTCTAATTTAATGAGTCCTCTAATAAACACGAACGGACCTTTTTTTTTTCGAAAAATGGAGTAACAAATTACTTCTAATTCTTACGGCGAGCTTTGCTTTGAGAATAGATATTTCCCCAAAAACTGTAATACTAATGCTTATTAATCAAATTTGGCCTCGATTAGGTGTATCCCATTGTTTTGCTAATTGCATAACTTTATTACCTAATCGGGGATAATTTCGTCGGGTAAAAGTGACGAAATTTTTGCTTCGTCACGAAAATTTTCCCCGGCGAAAATTTTGAAAAAGTGAAATTTATAAGAAGGTATTGGTAAAATTTTGTAAAATGAAGAAATTTTCCGCGACGAAATTATCCCCGACGAAATTACCCCCGATAAAGTACTTAATAATATTCATCTACGATTTCCATTCCACTTTGGGATAACTAAGAGCTATTAAAATTTTACGGACGAGGAAATACTGCTGGCATAGACATTCCACGGTATTTAAAACAATAATTCGGAGAAGGTCTATTTTTCAGTTTTTCTTAAATTTAATGCGAATCGTTCGAAGGTAATGAGAAAACACACCATTTTTTTATTGTTAATACAATATTTATAACAAGCACTTGTATTTTAAATTATAACTAACCTTTTTCTGCTTTTTACAGGAAACATTTTGCGTTTACTATACCTATCTCCCCTAAAAAAAAGAACCATCAGGAACCTTTGAAGAATCTGTGGTAGCAAGTTAGCGCGTTTGTATGATTTCCTCTTATTGTTATCGCGATATAATATCGAGAACGAGGCTGGATTTGATCGTAAAAACTATGTATTAATGGATGGATACGATATTGAAACGGCCACCTAAATTTACTAAGGCTTTGAAGTCCAAGATTTTTTGATTTTATCCGTCAGACTTTTTCGGTGTATTCCTTGAGTTAGTGAGAGAAAGGCTTAGGGTTTGCCTTATTCATTCAAATATTTTCATAAATGTTTTCACCTTTTCACCGTATTGAGGAAATGGTGACGATTGGTCTGATGAACGTACTCATACAGTAAACAGCACATCTAGCCTCGAATTTTGAAATCACTAAGGAATAAAAAAAAACAACAAGAAATAAGAATGACAAAAAAAAGTTCGTTTTGTTTTCGAGGCTGTTTGCTTCTGGTCAGGAGGTGCAATACCCTGCGGTAATTCGAAAGTCCCTTTTTTATTGCATTTGTTTACTGCGTAGAATCTCTTTTAAAGAAGGGAATCTCCCAACAATACTACAATATCCCCATTTCCAGGTAGTGTGAAACACTGCAGTAAGTCTTGTTTTCTCATATGAATGTCTCAAAGAAAGGAAATTCTTAATAACTCTTCTTCTCAGGCTAGAAGCACTCTATGAATGAAGTCTTTACATAATTATATACCACTGTCACAAAATGATCTAATATTTTTATATCATATTTCATTTGCGGTTGGATTTGAGTTTTCGTTTTACTTTTAGATGATAGTAAATAATATGATTTAGAAGCTCCCTCAATACTGATTCGAAAGAAAATTATGATTGAAATGGACGTACGTACTTGGTTTAATATAATGAAGAACTTTATGTGAGATAGTCAACTGTTAAGTGACCAATGAAACATTGCGTTCAAGTGTTTGGTGTTTTCGAATGGAAAGGAGGGAGCCTTCTCAGGGGTCGTCTGTCATGAACGATCGACTGACTAGAGATGAAGAACTTCACACGACATCTACTCAACAGCCTTTCGAGTTCGTTCATCACGAAGACCTGAGGTCGAGTGATGGCAACGAAGATGCGGTGTTGGTTAGTTCAACAACCAATGAAACGTTTGAACAGTTTGAGGTTTTAGATCATGCTGACGGTAGTGAGGATGTGCTCTCTGACAGCGAAAGCGTCGCTGTATCACCGATAGTTGTTTTGTCTTCAAGTCGACGAGACAAACTCAAACCAGATGAATTTTTGGAGAGGATTGATGGAAAAGTGGAGAGCGTGAATGAAGAGCGCTCCTCCACTGCTGTCGATCAGAACTTCATTCGAAAACTTCTTCACGACGCGTATAAGGCTTCGGAGGAGAATGAATCGTGGCAACCTTGTGCCCAGTCTTCTCCAGCTAAAGACAAGCACCATAAGATCTACATGAGAGAACTCTCCTTCGACGAATTAAAGGACGTGAAAGGTGTCGATCTTCTGGCGCCGGTATTTCTTGCCGTCACCGAAGAAGCGGATGACAATGTGAGTGATTTACGACGGAAAGCAAAATCGATAGAAGACTTGTGTAGTACAACGTTTCTTGAGGTAGACGGTAAGAAAAGTTATTGTTTTATGTGAAGAGGTTTTCCTATTACCCAACAAGGATTCTGATGTGTCTGATACGCTTCAAGTAATAAAAAATACTGCGTATCGTGAAACGAAGCTTGCTTCCCTCTGGTCTGCTAATTTGTCGCCCGTTCATCGCCTCACTACGTCGTGCAAATTCATCTAGAAGGAACACCAAATGTTCGACGCCCGAAATGAAAACCGGATACCAAAAAATATAACAACAACGTTTTCATTTAACTTGTCAAAGAGACACCGTCTATGCTGACTTTAACTTTAATATTTCTACTTAAAAATTTTCCCCTCGTGGTATTGGTACGTTTGTTCTATAGTTCGTGTCATAAGGGAAGGGTAGAGAGAACTTCATATTAACATTATGATTCCATTAAAATTGGAAAAATCCCTGCAACGAAGAGCATTATCATTAAAATTAGTGTATATTTCTATTGAAAATGTACTCCTTCGCAGTGATTGCATCAAGTTTGTCCCCTGAACTAGTTCTCGATTTCTTGAATACGCCTTTTTCTTGCGCCCCTTATATATTTGTTTGACCCATACTTTTGTTTTTCTAACTTTTAACTTTCTTCTGTCTCTTTTCCTTAACTACCACAAAAAACCTAAAGTTAAAAAGGCACAGCGTCGAAGAGTACTTTTATTGAAATAGCGTGTATATTTCTATGAAAATGCAATCCCTTACAGTGATTTTTTTAAACGATTTTTCCACTGGGTTCTCAAGTCTGAATTTTGAATGATTTTGATTGCGACGGCGAACTCTTAAAGTTAGACGATGAATTTAATGCGACGAATCGACGACGAACTTTTATACCCGTTTAGGAATCACAGAATTCAAAGAGTTTCAAAGAATTTTTGCATGCCATTTCGATCAAAGTCGAATTTCTAAGAAAGACAGTATGTGTAAGCTACACGAAACTTAGCTTCACAAGGACTCTGTGACGAGGATAAACGCGGTATTTACTTACGAAAAATTATTAAGTTTTTGATAAAAAGGATCTTTTTAATTCAGTTAAAAAGGCTGGATTTCCATTGCATTTTTTTTTTTTGAGTAATAAAGAGATGACATCAACAGAAGAAGACATAGAAACGAGGCAGATGATGTTTACTTTGTTGTCATATAATGTTTACACGGAAATACGAGGAAGATTTATTTATTACCGGCAAGCGATTCGAACGATAATTTATTCAAACAAATTCAACCAATCAGGAAATCAATGATGCTCTCTCCTCTCCAATTATATTCCAAGGATCATAAAAACGTTAATTAATTAGCATCTATTGTTCATTTTTTTTTCGGAAATTAAATCTTAATTCCAACCATATTTTCTACGAATTTTATTGTTGAGAAAAGAAGTGTTTTTTTCGATTAGTGTAAACAACTTGTTTGTTTTTTAACCTGCAATTTTTGTTGACATTGCTTGTTCTGTTGAAATAACATGTTTCAACATTTACATTTGGAGACAAGAAGTTTTTGAGCAAGAAGTTTTTGTGCGTGGTTCGCTTGTTTCGACATATTCGTGTAGCTAGGTATACGAAACATATCAGACGAACTCGAACGTGTTCATCGTTTGAAAAGATTTTAGTTATTTTTAGGTAGTTTAAAAGCTTTTGGTAGGAAGCTCTCTTACTTTCGTTTGAAAGATTGAGGCATTGCGGTATCATTGCCTCGATGTTCCAAATGGAATTAAGGGATTTTCCACCTGAATGAATTGAGACATCAATATGTCTTTGTGTTTGTGATTATTAATGTAATTACCTTCAAAAGTGTGACCATCTTTTTGGTTTGCCACCGGAAATAAAGGCTGTTTCTTTTTAGATTCGTTCTCCGGCAGCGTAGCAAATCTGAACTCTCTATCGGCTCAAGTAAGTTCGACACGAGTCGTCGTTCACACGACACTAACTTTCACCAGCTAGTCTATGACGATGATTTTCATAACAACTTGGTGGAGATCAAACAACGTCTGACGAGTTTGACGATGAGCACGACGTCAGAAGACAACCCGATGTCGACGACGAGTGATCAGTATAACGAATCCATCGACGATTCATATGAAGACCAGGCCATCCTCGATATGTTCGTCAATCACGGCATGTACGACGCTGCCACCGTCACTGACGAAAGTAGTTTCGATATGTTGAAGGATATCGACGGAAGTCTGGATGTAACGAGGGAATTTGAGAGGTATGTTGATCCAGCGGGCAAATTTATTGAAAAACCACTGCGAAGGAGTACATTTCTATAAAAAGATACACGCTGTTTCAACAAAAATGCTCTCCATCGCACTGATCTTTTTGATTTTTTTTAAAGACATCAATAAAATGACACCCAAGTCGATATTCTAAATGTTACAGCTTTTAGTTTCCGCTTCAACAAGCGATCTTTCGATAAAGTATTCAACCCAGTTT